>JABFEB020000060.1:17740747-17752042 GCA_019775895.2 Stomatorhinus ivindoensis
TGTCCCGCATGTCTAATACTCCCATTTCACATCCAGCCTGTCCCGCATGTCTAATACTCCCATTTCACGTCCAGCCTGTCCCGCATGTCTAATACTCCCATTTCACGTCCAGCATGGCTTTAAACTAGCCGCACCTGGGGCTCGTTAGTCTTGTGTTTGCTCCTTTCTTTGTCATTTATTTCATCGTTTCTCAGTGGTGCACTTCCTGATCAGCCACTGTGTGGTGGAGTGAGGGTGGCTGACCAGGTACACCCCCAATTTGGCATTTAATGACATTCCACCTCATAAAAGGATTTTTGGTGTAAGATTGGGGAAGCATCACCCCTATCCGGTTTCCATTGGTAATACTTCTACAGTTCATACAGGTATGTGTTACGTCACATTTGCACCTGACACATTAGGTTAACATTATTGTTAGCTAAAAGTTGTTTTAAAATCACTTTTAGCGAGACATCTGAATGGCTTGGGTGGTAATATGCTAGCAACGTCTTGTGGTTCTTCACAGTTCAGGTATGTTTCTGTTTAACGTGGTGTTTCCCGGATGTGTCATAGTGAGCCAGCGTTTATTACCTAATTTTAGTGAGAATAATGTATTGTTGAATGTTAGCATTTTGTAGAAAATGCTGCTGCTTTGATGAAACCTTGAACTACATGATTATTATTGCTGCAAATGGGCGGAGGTGGGTTAGTTTTTCTTCAGTTTTCAGTTGCCTCCTGGCACACTTAGTATTGATGTTGGTGTTTTATATTTTTCAGGATAATTGTAGTCCCAGTTAAGTTTTATTCTTGGAGTGGCCAGGATAAATCACAGCTATTTTTGCCTCTGATGTTGGTGTGGATTCATCTCCTTTTCTGGACACCTCATCAGTTGGAGATTGTTGTCCGGCTTGGAGAATTGCTATACCTTCCTTCAGTCTTTGTTTAGTTGCTGTATTTGACTGTAGGATCCTTTGGGAATGTAACTCTATTTATTTTGAGCTTAGCTAGGCTTAGAACCATATCAGCCTCAGTTATACATATATTGGTCAAAGACAATGCTATATTCATACTAATTGGTGGTAAGTTACTTGTGTTCTCTACTGTGAACACCCGTGAAAAATACTCATTTACTATATCAATTTCATTTTCAATTATAAGGCCCTTACTATCCTACAGATTAGTGATTTCAACTTTTAGAGCTCTTTCTTAGTTAAAATATTGGAATAGACTTTTATTGTAAACCTTATCCTCCAATGCAATTTTTCTTTCTACATTCCTCTTAGAGAGTCTAATGTTTTTTTAACTCAACCTGTAGACTTAGATACTCCTGCTTAGTTTTGAAATCCATCCATCTTCCAACCCACTTGTCCTACTGGGTCATGGGAGGTCCAGAACCTCTCGGAAGCAATGGGCACGAGGCAGGAAACAACCCTGGACGGGGGGCCAGCCCATCACAGGGCACACCCACACACCATTCACACCTATGGGCAATTTAGCAACTCGAAATTAGCCTCCACATGTCTTTGGACTGTGGGGGGGGGAACCGGAATGCCCGGAGAAAACCCCACAATGACATGGGGAGAACATGCAAACACCACACACATATAACCCAGGTGGGGACTTGAACACACGTCCCAGAGGTGTGAAGCAACAGTGCTAACCACCATGCCAACCCTTAGTTTTGAAATCATTACTTAATTTCCATTTGTGGAACAGAGCCCTTTTCCTCCTGATTTTATTCCTAATTTCCTTAGTAAACCACCTTGGTTGTAGTTTCCTAGATTCAGTTTTGCTGGAAACAGGTATAAAGTCCTCTTGCACTTGCAACAATGTGCTTTTAAAAAATTCCCATGCCTCTTCAACTGTTTTACTATTTAACTCCATCCAGTTTACAGTTTCTCGTTTCATTCTCGCACCATTAAAGTTACCATCTTATAGGGACAGCTGGGTCAGCCGCCTCCACAGGTGATGTGCCCACATGCCTTCTTGGGGCTGTGCCGGACAAGGCCCCATGGGTGCAGACCTGGCCACCAGGTGCTCACCATGGAGCCCCACCCCCAGGCCTGGCTCCAGGGGGGGCCCTGGTGACCCACGTCCGGACAAGGGAAATCGTGGATCCATTGTTTTTCTCTTAAGGGGTCTAATGAGCGGCACATCCTCTGGTTCCTCACCCAGGACATGTTTGCCTTGGGTGACCCTACCAAGGGCATAACACCCTGGGCAACTTAGCTCCTGGGATCATGCGTCATTAATACAAAAATTTCAAAGAAAAAATGTCAAATGTCATGGTACAAATTACACTGTGACACAAAATTTAGGCCATACTGCCTAGCCCCAAGATGATGACTATGCTGCACATTTTCTAGTGTGTTGTTTTATGCAGTCTGTTTCTGATTTTGACTTGATCTAGCTCTGCCTTGGTCTTGGTCTTGTCTCGGTCTCAACACACCCTGGTCTTGGTAACGGCTTGGTCTCAGTTTAGGTGGTCTTGACTACATCACTACCTGCATCTTTGCTGTAATCATGCAACTTCCTGATCTACCTGAATGTGGCCCCACATCTCCACAAACACTTAGGTGCCCCCTCTCACTCCAACTTAACACCTTCTGCTGTCTAAACAGGATTCACAACCTGCTTGCTAGGATACCAGCCAGCCTCCCACATTTCCAAACTCTGTACTGAAACTGTTCGAAGGCCACCCACAGTTTGGTTCTCCCATAGAGAAGTGAAGTAGCCTGGGGACAAAAAGACAGATGAGGAAACAAAATCAGAACATACAGTGGGTAACACTTTACTTGTGGGGCGGGCACAAATAACTTAGTAACTCAGTTACTACTCAAGTGCAAATCATGGACAAAAACACTAACTGCATGAGATAAATGAACTGTTACAGTATGACTGATTAATGAAGAATGAAAATGGAATCAGTACTTAACTAACACTGCATATTTGGTTAATTAATACATTAAGTAAGAGTGTAATACTACATTATTACAGTAAATTACTGGAATTTGTCTCTGGGAAGTCAAAGGAGGGGGCTCGCAGGTATATCTGTACCCTGGAGAGACAAAGAGAGGCAGCTAGGACTGCACTCAGAGAAACATGCAACATGCTGCCGGCTGCACTGGGCCTGTTTCCGGTCAGGGGGTAACTGATTCCGCAGCCTGGGTTAGGCTATGTTAAGCTATCCAGTTAAGCTCCGGCCTGTCTTGCTGGGCCCTCAGAAAATGGCAGTTGATATAAATCTTGTGAAGACAAAGGTTTGATGGAAATGTCTTTGCATGCTTGTGTTCATTTAGCAACTGAACAATAGCGAGTCTGCAAGCCGCCAGAGCCTGAGTAGGGGATGAGTCAGCGGACCACACAGCTACGTGAGGAAGAAAGGCAGAGTTAATGCACATAATTCACAGAGATTTCACCTGCTGCTCACAGCACACGCGTATATGCCCATGACATAGGCATTTCTATGGCTTTCAATTAGGTGAACCTGTCTAAACACTGACCCTTTATAGCAGCTATCTATTTATGAGACTGGCCTTTTGTTCTCTGAAAATACAGGCAACACAAATGGCGTTCTTTACAAAAATCCCTAAATGGCACACCAAAGTTCTTACACATTATTCTCAATCCTAGGTGAAAGCCCTGCTGTCAGTCATTCAGAGCGCCTCACTGCCAACCTCCAGGCCCAAGCTGAACTGCCACTCTCCACTCTGACTGTAATACAGTAGCGGGATTAACATTCCAGCAGCCAGACAGGAGAACAGGCCAATGGAGCCCCCTCTCCTCCTTCAAGTCTCTCACGCTTGCCCTGTCTTGCACTTAATTAACACCCACACACAAAAGAAACATTCACAAGCACAGAAATGTAGATACACACAAGCTCACATATACATACAAAGATACACAAACACAAACACACACACACACATATATTGCTTTCCAATGAAAAACAGGTATCTCCAAAAATTCATTATTTCAGGATTGTGGAAAAAAGCATTTTCTCAGGAACTACTTTATAACCCTCATACAATCTTTAATTGGCCATGGGTGAATGGTTAATGTCTTAAATTAACTTAAATGGATTGTTCTCAGAAAGGCAAATATGTTAGTGTTAACGAGTTACAAACAAATCTCGCTTTATATTTGAAATTAATTAACGATACAAGCCCGAGTGAGCCTGCTGACTCCAGGAGATGGCTCTGCAGATGGCGACGCAAGCAAGGGAACAGGGGGAACTCCATGCTGGGTTGAAGGCTCAAGATAGCTGACGATTGGACGACACAGGCGGTGATGGTGCTGCTGTCCCAAGCAAATCTTTGGGCGCTGGCTGCGCACATTCCCGTGCCTCCGAAACTGGGGGGTGACGATCCGGCCGTGTGCTGACTGAAGCTGTGCTGTACTCACAAAAAGAAATTTTGAATGCTGTGAGATGTTCCCAATGAATTAAAACATCTAAATGATACACTGTGTGATATTGAAGTTGCTGTTCCATTTGGCGGAAAATTTGGTGACTCAGGGTCAGGTTCATCGTGCCTAAGCTCTTCAGATACTAGTAAGCATCGATTTTGGGACAGATTATGCAACACATGCGTGTACAATGCGACAAATGTTTTGCGGACTGCATGTACAGTATAGCAGCACCCAGGCTTCTCCAGGCAGCGCCTTAAAGCTGCCCCACAGTGCGCTCCTCCACCGCTGAGCCCGAGAATGGGAGGCAGCATTATAACACGGCTCCTCCTCATTCTATGGGTTTGGAGCGGCGTGAGGAGTCATGACTTACGTGGGTACCCACTGTCCCCTAAGCTGTCAAATGGTTAAATCCAACGAAGCTTACAGTATTGGGCCAAATAATAAAATGGGAAAAATCTTCATACCGAGCAGCCGGGGATTCCACATGGGGGTAACTAGGAGGGCATGGCACAAGAGGATTAGCACGATCGGGGCGTGACAGACACACTAGCATAAAACTAACGAATAATTATGAAATGTGAAGGGGACACATCCCTGTCAGATTTAATGTTGATGAGATGTTCAAATCACACATATTTTGTACATGAATAGAGTGAAAGTGTTTTCTATTTACATAAGCCTAGGCAAATTGGTTCTCTGAAGGTGACTTTATAGCAATGTACGCGCAGTCGATGGCTCCGATTATATTGGGAAAACCGGACATCGCTGCAAATTGCGCTTTAATTTTTGCCTGTTCAACCACAGTGTAAGGAAATTTTATATATCTGGGTAACAAGCGGATTATGCCGTCCCATATAGCTGGCATGGCGCGACTCAGTGTTGACTGAGAAATACCAGATCGATCCGCAAGTTCTCACTGAAAAGCATCTGTGGCTAAGAACCCGCGAGTGGACAGAACATCATCTGCCTTTGTAATGCTGGCCCCAGTTCAGCACACAGCTGCAAAAGGATTGCTCTTGGAGATCTAAATCGACTTAGAAGCCGGTCATCATCATCAGCCAAAAAATTCACTATGATCCTTGAATATGCGCTTTCTTCTAATTCTTCCATAAGCTATGTCTTCCAATAACGCAAGAGCTGCCATGGTAATTGTAATAGTTTGGTCATTTTCTGCACTGTTTTATTGTTACAAATTAAAAATCAGGTACCGTACATTTGTAAACAATATATAATTAATATTGTCGTATTGGATGAAGTCAGCATCATGATTGTGAGTTTAAACAGGGAAACCACATGCAGTAGCAATGACGTGCAACTAAGTGCCATCCGTTTACAAAACCGAGCAGAAACGTGTGTACGCCATTTCTGGATCTGCCATGAGAATGTGCGTAGCGGGAGTTTTGTTTTTATAGTCTGTCAGGATCGGTAACAGGACTTCAGCCAGCATCACCACAAACACTGGTGTCCCACAGGGTTGTGTCCTTAGCCCCATCCTGTACACCTTGTTCACCCACGACTGTGCCGCCTCCCACAAAGACAACATCATCCTGAAGTTAGCAGATGACACCGCAGTGATCGGTCGCATCACTGGAGGGTACGAAGTGGCCTATAGGAGAGAGATGGCTAGTTTGGTGTCATGGGGTGAGGACAACAACCTCACCCTCAACACAGACAAGACAAAGGAGATGATAGCGGACATGAGGAAGAGGAGGAGGCCTCATCAACCACTGTTCATTCGGGAACTTGAAGTGGAGAGTGTGAGCAGCTTTAAGTACCTGGGCGTCCACATCAGTGAGGACCTCACCTGGACAATGATCACCACACAGCTGTTCAAGAAGGCTCTACAGCGGCTGTACTTCCTGAGGAAGCTGAGGAAGTTTGGTATGTCAACCTAGATCCTCAGCAACTTCTACAGCTGCAATGTGGAGAGCACAATGACCAGCTGCATCACCGTATGGTATGGCAGCACTACAGCTATGGACTGCAAACGCCTGCAGAGAGTGATGAAGACTGTGGAGAAGATCATCAGGACTCCGCTGCCCTCTTTTTAGAGCATCTACCATCACAGAGTCCAGTGGAGACCTTCCTCCATCCACAAACACCCCCAACATGGACTGTTCACACTTCTGCCCTCATGTACAGAAGTGTGAAATCTAGAACCTCTCGACTCAACAATTCCTTCTTCCCCACTGCCATTAGACTCCTTAACAGCCGACAGGAGTATGATTAATGGACATCATCACCTACCTCATCCTGTATTTTTTTGCACATTAAGCTCTTTTGCACATTACACTTCAAAGTATTATATTATACCTTGGCATTTTGTGTGGACAGCAAAGAAAGAATTTCATTGCACAGAGAAATACACTTTTCTACTGTACATATGACAACGCTTTGAAACTTGAATCTTGAATGATGTCAGCTAGCTACAATAAACATTAAGTTGTTAAAATCAGTGATATAAAGTAATCCATACAAATGACCATCATGAACACAAATGTTAACTAGCTCAAAAATGCTGTATAAGCTAGTTAAATAGATGACTCCATAAAAATCTTTTCATTGGTCAATTAGATGTCAAACACCATTAGTAGACAGAGGAGAATGGAGGTTTTGCATCTATAGTAAAAAGCCACAATCATCAAAAAATGGATATCAGACAGCGACAATATGTACACCCAAACACATGTATGCATTGTAGCATCGTAGTTAACCCCTATATAAACTCCAGTGTGTAACTGATCAAAGGTCCACCTCTCAGACAGACAGCTTAGCATATTAGTGTTATCTACAAAGCCAGTGTAGTGGAGCTCATAGCTCAGATGGTGCAATTTATCTAAAGGGCCACAGGCAGGAAGTATCTCTGCTCAAAGCTACAAGTAGAAAACCAACCAAACTGTACAGAACATTGGTGATTAAAGCATAAATATTTTCTCTCACACACACCCCCCAAACCCAGATATTTTCCATTCATCTCTATTTGTTTAAGAGTTTCAAAAAAGAAAAGCACCTGGGGATATTTTCACATGGGCTTATGCTGGTCCTCAAAGCAGCTGACTCCATGATTACTCTTTAAATGTTTTTCCAAGACCAAAGCCCTGTCTGGCAAAGATTTACCCATGAAGCTGTACAACACTGGGTTCATAAGTCTTTCAAATGCTGGCATTGTCTTCATTAAAAGTACTGCAATCTTTTGCAGCTTCAACACCAAGACCTGCATCTGAATGAACATCATCCTATATTAGAATTCAAACATTATTTTTGTACTTCTCTTATTATTACACCCTCTCAGATGAAAGTAGAACTTAAAGTACAACAACAATAACACATTTCATGCCCCCTCTCTGTCTCCAGTATATTTTATTGGAGATTTAGCATAATAAATCCATTTTTTCCATACACTTATCCTGGTTAGGGTCATGGGAAGGGCTGGAGCCTGTCCCAGGCAACACAGAAAACAAGGCAGGGGAACACCTTGGATGGGTTGACAGTGCACAGTACATAAAAGGTAGATTTTCCACTGAGCTAGGCACCTTGATTTTGGTACTATAAGAAAATACCAAAGATACAGTACTTCAAGGTGTTTGTTTTCCACTGGCAAAGAAAATTGGTACCAACACTGAATGAGGTACAATACAGACACTCCTCTACTTGCGAACGAGATACGTTCCGAACGGCCGTTTGTAACTTGAAATGTTCGTAAGTCGTTATTCAACATCATTTTAAGGGTATATACAAGTACAAAGAACTAGGATGCTGGGAGAACATGCGCTATGCTGCTGCACAGCGGGAATTGTGACCAGAAATTGTACTAGGAGGAAATGGTGTGCAGAGAAAAATGATGCTGCACACCTCAAACGGGAACCCAATGAGAACAATTTGGACTGGCAATTCTGTCAGCTAGATTGAGATCAGACATTTTCTTACGTATATACTATACGGCCATTATACAATCCCACGTTTCTAGATGTCTAGATATTGCCCCATTCGGGGGTGTGGCATGGGTTAAATTCACATGGAACAAATCTGTGATTTTAAAGTATATCTGCAAGTTTTAGGTAGCGCAACTATACAAAATGGTATTTTTTTTAGCATATTCAAATCTGTATCTTTAGTATATTCAAAGAAAAATATATAAATGATGGTTATTAATAGATAATAGGACCACAGACCAACAAAACCGAAATATTTCCATTTATTTAGACAAAAACAACAAAATAACATCATAAACAGAACTACAAAAAACCACTACAGTGGTACCTTGATCAGAACTCGAACTTAATCCGTTCAGAACTCTGGATCAAATCCTAAAGTTCGAGTTGTGATTGAATTTTCCCCATAAGAAAGAATGAGTACTTCCAAAATGGCATTTTAGGGGTCAACAAGATTTTGACAAATGAAACACTGTCTGTCTATATGTCTTCACAGTGCCATTCCTTCAGAAAAAGCCTCAATCTCGTTTATCAGCTCTGGTTTTTTTTTGGTCTCTCTTCTTACCATAGTCAGTATACATTTGAATAGTTCTTATCCCAGGATAAATGATGTAAATAGAATTTCACAGGTGACGCTGTGACTACTGAGGCTCTGCATCAAGTCCAACATTACCCTCAATTCCTGAATTACGAACAAGTTATGAATGGCCATTAAGAACGTATCTCATTCATAAGTAGAGGAGCGTCTGTAGTAAGAAAATAATGTATTATAACTTTTTTGGTTTGTATGTGCATGTGTCTGTTTCTGCACACTTGATAAACCTGAGGTCTATACAATGAAGCTGGGTTACTGGCTTATCGGGGTAACTTGTTGGATTTAAGGTAGTCTGGGCAAAATGTAAGTGAACGAATATGAAGTCAATTTAAACTGTGGTACATTAAGTCCGACAAGTTACCCCGATATGCCAGTAACTCCGCTTCATGGTAGAGGCCACTGATGTGTCTGTTTTAACTCTATCCACGCCAAATATTATGATTGGGTCAGATTGACCCAGACACTGAATGAGAATTGCAAATGTGTGTCTATGTGTGTGGTGTAGGACGAGTATTAAATGAAAAGGCTTTTATTTATATAATCTTCAAAGAAAATGATCTAAGCACACCAAGTTTTGGGGTGAAACAATGATGAATTCTATTATTTTTCGTAAAAAAAATGCCTTCAGCTGGACAATGTCACGTGTTAGAACGCAGGGGGATTACGCTTCACAAAAACATTTTTACTCTGACATAGGAAGAAAAAGTTAGCAGGCTTTGCAATTTTAATAATTATTCCTTTTCAAGATAATCTAGTGTGTTTAAAAAATCAGGTTAAATTTTCCACCACTAATTTTGCTCGAGCGCTGTATGCGTTCTCCGAGACTATCATTATTTTGTATTAGATGTTTAAATCAGTTCTAGACAGGTTTGTAAGACATTTATGTTGAGCTCCGTTTTTGCTTAATAAATACCCCAATATTTATTACAACTAAATCACATGGCAATACTTGGAAATTTTCCAATAGTGTGCTGTCCTAGTATATTTAAGCAACAACAGAAGAAACACGGCTGTGATTCGCCCATAGGCACAGGGCCGCAGGCCAATATATCACACGACTTGCTATATTATATATCGCAACTTGCTATGTTATGGTATGTTTTGATACAAAAGTTCATGGAGTAGCATTTATAAGTAAACAGTAATAACCTGCACAAAAATATAGTTCCCACCAGCCAACTGTTAACTGTAACCAAGCAACACAAACACGCACTCCCAACTACTTTGGATCATATAATAATTTGCAAAATATAGTGTAGCACTGGCAAGGCACATGTCCGAGCATGCTCTGCATACAAGTTGTAAATAGCCATTGTTGTGTTGTTGTTGTTAATGTTAATGGTTACATTTCCCTATTGTCACATGTGTAATTGGTTTGGTGCAAATTTTCCAAATTTGCAGTCATCCATGGATTGAAGAGATACATTTTTCTTATCGCATTTCCCTAGAGAAAACTCTCATGTCAAAAATAAAAGGTTCCTATCAAAAACCCTATTTATTTGAGGATTTTTGTCCACTCGGTATTGCAGCTGATATGTAGGAAAAAAACACAAATACATCACAAATACATAAATATGTATTTTTATTTGCGCTGTGTAAAATCATTTTCAAAAATATGGCGTGAAATGTATGAACACATGAAATGTGTTTTGGACATCTGTGGATCACATACTGTCTATTAGTGGATCATGTTACATTTGTGACTTCCTTTCTGTTTATTTGTGGATTTTTGTCCACCAGCTGAAAAATCCACAAATGTAAGGATTGTTGCCACCACTGGGAGGAGCCGATCCACCACATCAACAGCTGCTCCCTGAGTACGGCAGCCGTCAGGGTGACCAGACCAAAAGTAGGTGTATCCACCTACAGAGATCTGGCTACTCCCTGGTCTGCGTACCTCAGAGAGCGCCACCACTGAAATGCAGAGTTTACAAAGCTCCCCCAAAGGCAGAGGAAGACTGTCATCTTGCTGGAGATACAAGACGTTCCACACGCCTACCCAGATGGGCCACCTCAAACAGGGACCCAAGTGTTGCCATGTAGCGGGCAACGCCTCACACCACACTGGCCCCGATCCAAGCTGGACCCTATTAACTCTCCAATGGTTTTGGCTCTTCTGGGAGTGAGGTTCCTGAAGGCTTTCCTCCATCCTCTTCATGATGCAGCAAAGCTACTCCTGCAGGCTGCAGAAGGGTGTTGTGCCTGTTTGGACCTAGCTACCATGAATTGTTTTATGGCATGGGGTCTCCAACTCCGGTCCTGGAGAGCTACCGTCCAGTAGGTTTTCTATCCTACCTGGCTACTGATGAGCCACACCTGCTCCTGGTATTTACCTGAGAACAGGTGTGGCTCATCAGAAGCCAGGTAGGATAGAAAACC
>JABFEB020000060.1:17766148-17793332 GCA_019775895.2 Stomatorhinus ivindoensis
TGTGTGGGGGGGGGGGGGTTATATTTAAATTACATTGTGGGGACCAAATGTCCCCCACAATGTAATAAAAACCTGTTTTGTTTCCATTGTGGGAACCATTTTTCATGTCCCCACAAAGATCTGTAAATGCAATCAAAAAAGTAAAAATTCCAGAAGTCTTGTATTTTGATTGGTTACTTTCGATTAAAGTTAGGGCCAGGTAGAGGTAATGGTTGTCGTTGGAATTAGGGTTTTCCCCATAGAAATGCATGGATAGTCACAACAAAGTTATAATTACACCTCATGAAACTTGCATAGGGGAGAGAGTAGAGTCAGCCAGTTCCTGGAGCAACTGGAGTTAAAGGAACTGCACATGGACCCTGTGGTGACATCACCCTCCCAACCCAGGGATTAGAAAGGGCAAACTTCTGAATCCCAGTGCACAGACCAGTACCGATTCAGAATTACTCTTCAAGACTGTTCACATGAAAAAAGAAAGAGCTCCCACTGCTATTGAAGCTGCCTGTTGGATGGCAAGGGTCAAGTGGCAAAATTCATGCCATGCCAAGGGGGAGCACAGCTGAAGCTGCTCCTTTTGATGAGACAGATGAAGTAGGAGTGAGGCCAAATAGTTGGGGATCTTAGAAGGTCTGGGGTAGTGCACACATACTATAGTTCTCAATGTCACACACATACACACACATGTTTGTAATTATATCCTTGTGGGGACTCTCCATTCATTTCTATGGGGAAAACTCTAATCCCAATGACCGTAACCCCCACCCAGCCCTAACCTTGACCATAAGTAGCCAAACAAAATACAAGACCTTTGGCATTTTTACTTTTTTGACTGCATTCACAGATCTTGATGGAGACCCAAAAAATGGTCCCCTCTACATCAAAGAAAGAGGTCATTATTACATTGTACAGGACATTTGGTCCCCACAAAGTAATATAAACCTAATCTACACACACACACACACACACACACAGCTACCCTGCTGTTGTGTTCTTTCCTGACCAGGCACCCGAGACTTTGCAGCCTGCAATCATCTGAGGTCTTACAAGTACTACAATGACACCATCCTGAACCCGGAGGGCTTCCTTGGGTATCCCTGCTCCAATGACGAAGTCTTTGATGAGATCGTAAGTTTCCAGGCCACCACACAGTCCAAAACTACAACCACTCCTCACTTCATAAGTGGACTTTTAAAACTGGAGGACTTTTATGCATGCTGGGTACACTGGGAATGGAGGGCCACCTGTTGTCACGCATGACACCAGTACATCTGTGAGCCATATCTTTGGCTGTAGAAAGCAACTCACAGTGGAGGGTTTGGTTTCAACATGGAGGCGCAGACCCCCTTACTCACTGGCCAGCGTAGTGCAGCTGTCTTCCCTAATGACAGCTTATTTCTGGTTTAGTAAACTTCCCAGTCAAACTCTGGGAGCATAGAAGCACAATCTCTCACTACAGGAAAGGATGGACTTTCATTATATAAATTAAAAATAGTCCTGTAGGCTGATCACCCTGGTTACGAGGTATGAACACAATCATTCACTCCCTACAAAGCTCTATAAACTGCCATCCCAGTTTCTGTGTTTATAAAGTAAAAGGCAGAGTTAAAAATGGAACACCCGAAATGTTGTGCTACTGCCCAGGAACACTTGGAATTCACTGGTTTTAACGTGGTTTCCAAGCGACAGTTTGGGGAGAAGAAGTGTCATAGATGCAGGGTGATGGAATCATTGTTATGCATCATCTGTGTTTGACTATGACCTGGAAGCAGCCCATCACCTGTAAACAGGTCAAGTGTAGAGCTGCTAGCACTGACAGCTCCGTGGCTTAGTCACAGTCACCAAGTGAGGACGAATGACAACGGGTTGGTGTCACACAGGGCCGGTGCTTCCCATGCCCTACGGGCACGTGCCCGTTCATGGGTCACCATGCTGACAAATTCAAAGTGCCCAACGGACAGGAGAAACTGAAGTTCTACCTGAACACCGGGGAGGCCAAGCCTTTTGCACGTAAGACTGCAGCTGTCGCTTTGTTCGCACTTACAGTACAGTACTATATGTGCCTGTGATTGTGATGGGAGAACTGAGGTTGAAATACCCCGGGTGGGGTGAGTTACTCTAAGGTGCCAAATCACTGCCTAGTTTAAGTCAGTGATGTAAGCCTTATGATGTGCGCTTAAGCAGCTGGTAACTGACAGGACATAGTAATTGCAACTACTGTGTGCTCAAAGGATCATTTTTCACTGTACTACCCAATGTAATTCTCCTGTAGCACTGTTTGGGTGCCCAAAATACTTACATTCTTACCACAGCATTTAATGTATTTCTGTAGTCAATTTATGAAAAACCTCAATGTATTTCCCAGTGGTTCTGTAACTTCAGTGACACGTCCTTTTTCATTTTTTTTCTCATTTATTTCTATTGATTCCATGACATTTCCCAATTCCAGGGTATCGCTACATGTTAACTATAACCATTTCTGGCGACCGAAAAGTCACAGGCTATATAAAGGTAGCGCTCTATGGGTCCAATGGCAACACAAGACAATACGATGTTTATAGGTGAGTACAGAGCATCTTAGAATGATTTTTACATTGAACCATTATTGTTAAAGAAGAATATGCCTAATTCTGCTCTATTTCATGTTGTTAAAATGAACTCACTACTGTCAAACTATATGCCACAGATATTTGCCATTATTCAATGATACATGCATATGCCAATCCCTACAGTGGCATTCTTTCTCCTGGCAAAACCTACGAGGTCTTCATCGACACAGAAATCGATGTGGGTGAAGTGACCAAGATGAAGTTCCTCTGGAACAACAAGATTTTGAACCCCCTGCTACCCAAGTTTGGGGCTACTAGGATGGTGCTGCAACGTGGGAAAGACAGGAAGCTGTATGTTTGACTGATCACTAAGATATAATTACTTTATTTGACACAGTGTTTTTAAAATGACTTTCCAACAGCCCCTATTTGTCATTCATTGATATTATTTTTGTTTGCACTCTTTTAGACAAATTTTCTTTTTAGTGAGTCAAAACCACTGTCAGCTCACTGCACTGCTAGTGTATTGCTATCTTTAGACAGCAGAGGCTCAATCCAGAGACCTAATCTGCCCAAGGCTCTCTTGCTGAAGTCACAATGGCCTTAGCACTACAGAGGTTCAGGAAATGTAGCCCCAGATTAGGACTGTTGCGATGTGCAGAATTCTCAAACTGAGAGCATGGTTTTTAAAACATCACAAATCATTTGGGGCTCGTTGGGATTCATTCGGGGCTTCGGAAGGAAGCTACCAACACTGGAAATGTAATTTATATTTTAACATACAAAAAGACACATAAATGCACATAGTTAAGTAAAGAGTTAAGTAAAGACTTTAATTGCAGGGTTTTAAATGTCAAGTTTTAAATAAGCTGAGAAAAAGGAAGTGCATATACACACTAGAGGGCAGCAGTTCTCTATCAAATGGGAATATTAATGCAACTCAGTTCTGCTGATCTCTCTCCATGTTGCAGCTTTGATTTCTGTGGCGAGGAAAGAGTACGAGAGAACATCCTTCAGACCCTGAATCCATGCACAACCTAGAGAGGCTCAAGGTACTTTATCCACTTCAACAACTTTAAGCTACCTAAATAAACAGTTATATCAAAATACTTGGGTCACTGGTTTGTGGTAAATCTGAAATTATAATGTTGATTTCCCCTTTGCACATTATCACAGGAGACTGTCAAACACAGAACAATGCACAGTGAAATGTGCAGTCACTAGTTTTTGGGTTAGGATTGTATTAAGTTGTATTTTGACCATGGTACTTGATCCAAAAGGCAGGTGGGTGGGTATTGTGCTAATTGCAATGACATTACTAAGATTTATCAGACACTCCAAGATTACTGGCAGACTATGAGAACCCGGAATTACATAAAATATCATAATGGTGTCTATACAGTGAATCTTAAGAGTTAAGTAAGGAGCAATTAATGCTGGGTAAACTGCTTGTTGCAAAAACACAGAAACATTTTAAGCACTGTGTGCTTTATTCACTCGAATCTGGATACTACAGTCTAAATCTACTGTTTAGTGGCTGGAAATAGTAGGTTACACTTTTGCAACAACACAAGCAATGAGACTACAGCCTTTGAATCAGCCACAGATTATGAACCAAGACCATAATAATACTAGCAATACCCACTATTCACCAGTGCCCACAGTTACCCTTTATGGGCATTTTATTTAATTATTTCATGGCACGTAAGAAAGAATGGACTTAGTTCACTCAGAGTAACTTATACTCTACAGCATATTCTGCAGACCTATGTCTCATGCCTCTCTATCATTCTCATTACCATAGCAATGTCTTTTATCTCTTAAAACTGGGCAGAAAAGAGGAGACTGGTAAATATTACCTACTATTAATGATGTTGAAAGATTGAGTGTCGCATTTTGCGCAAACAGAAATCAGCACTAAATTACATGTTAAGATTATTTCTCTTCTTTTCTCATTTAGGCACTGTCCCCACCAGCCAAATTTGGCTTGATGTGTCACTTATATATATAATTTCAATAGGCCACATATGTATGCAGTATTCATTTATCTGTCCGCAGCCTTTCATGAGAGCGCGCGGTCCTGATTGCGAGTCATTGTTTTGTGCTCATTTATTTGAATGCCCACCCTGTAATCAATGTTGTGAAATAAGGCATTAAAGAGCGAGCTGCCATTTCCATCATAATGTTAACAAAGTGCATTTATATTCATGTTGACTTTCATGGCCGAGCCGTCATCGTACACAATAACAATCAAAACAATCACTGCTACAGAGCTTGTAGAGTAGGAGCAGGACTACATTATAGTATTAAATGTTGAATTAAATGTTGGGGGTTGTCTATACCCAACCCCCCCACCCCCAAGACTCCAGCCGACAGCCATCATTTTCTTTATTTATCTTTTTTTTACTGCCGCCTTCAATAAGGAGGCTAATGACAAAATAGCTCACTAATTCTAGTAATTACAGCCGTTTGTCTAAGGGAATTTCAGGGTGACAGCCTTTCATTTCGATCCACTCGACATGACTTCGGTGGGACTGGGGGAGCGGGGGCGTAAAAACAAAATACAGACAGGTCAAAAAATTACAATATGTTTAAACACCAAATCTGTGTTTAAATATAAGCAAAATAGCTTCAACATACATACCAGGCACAGAGAAACATAGCCCCTCTCTGCAAATCGACTCATCGATCAAACAAATACCATCACCTCTTTATAACACCGTTGAACATGAATAATACGTGCATTATATTGTACAGGCTGTCTACACAAATCAGCTACACATGCACAATAACTGTGACATGTAAAGGCAGAGGTGAATGACTGCAGCTGTGGGGAGAATGACTGATATCAAAAGAATTAAAGGATGTCTGTTTAACTGTCATTCCTCCACAGTGGACAAGCCTCAGTAGCGTCTTTAATATGGCAGTTAATGAGCCTGGTTGAGTGGGTTTCACTGAAGCCCTGAGTTTTTTTCCAGCTGGATTCCAAAAAAGTGGAGAAGATGCTTAATATGCTAATTAAGGAGCTGACTAGCTTGCATTTCAATGTGGAAGATGTGTGAATTAGGATGAGTGGCTTCAAACGCATTGTGATCAAACCAACAGCAAAGACAGGCCAATGCTGCACAGCAGGGTCAGCACCCCAACATGAACAAAACCATGCATGTGCCTCAGTTCAAAGCAGACTGTAGAAACACAGAGGTAGGGATGGACTGGATTGCTCCTGGTGTTTCATTATCCCGGTTTTGCAGTGTCCACCTACATTAAGCAGACCACTTTACCGATATGGGTGGAAATATGGGAAGAAGGTGGGCTATTTTAGCAAAATGAAGCAAGCAATCAAAGCAAAACCACGCAACCGTAAATCATGGAGACAAACACGGCACAGTCCATGACTTGAAAACCTGCCCAATTCCTGCTATCCTGCAAATGATTTTATTGGCATACAGACTAGAGCAGCACCAATTTCCTATGGCACCCAGAGCGTGTGCGTGTGTGTGTGTGTGTGTATGCAGGCGCACAGTTAGCACCAGGGACGGATGGGATGGGTCCCCTTCCGATTCAGAGTGACCTCGATCTGTCCCCCCGACTTACAGGACAAAAAAACAGCATCTGCCATCTTTGCATAAGGAAAAAATATCCTTGGTCCCCCCCCAATTCAAAAATCCTATCTGCGCCACTGTGTGTGTGTGTATTTATGTGAGGGGGGGGGGGGGGCTAAGTGCAATTCCGCACCACCCCCAAAATCCTCATTCCAGCAATGGCCGTAGTTTCACCTATCGCGCCTATCTGAGTACTCAGCACCCCCTCATCAACCCTACCTCCCTACTGACAAAGAAAAACAAGAGCAGTGACCTGTGAGGGTTAACAGACTCTCTCCATGAACATCACTGTTAAAATAACACACTCATATGTAAAATGCATGCAGTTACTGAATCAGAAGTGCCCTCATTTAGTTTCACATTCCAGCAGCAGCATTGTGAGTGAGCGAACTGCACATTAATGGCAGTAAAGTCGTCTGAGAAGCATGGACGACTCCTAACTGAGTTGAAAAGGAAAGAAAAGGGACAAGGGGCTGGTGAAAAGGGATAAAAGTGGTGCTCTGTATTGTTTTCCACATTTATACACGTTGCCTGTGTATTGTTTGTAAGATTCAATATTACTCAGTGATTCTTTAAAGCTACAGATAGAGAAAACCTAAGAAGCAAAGTATTGTAATCAGCTGCACTGGAATCTGCTGAATGCACCCTTTGATCAGTTATATTCACTAGCTTCGGAAGTCATCGGTTGTCAACTGGGCTTTTAGCGTGCCAATATAAACTCCACTTTATATTCAAACTGCCAGCATTTGAGAGCTATTCATTGGCTCTCCAAATGAATTATCAGAGGCTCTATATATAGTGATGGTGGCCGATACCCGAGCTTGGCTGAGGTTTCACAATGAAGGGCTGTCAATGTACCTCTTCTTTTTGTTTGTTTTTTGTTCACCAGTGGATAATGATGTACAACTGAACCTCGTGCCCCCGCCCACCAGACAGGTGTAATTCTGGCCTAAAGAGCCTGTGTGGCCACACCATCCTCACTGAAAAGCCGTATGTCACACAAGGTCTGACATATCAGCACGAGAACACAGTTCCTGAAAACAGCCGTAAGAGTAGCGCTAAGAAGACCACAGGGGCTAAAGGAGGAGGATGAGTGTCGCACTCATTGCCAGACAGTCAGGCAACAGGGACGGAAAACAGGAGCCAGGCGATTCACAGGAAGAAATAGAAAAAAACGGCTATTTCCAGAGACTAAACATGTTTTCTAATTAAAGGTAATACTTAGATATGTTGTGGAGATCCCAGGATATCTAGAAATAAGCTCCTAAGGGTATTTCACTAGACATTTCCATAGTAACTGCAGTTGCATTGACAGGTAATAATTAACTCATAACTCCAAAGTACTGAATAGTGAGATGATGAAGAACGAGACTAATGATGAGATCTATGTATGGCCTGCCTCTTAGCTATCACATGGACACAGAGAACCTGACAATAGGCACACCCACTACAAAATCTTATAATTGCCTGCATCTTTTACTGCTCATGCAGTAGTCACTTACAGCAGTGTGGCATTTCACTCAAAGTACTTTGCCACCGTAGCCAATCCTAGCCCAAGTCTCAGTGAGATAAATGCAATTATAAATAAAAATTTTCCAGTGAAACTGACACAAGTTAAGGCCAGAGACCCAAAAGAACCGATTTCTGCCACAAGCATGTGAAGGCAGGATATACCAAAAAAAAAATGAACAGAATCTGCAATTTCTTAAAACTCCACTGGATGGCAGTAGTACTATTTAATAGCAAAACATTTCTTAGACCTCTCATAAAATATTTTTAGCTCCCCCCAAATAAATGTGTATTTATTGGCTTAAGTCGTGAATAGTTTGTCATCACCCCCCCCCCCCCCCCAGTAAAGACTCCTCCCTATTCAATCATCTCTAAGTACTCCCCTGATTCCAACAACAACCTGAATCCATACTCAGCTCTAACCTTAACCATAAACAACCAAACCAAAAGTTTCTTTGCATTTTTAGTTTATTGATTGCATTTACAGATTTGTATAAAACTGAGTTTCCCCTTGTCCCCACAACGTTCATTCTCAGCAGAACAGTCATTCTCCCTTAGGCCCATGAACATCTTTAATCCCCAAAAATGCTCCAGGGGAGCCAGATAAATGACTTGACCTTTCAGTTGTATGTATGTGTATGTCTCAAAAACAAGATCAAGATGGGTTAAAAGATGCATTCCAATGTTCCTGTACAATTTCTGCAAATGACAAATCAAAAGCATTATTTCATTTGATAAACAGTTCACCACGTTGGACTGCAGGAAGGGAGTGCGCAGAAAGAACAGGCAAAGCCCACGTACTGCAGTTTTCCTCAGCTGCTTACACAGATTTCACATGCTGGCACACGTCTTTTACTCTCATTACATACTCCTTACACCCGTATCACAAACTACCATATAGTTCTCAGTTCCTAAATACAAGTCTCATGATGATCTCATGTGCCTCTTTTTCAAACAGCAAAGTCACCAATTTTATAAACTCTGAAATCAGTGATTGAACCGTTTGCATTTTTCAACACTTTGGTGTCATTGCTACTGAAATGATGAAGTAATTAAATGACATTTTACACTGATAAAAATGCACATGCTGAGCTGGATTGAAATGCTCATTTCATGTAATCTGTTTTGTGCATTGGCAACACCTGTCATTCACTGCTCAGCCACCGTACAAGATGAAGCACATGTCCTTGGTATGAGCAGAAACCTGAATTCTGAGGACACCAAGGTGGCTGGCAATGAAGACGAAGAGCAGGAGAAAGGCCATGCCGAAGGCGATGGAATGTGAGTTGAGCCACAGTCTTTCACCATGCCATCAATCATGGCTTGACCATCAAAAAAGCAGGTCATTGTGGGCAGCCCAGCCTCTCTGCCCAGCTTCGCTGTGGCTTCCATAATTTGCCAGTTTAGAACTGAAAACAGGTACTGTAACTGGAGATTCTTGCAGAGCGCGCATGTCGTCACTACCAGCTTCAGAACTTGGAATCTGACTAGGAATCCGAGTTCTGAGGGTACATGGAACGCACCACTACTTTTGGTCGGTCTGAAGGCTGCCATACTCAGGGAGTAGCTGTTGCTGTAGCGGATCGGCTCCTACTGACGGTGTCTGATGTTACTCCTTTCAAAGAGCTTAAGGCACCCCTTGGGTGTCTCGTCTGTTGTCTCAGTGTCTGCTCTGAACGTGGTGTGTGATGAGGGAGGCCTTTTACTCTTCGTTCGGTGGTTGATGGGAACCCTTGTGGTGACACACCTCTGGTCAAGCGTGACATCAGTGCAACCGCTTGCACTGACAGGGCTGGCTATGAGGATTATTGTTGGTTCCCATGGCTCTGGTGACGGGGGTGAGAGTGGCTCCATGTTCCTTGACTTTACAAATGGCCAAGGGCTTCGAGTCACTGGATTCTGGTTCCAACACCCTGAGCCGCATCATTGAACTTGGGAATCCAGTTCTGGTGGTGCGGCATAGATCGATTGATCACATCCTCATGGGCAGACTGCAGTCTGTATCGGGAACTGAGAAGGATGGCTGTGAGAGCAGATAAGGAGGATTAGACAAATCTGTGAGCAGGTGATACGCCATCTGTGGTCTAGTGACCATGTCCTGCTTACAGAGAAATCAAAGCATTATGCTCATCTGAATCTCTTTCTCTGAGGCTTCAGGCAGGGTGATGGCAGTTGTGACTCATTGAGCCGGTTACTTTGAGTAGTTGTTTAAAGCTGACCCTCCACCTAGGATGTTGGGCATCTTTGGGTCCACAGTTCTCTAACTGATCCGTTGATCAGCTGTGAACCACCCAATCTCACTGAGATAGAACGGGTGGTGAATCAGCTGGGGGTAGGGAAGGTCACAGGGGTCTGTGGTATCCGGGGCGAACTTCTCCAGGCTGGTGGTAAGGCTGTCCTCCTGGCATTACAGGCAATCTTTGCTTCCATTTGGGAGTCAGGCATCATCCTAACTGGAAATCTGGAAAGGGAACGGTGATCGCCTGGATTGCGGCTACTACAGGTGGATAACACTGCTTTCACTGCCAGGTAAGGTCCTTGCTAGAGTCATCCTTAACAGGAAACATGATCACTTGCTTGCTTGTCAGTGACTGGAGCGGTCTGGTTTTATACCTAAGAAGCCTACCATCGACTGTATCACTAAGGCACTAAGGGTTCTCATGGAGCGCAAGCGTGAATATCGGCAGAAGTTCTTTGCAGCCATTGTCAATTTTCGTAGAGTGTTCAACTCAGTTGTCCCTGTGGGACATCCTGAGACTTTGTGGGATCCCTCCAAAGTTGCTGGATGTCATGGCCAGCCTATACACTGGTACAGTGAGTGCTGTGCAGAGTGGAGGGAGAACCTCTGCGTTCTTCCCAATTGATTCTGGCTTTCGCCAGGGGTGCATTCTTGCTCCTACTCTGTTCAATGCTTGTATGGACTGGGTGTAAGGCAGGGTAATGGGATTCAACAGATGTGGGGTGTCCGTTGGTGAAGAAAGTTTTCCTGATTTTGAATTTGCCGATGGTGCTGTGATCTTAGCTGAGTCAATGGAGGTTCTGATCGGGGCTCTCGAGAGACTGAGAGAGGAGTGTCTGGGATTGTGGATGTCCTGGATAAAGACCAAGCTCCAGGTATTTAAAGACTTCTTAGGTACAGCCATCAGTATTGTGTCTGTCTGGAGGGAGAATTTAGACCTTGTCGAGAGATTTACCTACCTCGGCAGCAACATTCACGTCTCATTCATGGTGATTCATCCTATGAAGTTAGCAGACAGATTGGAAGAGCATGGAGGGTCATGAGGTTACCAGTGTGTGGCGCTCCCAATATCTTTGCGAGAAGATGAAGGTCCAAGTCTTTAGAGTCCTATTGCTACCAGTTTTGTTGTATGGCTGTGCTAGTGAGCTGAGATGAAGACTGGACTCCTTCAGTACTGTGTCTCTTCGGAATATCCTTCGGTACCACTGGTTTGACTTTGTGTTGAATGAGCGGTTGCTAGAGTCCTGAATGAGGCACATTACCTGTATTGTAAGGAAGCGTCAGGTACAGCACTATGGCTATGTGGCACATTTCCCTAAGGGTGATCCAGCTTGTAGGATCCTCAATGCTGGGTAACCAAACAGCTGGACCAGGCCAAGGGAACATCCATGTAACACCTGACTGCGGCAGATTGATGACCAGAGGGTGGGACAGCGGGGTCGCAAGCTGGTAGTTTCTCCATGTGGTGGGTGTGGTAACGTGCTGCATCAGTGCATGCTCCCCAATCTGACCTGACCCGATACGGTCTGTTCTTTATTTTATACATATTTTTTGTTGTTTCTCGTAACAGTATGATTAAGTGAAAGCTCCAGATGTGCTCTATAATAAAATGTATATGAAAATTAAATTAAATTAACATTAGTGTATCTCGAAGGCACAACCTGTGTCCGTAAGGCGCATCATGCACCTACGTTTCCAAAACGCACCACTTAAATATTATCTAGCAATGTGTCACTGACTTTAGACGAGGTCTTTGTTAGCCAAAAGTGCAAAGGAGGTCATGTGATGCTAATGGCGGAGTAACAGCGCTGCTGCTGAGCTCCAGCAAGACCTTCTTTTTTTGGTATTTTTATGACTTTGAATTACTATCAGTTGTAGTCTGTGCAGGTTATGTCAGGATGTCGAACGAAAGCAGATTACGCGCCAAGGAAAAAAAGGCAGGCGAGGATTACTGATCTACAACATTAACCTGCCTCACGTCCTCTACAGTAAAGGGAGGATGTGTAGGATCATCAGAGGGAAGGGCATTGAGCATCTCTTCACAGACAGCAGAGTAGTCCTGGTTGTCAAACCGTGTACAGAAGGAGTTTAAGGAGTCAACAAAGGTGGCAAGGTCAGTGCCTATGAGAAGAAGTTCATGGCAGGGTATTTGACCAGTGAGTAACAATACTTTATGGAAGGCCTGTTTGGTGTTCATCGTTCACTGAACTCCTGCTCCAGCCTATACATATATTTGAGTTTGGCATTGATTAGAATTCCAGAGTATTAAGATTCCTAGTGGGAATATCCACATACTGATAAAAAGATGGCAGTTCTGATTCAATGAAAGGACTATGTGTACCAATCCCTAATATTCTAATGGGAAGTTTGAGGGAGGGCTGCTATGAGCGATGGCAGCTAGGAGGCTTTACCAGCGGGACACATCATCAGTTGTGTGCCTCAGCTTCACAGGGTGTTTCGGCCATTTATCACAAGACACCCTCTGCTGAGGCAGGCCCACCACAGGCTGACCAAGCCTGGGTGTGTGTCTCGCGGTTAGCTGATCGCCTTAGCTGCCCAAGTGATGTCATCCCTCTTCAGCCACAGCAGAACAGTGTTGAGTTTACAGTTGTTAAAATAACCTGCAGTAAACACCGGGGCGTCGGGATATCTTGCCATTGTGGAGCTGGCGTCCTCAGCCACTAGCTCTGTTGCTGCCTTGGTGTTGGCACTTGGTGGAATGTACACACCTGATTACTACAGTAGGGAGTTCCTGTGGAAGGTAGAATTAAGGGGAGTACAGATAGAGTCAGCATCTCCACGTCAGGTGTACAGACAATGCGGTGTACTTTAATATTCATGCACCACCGCTTATTGACAAAGATGCAGACCCCACCACCCCACTTCTTGCATGACTGAGGCTTCTTGTCAGAGACTAACCTCAGAGTCCGAGACAGTGTCATCAAGCCAGGTTTCGGTCAGGGCAATAACACAGGTGTCCCTAAAGGACCGCTCCACGTGACACTTAGCATGCAATAAGTCCATTTTATTCCGGAGTGAATGTACATTGGCTAGTATGATGGAGGGAAGTGGTGGTCTGAAGGGTCGCCTGCTCACCCGGGAGCGTACCTCCTCGCCTACCTCTTTTCCTCGGGCGAAGCTCCGGAGGAAGAGCAATCGCCAGTTTTTAAGTGATAGATGACCGCAGGTGGAGAAGGTCCCCTTTACTGTAGGTGAGTAGATTGTGGCCATTTTCCACTGATGATCCAAAGGATTGTGAATTCAACCCAGTAAATGTTATTCAGGGTCGGCGTTATAAACGCGTGATAAATACAATAGATACGGTAGAACAAAACGCAGACCTACGTGGAGACGAGACAGACAGTGCCCTCGCAGCAGAGCATGTGCCGTTAGCGCATGGAGTACCTGTCTGAGTGGTGTGTATGAGCTGACCCAACACTACCAAGGTGACAGCCTAAAAGAAGGTCATCTATGGTGCACAAAGCCATGAGCAGGACAGCAGGGACCCTGTTTGGGTGTACTGTCCCATTTGCAAGAAGGATCAGTTGACTAAGCTAGACAGTCACTAAAGGGAATCTAATTTCTCACCCCCTATTCCTATCTTGTGGTGTAATGCAGTCCTGTCATTAGTTGATACAGCTTAGGGAAAAAATAGGAAGTCAAAAGCCAGAGTGAACTTTATTTTCATCGCTGCTGTATACAAGTATACAGAGAGATGAGACCATGTGGCTCCAGTTTCACAGAGTACACAGAACAACAAGGGAATACACTAAAGAAATATAATCTTTAGGTCTAAACCTAAGCAGACAGAACAAGAAAATAATAAGATATGTGCTAAAATAAATATGTGAAAATGTTCAATAATGTGCAAGTATTGTATCAGTCAAGCAGTCATAATTCTGGAACTTTTCAGTGCCTACTTTTGTGCATTAAGTGTGCATAAGATCAGGATGAGATTAGCAGCATTTGCTTTGAGTATGTTTTGTGAACAATCTGTCAGGAATAGACATTTAGCAGTTAGTGCATCACAGAACCTGTGAAGGAAGCACTTGGTTTGATACAACAGATCTCCTCAGTAATGCAAATATGACAGAATCAGTGTCATGCAAGAAAGAGATTGCATAGGAATTGAAGACTTCAATTCAAAACATGATTAAGAAGCAAGCCTGAAGATATCATTACAAAGGGATATGAATATAGACCGAAATTCAGTCAATCGATCATTCAGCCCAACTCAATACAAGAAGTTACCTATTTAACTTAAGAACCTCTTCCTTCGCTACTAATGTTTATCACTGACAATGGCAAAAGTCACAAATTAAAAAAAAAGTAAAATAGCACATGCAAAATAAACACACAATCACGTGCGAAAAATGTCAGGGTCAGCACCCATCCTAGCCTTCCTTTGATGTCCCCTCCCCATTTGGCCAGTAGGTGTTGCTGGCTGTCCTGTTCTCCTCCCTAGTGTTCTTTAAGTCCGGAGTGTGTCTCCCCAGCTCCCCAGACTGCTGCATACTTCTATGGGCTGTGTGTCTGGCTGTAAACCCTTTGGTCACGTGTTTGAGGTCAGCCTCCTCTGTTTATTTCTATTTATTAAGTTTTTGTTGCCCAGTGTCTCTTTTCTATTAGTTTTCTTGTTCCTAGATGATGATTATGTATTACTTGTCTTTGTTATATTTGTAGTGTTAGATTCGGTTTCCTTGTTTCCCTGTTAGTCTCTTAGTTCTGCGATTATATGTATTAGATCTACCTGTTTCCTGTCTCTCTGTGCCTCATTATTGTCCTACCTAATTGCTGGTTGTTCTACCTAATTGCTCCCACTCTGATAGGTACATTTTTTATGTTTCACTCCTGCTTCTGTATTACCCAGTTCCGTTTGTATGGTTCCTGCCTGTTTTCATTTCTTCAGTGGGTCATTGTGATAAAGTTATTGTGTGTTGGCCTTGTCCTCTCATTATTATCTGTTTGACATTTTTGTAGTTGGTTCTTGTTTCATTTGCTTTTGACCCCACGTGGTCCTTTTGTTTTGTAGTTTACCCAGTGTGTTCAGTTTCCCCAATGAACATTACAATTGTTCTGTACAATTTATTGGAAATACAAAGAACTAATTTCAAGTGTTTTGGCGACAGGCTTACACTGAAGGTTTAATAAATGTAGGTGTCCATATCAAATGGGGGGAAATTCTTACATTTTCAGTAATGATGCAGTGTGTTCATCATGCATTGCAGTTCCAAGTGCTATTAACACTCTGTATAAGTACAGTCCATGAATGTTTGGACAGTGACATTATTTTAATTTTAGCTTTGTACACCATCACAGTAGAATTGAAATTAAACTCTCAATATGTGCCTAAAAGGCAGACTATTTGCTTTATATGAGCAGTTATATTGGTTGAACTGTGCAGGATTTATAACCATTTTTATACATAGACACACCCCTCCCATTTTAAGGGACCAAAATTGGAAACTTGGATAAATAGCTGTTCTTTCAGTAGATGTGTGTTATTGTATCATCATATAGTGCACAATTAAGCTGATAAAAGGTTGATGTTGTCACTCAACATAAGGGTGTCAATACCAAAACAGGTGTCAGTGCCATTAAAGCATGTACAATGATGATGAAATGAGGAAAAAAAAACAACCTAAGACAGCAAAAAACGTTTGAGGTGCCAAATTCAACGGTTTTGTACATTATTAAAAAGAAAACATACTGGTGAGCAAAACACCAGTACAGTTGTGGAATAATGTCTTACAGACAGATTCACCAGTACTACAGCGATGGACAGAGAAAAGCGCTCTGTAAACCATGGTGGAGGTAGGGTTACAGCTTGGGCATGATTGGCAGCCACTGGAATTGATTCTCTTGCATTTCCTGATGACATGATCCCTGATATAAGGTACAGGATAAAATCTGTGGTGTATAGAGACATCTCACATTCCAAAGAACGCATCAAAACTCATTAGATGCCGTGTTACACTGCAGTAGGACAATGACCCAAAGCCTATTGTTAAAGCAACCAAAGAGTTCTTCAGATACAAAGAGTGGAATGTTCTTGAAAGGTTCAGTCAATGTCTGAACCTGCATTCGATTGAGCATGCACTTCACTTGTTGAAGATAAACCTAAAGGCAAAAGGCCACCAGTTAGGGACCCAAAGATGGATGGTGCAGGCCTGGTAGAGCATGTCCAGGACAGAATCTCAGTGCCTTGGGATATCTGTGGGTATCAGACTGCAGGCTATTGTTCACTGCAAAGGATTTGCAATCAAGTTTTAAACAGGACAATTTTCTGTAAGATATTACTTTGTCCCAATTCTTTCTAATTTGCTCCTTAAAATGGGGAATCTAAAAAAAACTGGACCACAGCACAATTTTTCACTCATTTCTCAACTTATGGGTGTGCGTCTGTGAATAATATATACTTTTTTGTGAAATAAAGCCTGGATCTTTCCTCTTTATCATTAATTAATGGCTTCCTCCTTGCTTTATGGGACTTCAGTCCTGCCTGATGCAAACTATCCTAGCCGTGCACGTTACACCTGCACTTAATGTTTGCCTTTCTTTTTTGAAAGTCACTTGATGTCATCCTCTGATTCATGAGAATCTCTTGCATAAGTTAATGGTCATCTCTGGCAGCAGAAAATTGCTTCCACCCTCAACCTGACTAGTTTTTGGTCATTCCCAGTGTCTCCAGCTTCACCTTTTTCTTGTGTACTGCCGTCTTAGGCATTATGAACTTGGAAGCACCCTGCTGCTCAGTGTGGCCTTCTGCCAGCAGAACCAGGATTAAGGCAGGTTTTAAAAATGCAGATTTGTTTAAAAATATAAAGTGGTCTCAATTTTTTCTGTGGCTGTATGTATAAAACAGTTATAATAGCTGAACAGTCCACTTAATGCAGCTTTTCATAACCTTAAATTTAAGGTAACAGTCTGCTTTTTAAGCATATTTTGACGGTTTAGATCCTACAAAAAATGTGTCACTGTACAAATACTTACAGAATGCACTTTATGACTTTGAAACTGGTAATGAGACTCAGTAAAATTTAGACACACAAACACAAATCTTATATTTTGTATTTTTAGTTCAGTGAGACATGAAATTACTATTGCTTTAGAATTGGCAGAGATGACAGGATCACATGGTGATAAACACACTTTTTGTAGTCACTAAAACAATTTTCCTGAAAGAGTCAAAACTGTGACAGCAAAACCTAAAGTCTCATTTCACCTTTAAATAAAGGCCTTGTGAAGAATCTAACTTGTCCTCTGTGAAATTTCATAGCAAGACAGACAGCTAAGCTCTGAAGCCCAGAGTCCTGAAGCAAAGGAGCTGGTCTAATTTTGTACTGACTCAAAGAAAGTCATGGGGTAGATGCTGAATACTTATTCTTTTGAACACATTTCGCAACATCAGATTTTTGATATCTTTATTTGGTTATTTTACTTACCATGTTACATTACACTAAAAGTGTTAAAGTGTTCAGTATACATAAAATAAAAAGTAATATTTCTCAGTCCTGCGGTGGCCCCAACATACTGTCAACCATACCACTGCACACTACGGTATAGAACATTGTTATATTTGCGTTATTTGGAAGGATAACATTGAGAAAATTAGTATTTAAGACTGCATTACAATAATAATATTGCTACATTTATAGAGTGAAGGTATTCAGGGGGGGGGGGGAAGTCATTTTCATCTGACAATCTTTGGAAGTGTCAAGCTTTGCAAAGTCTGTTTTTTCATGGTATTCATAAAAATTGGAAAACAAATATCCCTCAAAGACAACACATCTCTCTGCCAAGTCATACATCCTCCTGCAAAGGTTACGGTCACAGGCATTCTGACATGTCAGAATGAATAACAGCTACGTTTTCCCCATCAGTCCAAATCGCTTTCACCATCAGTGTGTACACTAGGCTGGTTTGATCAATGGAGAGAGAGCATCCACAAAAAAGCAGGCACACTTTCCATTCTAAAGCCGCTAAAACAAGAATGCTAAAAAACTGTACAACTTTTTAAATACTGTATTTACAGAAATAAACACTTGCCTCTGTACTTCACAAATCCCAAAGGTAATCATTATGATTTTTCACTGTGGTCTCTTGAACAGAACATAAAAAAAAAGAAATCTAACACGTGACTTCATTCCCATTTAGCATGGCAGGCGTAACAGAACAAAGGCAGCGGCACATTGCTATTGCTCTGCTGAAATCAGTTTGCGTGTGCTGTATAGCTAGCAGCCTTTTTAAACAAGCTGTTTAATAGATAAGTAACATTTCACATTCTAGGATTTATGTTTATTCTTCAGCGCAACGTATATACCAGTGACGTGAGTTTTTACTGCAGCTTTGTGTGAACAAATGAACACTGGTCAATAAAGCCAATTGTTCAGGCAGTGGATGAGTCTGTTCTCTCTAGCAAACAGTGTACAGATTATCATGTTGAGCAGGCAGTAATTACTCTGACAGCAAGGGCCTTGGAGTTTGTCAAAAACAATGAAAGTACTAAAGTAATCCAGTATTAAATGGACCATAATATCTTGAGAATATGGGGACCATATGTAAAATGTTCATGAAATAAGTTGGAAAAAAGACACCACAATGAGTATTTGGAACTGCAAAATGATCTTTTCAATGCAACTTCATAGAAATCCCCCGTGATATTTTTCACTTACTTAGGTTTTGGTTTCTCAGGCTTGTAGGAACACATGATGAAAGCTGTAATGAGTCCGGTTTGTGAAGGTCACAGGGACTGCTGAATTTACAAGGTTCAGGCTGAATTACTGCTTGATTACTGTCAAACTGAACTATTATTTAATTGCTCCAAACAAGCCCTTCATCTTTCGTTCGCACCCACTCCGACCCTGGTTTTGAATGACCGGTATACTTACTCTTGATTAATTATCTAACACCTACTCATTTAAATTAACTGACAATCGAATTACGAATGCCAGTACAGGAAATTAAGGATACACCGCTTCACTGTTCAAAATCTCAGTACTTTCAAAACATGATTTTTGCTCCTCTTCTAAACCATATATTGCAGTGCTCTATGAACCAGAACTGAAGGATTTTCTCAGGGTGCAGCTCGGGCTGGCCGTAACCCAGGTGAACAAGCAACGCCCTCCCACCATTGCCGGGAAATGCTGGGAGAACGATGCACGCGGACCCCCACCAATCTACTGGCTGAGGAAGTCGATGCTGGCTTTAACACTGCGGGAGGTGGTCACATCAACAGCCATGGCCCGGATCTCCGTGTCCCCAAACTGCATGAGCGTCTGGATCTCTCGACGTGTGGCTGGACTCTCGGTGCCGCTCACATCCAGGCGCAGTGTGCCACATTTCCGGACCCCGGGGTCACTGATGAAGGCCACGTCCTCACGCTCTGAGCAGTAGATGTGAATGACGATGACCTGTTGGGAAGGTTTGGCTGGCGTGTAGCTGCGCTTGACTGTCTCACCCAGTGCCACTGACTGGTCGGAAGCGATGAAGGTGTCAAAGACATCAGTGCACCAGCGTGTGCCGTCCTTGACCAGCATTTTGTCAGGTGGGTGCTTACCCTCTACATAACGGTTGAGTACACCCACCCCGTAGGTCAGTGGTGAGCGCCGCACTTTAATGACTCCTGGGTCCAGGCCAAAAAGCACTGCTCCCTTGAGGATGGTCAGGCCCACGTCGTGTGGGATGATGATGCGGCAGCGGCCCTGCAGCATGTTCTCCACTGCATGCTGCAGCAGAGGTGACTCTGCGAAGCCACCCACCAGGAACAGGAACTTGATGTTCGTCAACTCTGGTTTTTCAAAAAGTTCACCTGAGGGGCATCGGGGGGTGAGTTAGAGCATGGCTTTCCTTTGGTTATACAACATCTCTGCCAAATGTGCACAATTATTCAGCAAATGAATGAAAGGATTTGAGTTCAATATCATCTTTAGACAAATGGCCTCAGTACCCCGTGATCATGACGCCTTAAAGACTATGGCATGATTGCATGACCTGTTCTTTGTGTGCTCAGGTGTTATGTGAATTACTGGACCAGTAAATTTTAGACTGGGCTCTTGGGGATGGGCCTGTTGGTGGTTAGGGTGCTGCGGACCTGCCTGTAGTATTGCTTCCCTCCCACAAAAAGCACAGTGTCCATCAACCACACAGCACATCTCCTCATGCACACTCTCCAGCCAACAGAACAGTCTTTAAGTTCAAGATCCAGAAAAAAGACTTCACACGATTTTTTTTAGGTTGCTGATATCATTTACTGTCAGTTCAAAGTGGGACAGTCTTTTTGAGGTATTTGCTAATCCTGAACTAATTAAAGAACTGGTGGACTCATGGGCACATCTTGCATAAACAAAGTAGCTGTCATTTTTAAGCCTCTCATCTGCACACCTTGACATAGTCTGGGCCGTCTGGTGGCCACATTCAAGATGAGATTGAGCAAAAAACTCCAGGGGAATATGATCACTGCAGGCAGCAGCTTAACTCACTGAGGTGTTGAATGATGTGGTCAATGGTGGGCTTGAAGAGGGCATTCATTGCATCTGGGTTCATCCGCAGCATTCCTTGGGAGGACCACTTCACAAAATCCACACTGCAAACATGGAGAGCTTCAGTCCCCATCCTCAGCTGACATGCAAATTTCACTGAATTCCTCAGACTAAAGTGTATCCAGGATCTATATCATTTCACATTATTGTAAAACAACTGCCAGTTTGGATTAAAAGGTTACTCCAAAGCCACAGATTTGTTGCCTTCCCCACTCTGTTTATCTGTAACTATACTGGACTCTGACCACTGTACACTACTCGCAGTACGATGTTCTATTACCAGGGTACATTAGGGAGAATACCACCATTTTGTCAATAGGTCCCCACAAAGGCAATATTTTTTCAATTATTACTATAGTCTATGTCTTCTGTAGCTTTATGATCCGTAGGCAGATTTCACATAGACCAAAGGTATCTTTTGGCCTTCTAGAAGCACCTGAATTCTCCAATGGTTTCTCCATTTCCCCATAATGGTTAACACTGTTCCTTAATAGACACAGCACCACAATCAGATCAGAAACCTCAAATGATGGACCACATTCTCTGGTGTCTTCTCTGGGCAGACATCCAACACACTGACTTCATCATTACATGTCTGCCAGGAGTTGACATATATGGGCTAAACTGCAGAATCAGAGCACTGATTCAAGTTCAACTGTAGCTGAAAACACTCATTGTGTTACCTAATTTGTCCCGCTGTTGGTAACCATTATTTACTTTGTAACTGAGGCCAGCAATTCTTTATAACAGACCACTTACTGTAAATGAGGAACACAAGCTGTATTGTTCATTTTATCCATATTTAGTGTTACTTGTGTCTAAGAAGTTCATTTAAAGAGCTACTTTTATGCAGCACACTTAAACTGATCTAGTAATGTACTGAGGGCTGTCCATCACTGAAAAAGTCTTTTGCAGGAGAACAGTAACCCACAGTCACTAAAATTTTAGTCATTTACTTGTTTGTATTTTTATTTTTTGGGCTGTCAAAGTTAATGCATTAACACTAATTTTAGAGTCATAATGCATTATTTCTTTGTGCTAACTTTGATAACCCAATGGGAGAACAGTATGCGTTTCCTGGTTGCAAATGATGAATGAGGATGACATCACCCTTCTCAGCCTCCCTGGTAAGGTCTATTCAGGGGTGCTGGAGAGGAGGGTCCTTCGGATTGTCGAACCTCGGATTCAGGAGGAGCAGTGTGGTTTTCACCCGGCCGTGGAACAGTGAACCAGCTCTATACTCTAAGCAGTCTTAGAGGGTGTGTGGGAGTTTGCCCTACCAGTCTACATGTGCTTTGTGGACTTGGAGAAGGCATTCGACCGTGTCCCTCGGGGAGTGCTGTGGGGAGTGTTCTGGGAGTATGGGGTGCCAGGCTTCCTTATAAGGGCTGTTCGATCCCTGTATGACCGGTGTCATGGGTGGCAATAAGTCGGACTCGTTTCCAGTGAGGGTTGGACTCCGTCAGGGCTGCCCTTTGTCACTGATTCCTCTCATAGCCTCAACGCAGCCAGGGTCCGGTTTGGTGACCTCAGGATTAGGTCTCTGCTTTTTGCAGATGATGTGGTTCTGTTGGCCTCATCGGACCGTGACCGTGACAGTTCGCAGCCGAGTGTGAAGCGGCTGGGATGAGAATCAGCACCTCCAAATCTGAGACCATGGTCCTCAGCTAGAAAACAGTAGAATGCTATCTCTCAGTCGGGGAGGGGGGTCCTCCCTCAAGTGGAGGAGTTTAAGTATCTCGGGGTCATGTTCATGAGTGAGGGAAGGATGGAGCGAGGCGGGAGATCGACATGCAGATCGGTGCAGCATCAGCAGTGATGTGGGTGCTGCATCGGTCTGTCATGGTGATCAAAGAGCTGAGCCAAAAGGCTCACCAGTCGATTTACCAGTCAATCTACGTTCCTACCCTCACCTATGGTCATGAGCTATGGGTAGTGATTGAAAGAATGAGATTGCGAGATAACGAGATAATGGATGGATGTATGGATGGATGGATGTATGGAATAAATAAATAGCTATTCTGAATTTACAGAATACAAAATATTTCGCCTTTTTGGATACTGTTGCAACTTGACCGTATATGCAGTTAACTGTGTGATTAATGCCCTAGGTGTGTGACTAAAAAAAATAATAATTTGACAGCCCTAATTTTATTTTTTAGTGTGAGTTTTTATATGTTCAGGCTTGATTCAATTTATGCAGGATATCCTCGACTGGCACTTCCTATATAAATAAAATCCCCAGACAAACCTTTACTTTGCCTAAACCACGAGACTCTTGGTAGGAACCTTTTCAGGTATGTAAGACTAACTACTGCATCTTAATAGATGCAAGTACTTTATTTTTCCGTTTATGCTAATGTTACTGTTTCACGTGTACTAGATATCTTGTTGACGTTCTAGGAGATGATGTTATAGTATTGTAGAGCTATTTTGGGAGATGTCTGATGTTGCCTGAATTAAAATGAAGACAACAGGTCCAGAATCAGGAGACTCACTTGCTCTTGCGCAGGGCATGCTCTACGCTGTGGCCACGGAACTTCTTGTAGTAGTCGATGAATGAGAAGGGCAGGTTGATATTCAGAGGGTTGCTCCTGTCCGGTGCTGCAGCCCTCTTTCGTGATTCGAAAGCGATCATCAGGTCAACCCAGGCTGCCGGACGCTTTATCTTGAACTGGTCAATAAAGTCTGGCCCAAAGATTTTGCAGAGCAGCTTCTCAAACTCATAATCGATGCCAATAGATCCATAGGGGCCACCTGGAAAAGGTGCAAATGGCGCGCTTTCAAGCATTTAGAGAGCCAGAAGGCCGAAAAGCATCATTATAAAAAGCAAAATGTCAAATTTACTTTCAGAGAAAACCATTTCCGGTTGAGGGGTCACAACATCTTTCACAATGAACTACCTTTGTTGTGTCAAACAGTACCTATGCACCAATCCAATCACACTTCCACATTTATAAATAATTGTGCACTGAGCAATAATTGTACCGGAGGCTTTATAGAGCTCTTTCAGGTGTCCTTCGGGCAGGCGGATCTGGTGAACAGTCAGGTCCACTGTGCCTCCGCCGCAGTCCACCACCACATAGCGGTCACCTGGAAAGGGGAAGCAAGCGAGTCAGCGTCAGGGGTGTGGGGGGTGGGTCGACACTCAGCAGACTGCACGCTACTGACTGGCCCCCCCTCTGATGCTCAAACCCTATATGTGCACCGTAAGCTGACAGCATCTTAAGGCCACCAATGAGCGACAATATAGTACTGAGGGATCTGCTTATCCAAGAATGCACTGGGGGGGGGGGGGGGTCATTTTTTTTTCTTAAGCCCTATAAACCAGATACTCCATTTTTGCAAGAAAATAGATGTTGATATGACAATAAGATGAGGTCATATTTTATGGATTTTCCAAACCCCATTTTAAAAATAACAGGCTTTGCAACCTGCCCAAAATAAACAGCAATCACATAAACCACGAGATCAAAGACACTCCAAACACCTACAGATGGGAAGATGCTAAGTCCCTTTTAGCAGCTACTACTACATTTCACTTGTAATAATGCCAGCGGTGTTAGAAACAGCAAGAGCAAACAGTGTGGGGGCACAGGGGAGAAGGTGACCAGAGAAAGAGAAAGAGTGAGAGACTCTACCTTCTTCCAGCTCCGACCAAAGCTCTCCTATGACATTTTCCACCAAAAAGGTGCGGCTCTGCCGGTTGCGCCGGACGTGCTCCTTTGCTGGTCATTAACAAAGAAAGAAGGTAAGCTGAACGTGAGGTGGCAAAGCGCTGGGCACGGCTGGCTGGTGTGCGGTAAGGCAAGCAGCAGGATAGCGGAGCCCTCGCGTATCCATGCCACTGAGAGGCCCCGCTAACTCCCTCCCTACAGGCCTGCTCTGAGGACTGCGCCTGCAACTGGGGAAGGGAGGATATAGCGCCTAACACTACAGTGCAGCGGGGTTGGAAATGCACGCAAGCGTGTGTGGGTTAGAACGTGTGAGAGATTTTGAGTCCCGTGTTCTGTGGCTCAGATGCTGGTTAGTGGTGAAAATATGAGTCTCCCTCTACACTCATCGGCTCCAAAACCAAAGTAATCAAAACTTTTAAAGTAATAATGATATTCATTCAACATCAGCTAAGTGAACAGCACTGTTACCCTTGCTGGCTGCAGCGCTGTGCTGAGTTAAACAGGCAAACAGAGCGCTCCAGATGTAAGGGCACATGTAAGAATGGGATTCCCTGCCAGATGTGCCCCATGCAGCACAGTGTCAATAAAACCCAGCTCTCACTCTGTTACACGGCCATTTTTCATCTGATCCTAGTGCTGCAGCGTCGCTCATTAGCTCCAAGAACACAGGGACAACCACTGTGAAAACTCAGTATAGTGGGACCCATAATCTCATTATCCAGACAGCTGGCTGTCACCTTCTACTTTAATATAAGCATATGAGAGCTCTTTTGTTGTTTCCTATTGTTTGAAGAACAACAGCTACGTTGATTAGGAACTGTGCCAATCAAAACAACAAACACTTTTCTAGGATTTTATCAAAGCCTTGCCAAAAGACAAAGTGTCCATTGTTTGTACATTAAATTGGATCATTAATGAGCTACATCCACAGCTACCGAAGCTGTTTAAAGAGGACAGCTGGAATTAGAGCAACTTTTGGGTGATCATACGCAAGATGCACATTTATGTGTTACCTGGTATACAAAGTACTACACAAGGCCCTGCTAATCGTCAGCAAAGATTAATATATTGCTCATTCTAACTTTACTCATAAACATACAGATAGGGCTAAAATGCAATCTTTGCAATAACTAATGAAGTAGTGGCTGGACTGCAACAATGAAGAGAATGTATTATATGTTGGATGAGGAAATAATGAAATATTTCTGCTCTGAAAAATGGTCCCCACAATTTCAAAAATGGTCCACCCTCCATAACAGATTTTTTAACGACATTGGCTGCAGTTTTCTTTTGCATTCACAGTAAGGTAAAATGAGTAAACAAACGCTTTCAGTGTTTATAGCAAATGCGTCTTGAGAAGGAAACCAGGGACGCATTTGCTATGTACTAAACAATAGCATCTTTGAAGAAATGTATCATTTTTGTGCGTTGAATTTACGTTAATGTGTACTTACTATTACAAAATACTAAATTAACTATTTTCTAATATTTATGTAACCATTAGCGTTCCAAAGGGAATAAACTTTGCAAATGGAATTCACATCTTGTAAAGGTACAGTAGAGTATGTACATAAAAAGAAATTTCCATAAGAAAGTCACACTTTTAAGGAATTTTTTAACTGTATGTATGTAAATTGTATTCCCCAAAAACACAGTAGAATCTTCAGTAACAAAATTTTTCTTACCAATTTTACCCTTAAAAGCATGAAAACATAAATCACTATGAAAATGAAACATAAACACTTCTGTAGGGTTTTTTGAGGATTTTTCAGATTTATTTGCGAAAAATAAAAGAAATAAGTTTGGTTCCAATGAAATTTTCACGGATCTGTGAATTTGCAAATCACGAAGCACAAGGGCTGACTGTGTACATGATCCACACACACACACACACACACACACAGTCCAGTTATTCATATTTTTATGGGACTCTTCATTCATTTTTATGGGCATCACCCCATAACCCTAATCCCAACTATGACAACTGTGACCCCTACCCAGCCCTAACCTTAACCAAAGATAACTGAACAAAATGCGAGATGTTGAGCATTTTTCAGTTTTTGATTGCATTCACAGATTTTTATAAAATTTAGGTTATCCTATTAGGTACCATTAAAAAAGTCCCCACAAGGTAAAAGGTTATAGGTTTTTATCACATTGTAGGGAAAGTCAGTCCCAAGGCATGCACTTATGAGACCTGCAGTCCCTACATGTCCATAGCATGGGACTGCATGTGCTGCGACGCAGTGCTCGCCCATCCTGGTCATCGTTTGGCTTGTACACTGTGGTCTTTGCCTCATGCTCCTGAATCACCAATACCTAGTGCTGGGCGAGTTGTTATGGAAAACGGATGAAATTATGATTTATTTTCCATCTGTACCAAGCACGAGTACAGGTACATTCTTTAGTTTTGGCATATGCCATCTTGCTCTCCTTTATGACATACACACAAATACAGTGGAGCGCAGGGTCATCTCTCAAGACCATTCTGCCAACAACGGGATTCGAACAGACAACCTTCTGATTACAGCCACAGAGGTATGGACCACTGAACCACACATCACCAACATCCAAAACTGTTTTTATTTATTTTTAATGCAGATGAGAAATGTCTTTTGAATTGTGTATAGGCAGCAAAAATACACAACTATTAAAAAGAAATTAGACTTGAAGCACTAGAGTCAAGCAGACTTTACAGAAGCTGCCTAAGAGGCAGTATGATGTATCACATGGAATTTTAGATTTTAGTTATTAAGCTTAAGGCCTCATACGCATCCTGGCCAAACAGATCAGCAGTAATAATGAATTAACCTTCATATGTCAGAGGTAAACGTTGCCATTCAACCATGCAGCGACCTGACTACCATAAAAACCATTAGTAAGGTAATGAAAGAAGAGAGAAGGCATGTGAGAAACAAGGTGCCGTGTCACCAAGCTGCACTGAGCGACCCGCCTTCACCATGCATTTGGAAAACGCGCCCTCTGTGGGTCAGTCCATTATTGTGGAGAGACAAGAGTCTCACAATATGCAAGAATGACAAAGGAAGTTGATGCTGTGTGTCTGTGTCGG
>JABFEB020000060.1:17793432-17807680 GCA_019775895.2 Stomatorhinus ivindoensis
CCCCCCCCCCCCCCCCCCCCCCCCCCCCCCCCCCCCCCCCCCCCCCCCCCCCCCCCCCCCCCCCCCCCCCCCGTCCCGCCGGGGGGGTGTCACAGCACTGGTTTGCTATTGCTGCTTCACTGGCTGCTGGCAAAGCTGGACTGAATGTCTCTGAGCTCAAAGAGAGGCACCATCTGGAACTGATGTATATAAAAATTTTAAACGCATGTCCAGATTACGACTGAGTCAGGGAATGCAACAATCTGTGAGCAAAAATGCCAGAAATGCTAATTAACTAAAAAAATAAATCTGCAGTATATGTGTGCCTTTCGGCTGCTGATTCGTAACTGCCCCCAACTGCACTGGTGTAACATTCAGGCCAAACCGCATCATGGCTGTTGTTGCATGTCAGAGACACCAATACCATTGCTAATGTGCGGTAAAGCAAGCAGAACGAAATGGTGGCATGAAACAGCATCTCCCCAGGTACGAGGTCCCAAGGGTGAAACTCTTTGCCTGCATGCATGTGTAGAAGAAGCTGTGAAACACACGTGACAAGGGACAAGTTTGGAAAACCAGATTTACAAGATTGGAACTGAGAAACATAAACAGGCTGCGTATATCAAGCCAGATCTGTTAATGATGTGGATCTCTGGATATACACAACCGCCTTCATAATTGCCATGCAGCAACAGCAGACCACGGACAGGCAGGCGTGTAGGTCAGATATAGGCAGCAACACGAACATGAAACACTGAAAGTGAAAAATGGGAATGGATGGGGTACAGCAGTCAATACTGCTGCTCACTTTCACACAGTCTCCTCTCGCACAGACATACCCACATGCAGTCAAAACCAGGATAGCCAGGTCACACTCCACACTGGCTGTATCAAAGAGTCACTGAGCATTCTGGAATGACAAACAAGTGGTGTCGTCCACCTCCAATAGCTGCATCCTGTTTAACGTTAAATCTTTTCTGCTGAGCTGAAAGTGACTAAACTAGCCAGAGTATTGAAGATGAACTCCCTTGAGTTACCACAGCACCCCCCTCTGGTTCAGGGATTCCAACTGTCCTGTCAAAACATTACAGGACTGCTCATGGAAACAATGACCCAGCAGGAGATCCCAGAAACTGCCTTCAGTATCATCCCTGTGAAAAGGCCTTTGTGTCTAGAACAATGGTTCTGAACCATTCCAGAGAAAAATTCTTAATTAATAAACTACCCATCAAACATTTAATTAGCTAAGAAGGGTGGGGGTTTGAGCTTCACAGGAGCTGTGACTGGTGTGCTGCGTGTACCGTCAATTCGGGGAGGGGTGGGGCTTACCTTGCACCATCCCTGCCCCCACGCTTTCGGTGGGGCTGTAACCATTCATAGCAGTCTTGGAGCACAGGTCAACCATCTGATGCAGACGGAGCTTGCGGCAATAAATGGAAGCGGCCTCCGGCTCCAGGGCAATGATGAGCTGTTCGGGGTTGTCGCGGGAAACCAGGCCAGCCTGGAGGGTTGAGTCAGGTTCATAGTGGGAAGTTCAGAGGTCAGACTCCTCTGTGGGATGTGACCACCAAATGCTGGAGACGATTCATACAGACATCATTCCCTGCTACTGTAACCCAGACAGCTCCCTCATGTTCTGCTATGGATCATATTGCAAACACTCGTACGCTGGTGGAAATCACAGCCCCGCCGAGTATTTGCTCCATAACACGGAAAATGTAAACATTAATTCACAAGTGAATACAAACTCGATGGAGGGATGCCCGCCATTCAAAATGAACACGCACTCTGAGTCTGGAGCCACAGGGTGCCGGCAGAGTTTTTATTCTCAGCTACATTCACAGGGAAAATGTAGCCTGACTACCGCAGTGAGAAAGTACAGAGCGAGCTAGAGTGACAATGGGGGGGGGGGGGACATCTGCACTCCGATTTCCTGTCTAGAATCGCAAAAGCCTCAGTGAAGGTGCTGCGTCACTGCCAACGTACTAACCCTCCCCGCTCCAGTGCTGCAGATGTCAGGAGGCAGGAGACTCTGCAGCACCTCCCCTCCCCTCACCTCCCCTCCCCCACCACCACGTCAGGCTGCCCTCCGTATTCCTACCTCCAGCACTATCACCCTCACTGTGTCTCCCTCCTGTTCCATCGCCCTCTCCTCTACAACTCCCTTTTCTCCTCCTCTGCACCTCCCTAAGGTCCCACTGCAGGGGGCACGTTCCCTACCCCACCCCAGCACTCTCACCGCTCTCCTCCGGCCCCTCCCGTCTCTGCGGGATGGATACACGGCAGTGAGCTGCCACGCCCATGTTCTTAATATGGTGCTCCTGCATTATTGATGGGTCCCTCTGCAGAGAAGCCGCGGTAATGCTAATTTACTGTGCCCAGGCAGCTGCAGTACCACTGATCCACCACCAGAGGGATGAGCTATGGAACAGTACTGGAACAAAGGGATACTCTGTGCTGAAAGTGGACCCCATTTTAATCGATCTGAGGCTGCAGTCTCCTAGGGGACAGTGAGGGGCACAGAGAGACTCACACAGGCTCATACACTGAGCTCAACACATGCCTAATGAGAAATAAAGGTATATCATTTGTATTGGGTGAGATTATCATGGACAGGTAATCACTGCTTGGTTCTAACAAGAACTAAGTTGTGTGCCAAATTGATTTAACCAGTCAGTGCCTGACAAGACACTACTGCCTCAGAAAGGCTAAAATACAACAATGCAATACCTTATAACAAGGCTATGCAATTGTTTTTTCCAGCCGGGGGGGCATTGATTGTGCAGTCTGGATTACATTGTGCTTTGGGAGCAGACCAGAGTTCGCTATTTGAGTCCCCCCCCACTACATAAGTGTATTTACACATTCCCAAGAGGTGTCTGCACCCCACATCTGCTTGCCTCACCTCTACATATGTGTCAATGCTTATTTATTCACTGCACATTCATCTTTATGTTTTTCTGTTAAAGGGAAAAATGTTCAGTTTTTTATACTTTGTCTTGATTTTATCTTTAATTGTATGCTTCATGTCATCTGCACCAAAATGAATTCTTTTTGTACTTAGCAAATAAAAAGATTCTGATTCTTATTTCGGAAGGACCAACTTTTTCATTTAAAATGCAGCCCCTTCCAGTAAAGCACTAAAACAGCTCTGGTGAGAGGGAGGAAAGCTGATGAGAAGGTAGATCCTGTGCTGGTTCTGATTCTGGCTGGTCTTCCCTTCAGGGCCCCTCACCTTGTAGGCCGCTTCTCTCATGAACTGCTTGGCCGGCTGCTTCCAGATGGCCGGCACTGTGATCACCCACCTCACATCTGCGTTGTTGAACTCAGCGCCTGTCTGGTCACTCAGTTCCTGCAACATACACAATCCAGGCATTGACTGATATGAGGCCACACTTTAATGCACAGGAGGCTTCTGGTTCACAGTATATTTCTGACTGGCTTTTAGAGGTTTGACAATACAGCCCAAACTCTTATCAACACAGAAGGATTTACTCCAAGATGTTGTCCAAAAATACTCCTGCAAAGACTAGACCCGTATTGCAGAAACCTCCTTTCTTAAGCGTTAAGATAGGAAGAGTATAAGATAGGATTTTTCCCAATTTCGTATTACAGAAGCAAATCCTAACAAACATTAGGAATCCTATCTTATCTTACTTCATCCTATCTTATCTCAGATTAGGCAACCTAAACACTCAATACTCAATCGACTTTTATATCTGTTACCATGTAACTGATATTACTTTTCTAATCTTGTAGAGCTATTTTGTAACCCATTAACGTTAGATTTTGTTTAAAAAGACAGCATCCATACTTAAAAAAAGAATAATAAATGAGTACTGCTGCTAATAATAATACACCTCCTTGTGTTAAAGTAGAAAACATCATGCGTTGAACTATGGTTCGTTTGTTGAAGGCATGGTATCCTTTACGGCCCGTACACTGCCTCATCCTCCCCACTGGGGGCTTCGACAGGAAACAAAGAGCCATCAATCAGTCCAAATACGCTTGCCATTCAATAATTGTGATTGAAAACTTAAGCTTAATTATGGTGAGTTCTTCCACTCATGGAAACTACAGATGGCCCATTCAGGATATCACTAAAGATTATACATAGCATGGCTATGCCTTCATATATTTTAGGAACGATAACGATAAAAATTATATCTATTGTGGCCACTTTTAAATAAGTTGCGACATATTACGTGGCAACATACCAGGCACCATACTTTTAGTTTTCCAATGAAGCAAAAACCGGCACCAAATGACATCACAACGCGAGGTGGGGGATTTTCCGCTGAATTTGGAAAAAAAAAAAAAACACTACAGTACCGCCCCAGGAGCTATATTAAATACTTAAAATACTTTATTTCATGTCATGCCATCCTGATCTTGTTGTATCTGGATCTTTTTGTATTTGACCAAATTACAATTTAAGCTCGGGTCTCTGCATATTTGTTTATCATTGGTTTCTGAATTTGCAGATTTCATCAAGACCTCAGTTGTAGTTCAGAGGCAGGTTATCTGCATAACCAATCAATAAGAAAGCATTTCAAGTCCCACCCCAAAGTACTGAAGTACCAAAAAAGTACCCAGATTAGTTTGGTACTTTAGGTACTGGAACTTCTGGTACTGATCCTTGACCAGAAGTTTTAATTAAATAGTGGCCATGTTTAACTCCAGGGAGGAATTAATAAAACATGGCCACAATTAAACTAATATGAAGGAATAAATTAGTTAAACCTGATATATAGAATTTTATCATTTTGTCATGAGCAGTAGTGAATTGCGAGTCGACCCGCTATTTTCACATTGGCGTAAGTTGTCCATCATCTGTGTTTATTAGGTAAGCAGACTGGCTATTATCATACCGAAAATTGTAGTATTACTATCGTGCCATATGCAGGACGCGGAGCGGAGACAGAGGAGCAGCAGTCAGAAAATCGGGAATAGGGTTTAATAAAAAGGGCAGGCAAGAAAACACTCAGTGACATTACAATAATCGGACTGGGGAAACAAACTGAAACGCAGACTGAATACAGAGGACTAATGACAACAACCAGAAACAGCTGATCACACGGGGATTCCACCTGGGGTTAACGAGGGGGCGTGGCACACGGAAGGAGTGGACAATCGGGGCAGGACAATTAGGCTACTATCTGAAACAGCATGATCATCAAATCAAAGCAAACTTGTGGGTTTTTGAGAATTTTCTTGTGGTACTACAAAAGTTTTGGAAAAGTCGTGGAAATTCATTCTACCAGAACTGGAGGAACCCTGTTCAATGCGAGTCTAGCACAAATCTACGTCATCTATGGGTTACAGTGTCACAAATGAAACTTCATAAGTAGGTTCCATGGCAATACAGGCTCACTGGTGTTTTTTTTTTCCTCAGGTCGGGTCCGGTTTTGGGTCATTATCCGTGTGTAATTTTGCGGGTTGGGCAGGGAGGTTTGGATCTCCTGACGGGAGCTAACTCCTGACTCACGCAACACTAGTGTAAAGGGCTGAAATATTTTTTCTGCCACTTCACTTAAAATTTCCTTCACCAATTTTTTTTTTTAATTGTCAGCCACAATTTTCAGTTACACTACAACCAGGAGAGTCGTATGTCACTAGGCTGACCTCTCCAACGCTGGTCATAGCTACTCAGCTATCTGCAGGGTCATTGTCTGGAGTAGCCCATATCTACTAATGAGTGTTTTGTCATCAAACTGCAACACATCATTAGAGTCTGCCATTTCCACGTGCTGACATTTCATTGGTTGTGTAATAGCAATAAAAGAGCAGCTATCTGGATAAAATAAGTTTAGCTATAGCTCTATAGATTACGTGGCAGCTAGTGAGAATTAAGACAGCTTAACAGTCATCCTTATGTTAGGAGAGCTTATTGCAGAATTTGGGGGGTTAGAAAGTCTTCCTATTTTAAGGTAGGATAGGAACAGTAGGCGCTTTCACACTGCCGGAACTTTCTGGAACCAGAACATTTTTTCCAGAACTAGGGGCTTTTGTCGTGTTCACACCACAGGAAATGTACCTGATGGTAGTTCCATAAAAGCAATTCCAGAGCCACTTTTTAATACCTACTAAAGGCCTGACACACCACAAGCACCAGCGCTAACATGGAAATTACGCAGAAGTGCAGAAAAAGAGATGGGTGGAGCTTCATGTAATGCATGAATTAATACATGTGTTGCTTGCATCTCCAAATTTCTGCATAGTAATTACTTTAAAAAATTTAATACCAGTGCCAGTGGTAAAATACCTCAGCGCTAATTAGCAGAAATAATGTTACATCATTTTAAAATTCTGTGGGAATAAAAAAGCGTGATTTGCTTGCCAGATTTAATAAAAAGCATGAACATGTAAAGGTTCCAGGTCATAACAGCCCAAAGCCTTGTAAACTCGGAGCAGATTCTGGAACTTTGGTGTGAAAGCGCTTAGTGACTTAGGGACTGTTTATCTGTAATGGCTTTTTCCAAAATCGGGACCTAACCCTAGTCACCATGGTTACCAAACAGTTATGCTAGAATCTGCAAGTTGGGAAGTTTCTGTAATATGGCCTTAGAAGGCTAGGTTGCTAACACAGGTGGTGGTTTTGGTGCAGGAATGTTGTACCTTGAGAGCTTGGTCTTTAAAGAATGACAGAGCATAAGAAAATATATCCAGTGCCTTAACTCGCTTCCCATTGGCTGCTTGAATGTCTGTCTCAATGGAGAGGTTCTGCAGACAAAATAAAAATGTCAGTGTCACTTCACTGTATCCACAAACATGCACAGCTGTACGGTGTGCTAAAGAGAGTCTCAGGCCTAAAGAATGGAGGAGAGAATGTTATGCACATGCAGGATACGTGTCTGACTTTTTGGAAAAACATGCTATAACCTCCAAACACATGCACGAGTGTTTTAAGCATGTTCACCGCTAAAGTGTGAAGCTTCATCTTGAACTTCTCCAGGTAGAACCAGTGTTTGGCCTCAGTAGGGTCCAGGTCATGGTAGAAATCACGGGCTGCATAGCCAAAACTGTGGAACTTCCGGTCAGGGGTCAAAAGAATGGTGGTGGGAGTCTTCTGATTGGATACTCCAGGGTCTCCCCCCTCCCAGCGCCTGTGGAGCACAGTTGCAGGCTGTCCTACAAGGTGTTCACATAAAGCATGGATGGACATCCCATCCAGGCCACTTATCTGCCTGGGGCAGACTCAAGGCCCCACAACACTGTATTAAACAAACAGCCTGATGATGTTTGGATGGATGGATGGATGGACGGACGGACAGATTGGCCCTTATAAAAGAGCTAATGATCACAACCTGTCTGTAAGTTGTGACTAAACCCTAACTGACTACTGATAGGAAAAGAGCAGGAAAACATTTTTAAACTTGCCAATTAAATGAACAATAATGAGTTTCATTCCCGAAAAAATTTGCATGAGTGTTGAAGGCTGTTCAATTCGCACAACATGCATAATATAAAACCATTCATGTTACATGTTACAGGGTACTGCCTGGTCTACTGCTTAACCCATTTTGGCCAATACAGTAGCAGCTGCTTATCAAAATACCTTTATTTTTACATAATTCATTGTTTTCTCTTTTTTTCTCTCCTGGATGAGTATCAGTCTCAAACTTGCCTTCCCATTTTACATACAGTACCAGTCAACAGTTTGGACATAGCAAGCCTCTAAACACAGTATAGATGGTTTGTGAAGAGTCTGATCAGCAGTCCAGTATCTGGTCCAGTGGAAAAGGACCCACAGAGAAACAGAGACAGACATGACACTGACAAACACGAACAGACAGAGAGACACAGACAGACAGAGAGACACAGACAGTCATGTTCAGACACAGACAGACATGGACAGACACTGACAAACACGAACAGACAGAGAGACACAGACAGACAGAGAGACACAGACAGACATGCACAGACACAGGGAGACATGGAAAGACAACGAGAAACAAATGGGATCCAAGAATAAGATTCAAGAGTTTATCTGTCATATGCACAGTAAACAGTCACTTCCACTTTGCAATGAAAGACTTACTCTGCACGTCCTGTTAAACAGAGGTGCAGAGAATGCAGACCAGGGCTGATCATTCCAGCCCTTCCAATAGCTCATCCCAGCATGTTCTGCCCTGTCTCTCTCTCTCTGAACAATGAGAAGCAACTCAGCTATGCAAACAGATCAAACAGAAGTCCACTGCACTGAGGTCCTCACTTAACCAAGGCAAAAGCATAGACAGCAGTGAGTTTTCAAAAAGTCGTCTAAGCATATGTATTTGATTCGGGAAGCGGAGACACTGGGTTAATGCATGATGTCATGGTGGTGCGTGAGCCACACAGAGGGGGATTTGCTTTAAGCCCCTCTTCAGTCCCTGGGGTGGCATTTCATGCTAGCGTTCCAGTGAAAATCCATCGAGCATCAGAGGAGACCTGCCTGAACGTCAGGAGATGATCCGCCCCCCAGAGAAAGGGAGAGTGGGATATGCTCCAATGGTACAGAACTCTTCAGTCAATCACCAGAAAAATTCAATAAGTCATATATCTTTGTAAGCCGTAACACACCCATGTATAATACATACCTCCAGTCATCCCTAACTTTACCAATAATCACTAACAAATAAAGCCATTTGTGAGATCACATGACATATGGAAAACGTGGGATTTTATGAACATACAGTTGGGACAGAGACAAAGTTTTTCAATCTATAAGTTCTGTACATCACCACAATAAATTTTTAAAGAAACAAGTCAGATGCAGTTGAAGTGCAGACTTTCAGCTTTAATTCAGTGGGTAGAACAAAAACATTGATAAAAATGTGAGGAACTAAAGTAATTTTTCGACACAATCCCCTCCTTCCAGGGGCTCATAAGTAATTGGGCAGATTAATATAACTGCAAATAAAGTGTTCAATTCTAATACTTAGTTGAAAACCCTTTGCAGGCAATGACTGCCTGAAGTCTTGACCTCATGGACTTGAGCAGACGCTGGGTTTCCTCCTTTTTAATGCCATGGCCTTGCCAGGCCTTTACTGCAGCAACTTTCAGTTGCTGTTTGTTTGAGGGTCTTTCTGTCTGTAGTTTAGTCTTTAGCAAGTGAAATGCATGCTCAGTGGGGGGTGAGTTCACCAATGCTTTCCTTCTTTCTCAGGATGTACCACACTGTGATTTCGCCACTCCTAATGTGCCAATTTCTTGAATTGTTTTTTTTTTCGCAGCCTAAGGATGGCCTGTGTCACCTGCATACTGAGTTCCTTTGACCACATGTTGGATATTAACAACTCAATCTTCCAAATGCAAACAAGACACCTCAAATCAACTCCAGGCGTTTTATCTGCTTAATTGATCATGAAAGAATGAAAGAATTGCCCACACCTGTCCATTAAATAGCTTTTAAGTAAATTGTCCAATTACTTTTGGCCTCTTTAAAAAAGGGTGGCAAATGTTAACGATCTGAAACGCCTAAACCCTTCATCCAATTTGAATGTGGAAACTAAAATGAAATCTGAGAGTCTGCACTTTATGTCCAAGCCCATTGTATAACTTCAATTGGCATATATTTCAGTAAACAGGTAAAATAGTAAAACTTGTGTCAGTGTCCAAATTTATATGTACCTGACTGCATTTAGGCACTGAAATGGTAATAGACAAACCCTACTCTGTGACTGGATGACAAACGGCTCAGCTTCCTTCGCCCAGCCCGCCTCCCTGCCTCACCTCATGATGTGGATACATTCGGGCTCCTTGGTGAAGCTGTAGGCGTAGCCGCTGGATGTGGTGCCGAAGTCAATGGCAACCACAACCACAAATGAGGGCGCTGAAGGCTCACTGCTGTCTGCGTCTTTCTGCTGAAAGTGCCAGAGTTTAATTACATTTATATATATATATACCTGTATGTACACATGTGTCACCATTAGCAGCAAACAAAACAAGTGCATAGAACTCCATATTTTTACACCCATATGCCAAAGAAACAAAGTCGGGGCTTCGTTAAGCAGCCCAAAATGGAAAGCTTTTGTCTGCAGTGGTCTTACCGAAGAATGGGACGGAGACAGGGGCGTGATGCCCGGATCCCCCAGGCTCTTGGCAGGAGATGCAGTTGACATTGCGTCTGAGGAGAGGCAGAGGAGAGAGGGCAATGGTGAAGCTTCATTCTTACAGTATTAAATGCTGCACTGGCAAGGCGTGCGTGGCCCACCCACTACCCAATGATAGAGAAACAGAATAAAACACACACACTGTCCTGATGTTTTCCAAATCATTGCTTATAGAACAATAATATGCTAAAAACCTATAGAGAACTGTCGCCTCATTGTCTGGGAACAAAAGAGAAGTCAGGTATCAACAGGGGTGTTTACCCAACAGCATCCCCTGATTTTACCCATGCACAATTCTGCGGCACATTTATACACAGACTACTGAAAGCCCAACAGCTAAAACAGATTTTATATGTTAAAACAGGTACTAGTATTTTACAACACAACATCAAAATACATCCACTACGCTGCAGAAGTTGCCGTTTCAATACTGCAGATGAATGAAAAGATGCCATATATTAATACAGACGTTACACGAAAGAGCAATGCTATCTCCCTAAGCCTTCTGATTAACACTTAACCGTTCCAACACTCACGCTGAGTCTCCTACTCTAATTCCTGCTGCATGAGGGTGGACAGCAAGCATGAGCCAGTGGCCTGCAGGAAGCTCAACACTGTCTGCCTGATTACGCTGCTTTTGCTAGTAAAAGGAAGGAAGACTGTGCTACCGTAACGAAGGGCTTTTGGGGAGCAGACACAGCAAACAGAAGTGTAGCTCCAGAAAATTCATTGTCCAAGCTGGATTTTTGAATCTGTTTATTATCAAAACAATTCGAACACACATTCATTCATTATTATATAAGCAAAGATTTAGGCCTACATTGAACCTTTTGGACCAACATCATTATAACAACACATTTTACTTGAAACTAAGCCTTTAATGCCATCTTCAGGATTATTTCAAATTATGTAAAACTGAGCGCTATTGCATCGCTTTTGTACAGAGTGACATTTGAAAGGTATTAGAGAGTATTTGTCCTATGCCACAATGTTCATCAGCTTCGCCTAATAGCACTTTTGGGAAGGCCAAGAGAATGGACCGTAATGGCTGTCTGTGTATATTTAAAGTGGCTTAAGATAGTCTCTCAACGGGACACTGAGTTATTTGTCCGTTTTCCAGATTGCTTGTCTTGTTCCCACTGAGAGACTGAGTGGTCAGAATCAACACAATGCACTTTATGGGGCAATTACAGGTCTGAATTAGGGACCACCTGTAGATAGCCCCCCTGGAGCTGCCAAATCCCTGTAACCCCAGTTTTTATTTCAAAGAAAAACAACAAAAGTAAAATCAATACTGGAGATACAAAATGCCTTGTCCATAATGGCAGATGTGTTTGAGAGCAGTATTACTCAGAAAGAAGCTCAACCGACTGTGCCTTTTGCAGCTTCTTTCTTTCTTACTCACCACTTAAGAGAACTTAAGATGTTTACACAGCAGCGCTGAATACTTGATGGGAGAATTCATTATGACATGTTTGCTTCTGCCAAGGGGATGGCTTTAAAATCAATAGAAACTATTTCTTGGAAGAAACCAGCAGACGGCACACAATTAAGCGCATGATGGTTTGGCCTTGATTTACCCAAGCTTGTTTGTATACATTCAGTTACAGTTCAGATCCGAAATAACTGACTGAATAAGGAGAATCACAAGCCAGCATACACAACTGTTTCCGAAGGATGGGGATAACAGTTTTAGTCTTGTCACATTTATTTGTAAAACAGGCAGATAATATAAATCCAGTCTACATGCAAGTTTCACTCTAGGGCTACCAATTTATTTGACGACTACTCAAGTAACCGTTTATATATAATATAAACTAATATAAAATATTAGTGCTGGGCGAAAAAACAATCTCAATTTTTTTATCGATAAAATATGAATATGATCACGATAATACACACAGACTATAAAACACGATCAACCAAGTTTGCTCCGTTTTAGAGAATGCACTGAGACAGACAACTCGATGGCCTATCGAACAGAGGTTTACTGAGCGCCAGCACAACAGCCAATCACTGACGACGTTGTAATTTTGCCCATCCTTCCTTAAAGAAGCATTGGGTGCGTTCGACTTGGGCTTAGGTCTGTCTGCAGCTGACGTGACGTGGAGCGCGGTCTGCCTGCGGCTGCAGAGGTGGAGTCTAAACTGACTGCAGCCAAGTCGGACAACTTCTACTCCTCGTAGTGTGTGAGACCTGACTGCAATGGCAGCACTGCCAGAAGGGTGTAGATAAATCTATACAAATATCACCTGCATGCACATTACTTCTTTCACAATAAGCAACTCCTGATACAAACTGTTAGCAGTGAATAAAACTACTGCGTATAGTGGCTCTGTGTAAAAAGATAGCTGCCAGGAAAAAGATCAAATTTATGTATTACATACAGAGTACAATGCAATTTTTCCTTGAATCCCTTCTTCACAGACTGGACGATTAAACAAATAAAGCAGTGCAACATTACAGTAACTAACAATAAATAAACCACTAACTTATGTGTACTATTAGAGCATTTATGTAATCTATTTAAATTTTATTTTACCAGGTAAATTAACTGAAAACCAGTTCTGCTTTACGTGCTTTTTGTAAGGAATAGCAGATAACGCATTGGGATATAAACGTTATGTGTCTCACTAAAATCTTTAGCCAATAAGGGCGCAGTTGTATTGTTACGGAGGCAGTTCCAGTTTATGCTGCAAAGTCTGTCTCAAGTTGTCTTGCTCGCAAGGATTTTGTACCATGTGACATGGTGACGCGTGGTGATGTTTTGCAGCGCCAGACAAAAAATTGTAGCCATGATTTGGCATTTTTTTGAATAAGTGTTTTTTGTTTGGTTTAGATATTGTTACATCATTATATGGTTTTGTTCATTTGAGCTATGTTTCTTGGAATACTTGAAAATCAATAACCTTTTATAATTTTAAGGGAATTTTGTATGTAAACAGTAAAATTTGTTGGAAAATAAGCATTTGTTTACTAATATTGTTTATTCAAATCTATTCATTCTATTTGTCAGAATAGGGTTATTTTTATTATTATTTTTATTATTACATTACTACATGGAACAGCATTGTGAAACTATAATATTGATAATTATTGATATTGATCAATACAGGAAAAAATATCATGATAATTTCTTTTGCCATATCGTCCAGCTCTATATAAGATTATACTGCAATTAGTGTGAGGGAGGAACAAACCCTGAAAAGGGCACCAGGCCTTTGCAGGGTGCACACTCACTTAAGTATATGGCCAATTTAGAACCTTTCAGTTCAATTAGGTTGCATATTTTGGGCAGTGGGAGGAATTTGGCAAAACCCAGGAACACGTAAGTTCCACACCCACAAAGGGGAGGTGTGCAACCACAGTGCCCTTAGTACTAGGTTTTCACAATGTGCGATTCAACATCAATATCACATATTATGCACAGGAAAATGCCATGTCACAAGGAACGTGATAGTCAGCTGGGTTGAGACCATCAGTAAATTGTACTAAAATATTTTTACTGTCATAAGAAACAAAACATTGCAATTTTAATGACGATTCTTTTAACATGGTCTATCCATCTCATATCCATAATCTGCCACTTATCCAAGGGGAAGCCATCCAAATAGGGATGCCCAGACTTCCCTCTTACCAGCCACCTTCTTCAGCTCCTCCAGGGAAATACCAAGGTGTTCCCAGGCCAGACGATCCTGGATCTGCCTGGTGGTCTCCTCAGGGTTGGGCATGCCCAAAACACCTCCCCAGGGAGGTGTCCAGAGGACATCCTAGATAGATACCCAAACCATCTCAACTGGTTCCTTTCAATGCGGAGGAGCAACAACTCTACTTTGAACATGTCCAAGCTTCACACCTTATCTCTAAGGCAGAGCTCAGACACTCTTTAAAGGAAACTCATATCTGCCATTTGTATTCACAATCTCATTCTTTTGCTACGGAAAGCTCATGACCACGGGTAAAAGTATGAATATACATTGACCAGTAAATCGATAGCTTTGCCTTCCAGCTTACTTTACCATGACAAAACGGTACAGCATCTGCATTGAAATGCTTGTCAGTCTCCTACTCCTTTCTTCCCTCACTCAGGAACAATACCAAGTCAAGTCAAGTTTATTTCTATAGCACATTTACAGCAGTTGTAACACTGCACCAAAGTGCTGTACAAGGATCAT
>JABFEB020000060.1:17840715-17878469 GCA_019775895.2 Stomatorhinus ivindoensis
ATATATATATACATATTTTTCCCCTTTTAATCCCCTTTTAGCAGTACCAATGAACTAGCCTATAATTGGCTCTTACAATAGTGGAACCACTGCGGTCAAACCAGAGCCGCTGAGAGAGAGAGAATTGTGATGCTGACTGATCTCGGCGCCACACAATCATATGATTCATGTAGCCATCAACAGTTCCAAACAATCCCCGTGCTGTCAGTTTCTCCTGTGCCCAGTTAGCAGCAAATACATTATTAAACGGCGAGCATTAAACCATCTCTGTCTATTTCAAACTGCCTTTACATGTACTGCATTTAGGTTAATGTCAATTTAGTTTGTGGTAGAGGTAAAGGGCACTAAAGGGCTGATCACGGCATGTTGCCACACCCACCACAGAACAAATCACCTCAGGGATGAGAATCTGAGTACAGCCGTGCAGTGGGTGATACCTCAGCACTACATTACCCCAAATGGACCAGCGTGAAGTTTTTCTGGTGGCTGGAGTGCCAACCCTGCCACAAACCCCAAAATTTCCATGTAAGTTGTAAGACCTCCTTACAAGGCTGGATATAGATTAACGTCATACCCAGGACGAATTAAGCAATTGCAGGTTAAGGGCTTTGCTCAAGGGCCCAATAGAGCAGGGTCACTCCTAGCATTCACAGCACTCGAACCAGCAACCTTCAGAGTTGCTGGCACAAATCCTTAGCCTCAGGGCCACCACTCTACCCACAATACCACTTGGGTTATCAACTTAATGAGTTTATCAATTTTTTCCCAGAGGGAAAGAGTTCCTTCGTAATAGCATACATTACATAAGATCCTGGAGTAATTTCCGTATGTAGCACACTAAAACTTAATTCCTTAATTTATAAGGAGAAAAATAGTTTGAAATATCAACATTATAGAAATATTAAACTGTATAGCCTAAAGCCATTTTCTGATGGAAATATCGTACAAATACAATATTGTATAATGTTTCATAAAGGCTGCCAGATGAAATATGCCTTTATTTATATAGAAAGCACTCATCTCAAAAAGGGTTCAGTGATCAAAATCCACTATCATTCTTTATCCATGAAATAAGCTAAATTGGGCAAACATTGCAAAAACTACCACTATGGAATGTTCTATTCGCACCTTGCACTTTAGGGACAAAAAGAGTGGGAGTGGGGGTAATAAGGGTAAATAATATGTCAATATGGACAAACAGAAGTTTTTAATGTATTTCAGTTATATTCTAAGTAATTCAAACTAAGAGAGATAACATGGAAAAAACACTTCGTTTTAACGCTGTTTACAGATGCAACACTTAAATAGTGCATGTAAAAATACATTAAAAAAAATACTTTACTGCAACCCGGTATTTGTTTTGGTAAATAAATTACTTTGCAAACTGATGTTCTAATAAGGTGCATTAACATTAACAGTGCAGCTAACTTTAATCATAAACCCGTTGATAACGAAAACAGCTTTATACAGTTACCTTGCATCAGTAGTAATTAATTTATTGACAAACTCATTAGAAAAGGAAATGTTAGCTTGGATTGCTGGCTAAACTACCTTTAGTCATAGCTATTAATTATGATAATCATTAACAGTTAACACTGAGCATATATAAAAACAAAATAACTGTATTTAATATATTAGTCACAGCTAAAGCATTAAATGTTATAAAATTTGTTATCAACATACAACTTAAAGTGTGTAATAAGCAACGTAAATGAACGTGATTCTATGCCACATGATTTTATGCATAAATGTCAACATCTGGAACTATTCACTGTCCCCATGAGCCAGAAGTTGGATAAAAATTCCTCCATTTTTTACAATGGGCCCCTATGGGAGTCTTTTTTCTTCCGCTCTGGGTCAAGCTATCTGCACTTTGAAAATATGCAGTGGAATCACTGGCGCTTAAAATATGTGGTGCACGCATAGACTTAATATTACAGTATCATATCGGGCAAAGGAACATTTTAAACTCATTAAGCGATTGCGCAGAGGTAAATAGTTCAAGATGTATCATATGAACAGGATGCAAAAAAATAAAATAAAATAATTATTTTGCCATAATGGATAAACAAGTTTTATACCTTCTGAAACGCAAGGTCTAAGGCTATTTCCAGACAAAATTTGGTCAACATTTACTGTACCATTTCAAGCAAATGTACTTGAAACGCATTAAACAAGCCACACATGTATTATGAAACTGCCCAAGACCTTGCCTTTTAGATGGTATAATACTTGTTTATGCATTATGAGTAAGGGCCTATCAAACCTGACTCATATGAGAGAAAATCATGGATTTCAAAGTACATTTGCATGAAATGGTACAATAAAAGTTGACCAAATTTTGTCTGGAAATAGCCTAGGCCCTAGGCCTAGGGCCTTGCCATTCGCCTATAAAGCTATTTATGCATTATGGGAAAATTCTGAGATGTCCTATCAAACATGACTCATATATGAAAAAACATGAATCTCACAGTATATTTCCTTGAAAATGGTACAGTAAAGTTTGGTGAAAGTTTATCTGGAGATAGCCTAGTACTTTATCTTTCAGTGTGGTGTAAGACTTGTTTATGGGAAAATGCTGAGAAATGGCCTGCCAAACTCATAAAACAAAGCAAGACATGGATTTCAAAGTACATTTACTTGAAAATGATGCAGTAAAATTTGACCAAATTATGCCAGTAAATACCCGAGGACCTTGCCTTTCAGAAGGTATAAGACTTGTTTTTGCATTATGGGAAAGTAAGAATTTCATTCTATTTAGTACATCCTGTACATAATACATAAGACGATAGGCCCACATCTTATTGTACTGAAGCATTTTACTATGCGCTATCTGACACCGTAGTTTCTGTGCTGTGATGATTTTACCGTTTAACGGCAAAGCGCGAATAATTTGGTCGCAGTCAGTGAACCACAACCTCATTTTCCGCAAGCAAAAAACCCACGTTTCTAGTTGATCTTATAGTCTGCCACATGTTCTGCAATATTTACTTGTTTATTTTTGTTGTTTTTTTTTATTCCAGATCCCGGGTTTCTGGTCACGTATGCTAATATACTGAACGCAGCAGTCAAAATGATGATCTTGACATGGTAATATCAATTTGACCGGCAACCTAAATGCATTTTAGGTACTGCATCATTTATGCATGATAATGGTCAATAAAGAGTATAAATTTAATTCAGTTAAATTTACGAAGAAGTAGTAAACCAAAAGTCTTACAGACTGCACCAACTAACCAGTATACGCCGTTAGAAAGACGTATACACTCTTTTTTCCGCATTCCTTCTCCCCAGCACAACTTCGGATCGCACCTCTAAATCCATCCACGAGTAGTTCATATTTTGACCACTAGAGGTCCTCTTGACCCGTGCTTTACTATAGCTGAAGGTGGCAATATTACATGGGGTTCCACCCATCCATCCTCTACAGCTCATCTGGGTTAGAATCCGTTTATTTGTTATGAAGAAATATGGTAGATCTATTAGGAAATATAATACGAAAGTTTACCCTGTATCAATTGCCAAATTATCCATTCACTGTTGTATCTCCATTGTTCCTAATTTGAAAGATATACAAGACCTTATAAACCAATTAATCAATAAACCAGCCAATCAATTAGTCTGGAAAGGTGAATTATCATACACAGTTGTTTGCATTGCATTCTATAGTGAGTTTTCAGTCATACCTATTAATTATAAGAGAAAGAGAAACATTCAGTCTTTGAAAGGTTTAAGAGGCAGACTGTCTTTTTAGAGGGAAGAATACAACCCAGCCAAGTCTTTCCAATCCGTCTTTTCAGTCTGGCTTCAGTCAGCAGATTCCCAAAGCTAGCTTTCTGAGAAACATGCCATATGGTCAGCAGCAGACGCCTCCTTCTCACCTCCCAGACAGGTGCTGCTAGCTTCCCTCTGCCTCCTTTGTGATCACTAAATGTGTAGCTGAAAGGGACTTCTCAAGATAGTGGGAATATCATACATTATGTTTAACCTGACATGTGCCAAGTGCCACGGGCACTGACACATCTTTGTTTTCACTTATGCTACAGGTCATAATCATAATCTACTGACATATAATGGATATTACTCCAAATTAATAGGATTCAGAAAAGTAAAGCTACAATGCAAAATGAATAGAGCATGCAGGAGGAAGGAACTATATGTGCGGCCAGAAGGCTACAGGGAAGGCCTTAGAGCTACAGCCTTAAAATACACACCAGAAATTAAGTGTATAAATAGGACATTTGAAATGAGCAGGCCATGGTCTTACGTTTTTACATTATACATATGGGATATTTCTAAAACTTGTCGTTCATGAAGTCTGCTTTATTATTCAGACCATTCAAGAATGGTGACAGTAAAATCTGGAATCTGTATAAACAAATTTCAGAATGTGACAAATAAAGGCTTTTTCTAGACAATGGTGAAAGCTTATTTGTGTATTGTACCCCACTGAGTAATCGAAAGTCTGTCTGTGTTAATGTCAACCTTTCAAGAAAACCTTTGAAACATACGTTGTTAGCTTTAGCAATTACACGTGTATAATTATGACTTTGGAATTTTAGTATGCTCTTCTAAAATACACTAAAAATCCAAATTATAATATCTATTTACAATTGATTATGGTTGATATAACGCATTTTATGTACATATAATGCCTTTAGATTGGTGGTTTGCTGTTTTTTCATATAACCTATTATATTATCAGGGCCTGATGGCATGAAATGGTATAAACGGTCTAATAACATTCAAATGGATGTAAATGAGTGATAAACAAAATGAGAGTTAAATAGCAAATACAGACTATTAAAATCCTAGCAGTACTGGAAAAAATAAGGTCTGATGCTACTGTTTGCCGTAATTCATAACAGGACCATAATTATAGCATTACTGTAGTGAATATAAGATTCCACATTTATAACTAGTAATGTTTTGTTTTCACTTACACATATGACATGCTTATTATGCCAATATTACATTTTCCTTGCATAGAGAAACATGCCACCAAAACACAAAGCCCTCATTCAACACTTGATGATTTTAAAGCTTTTATTTTCAGTTTCAACACCATTAAGTTAAGTAAATAATGTGACATTTGTCTCCTTTAGCTGGTTTAAGTCAATGACAAACACCAAGGTCATTTTTATAGAATCTAAGTTATTTGGTTTCATTCTGAATTGCTGCAACTCAATACAAAACATGCAATGTGGTACTTCATTTATTATATACAGCACTACTTCGTAGGGAGTCACTTTGTGCTAGAACGAATATATTCATAAGCATATATATATATTTTTTTTTTTCTGGATTGATTTGTTAAATAATACAAACAACATGATAAAAGAATGTATCAGAATTTAATGTAAATTTCATATAATAATAATAATAAGTTTTGCGCTACTATTTATTATTAAGAAGCTCATAGTGGACCCGCTAACACCTCAGTCTTGACTCAGGCCTATGTACAGGCCTATGTACAGGAGTGGAACGAGTATACATTAAAACTAATCTGTTATTCAGTGGGCCTATTTAATGTGCACTATGTACAGCGTATACGCCACTTCTTCAGCTGGAGCACATTTATTTGAATGTCGCAAAAAATGACCTAAAACACCATAATTGCTTCGAGTCCCGCTTCACATTCAGCAAAAATAACCTTTAAAACTTCACCACATATATATTCAGATACTCCTTGTCAAATATTAATAATAGGTCACAAAATGTACACAGTTGAGGCTGCTTTAATTGGAATAAACCGTTTGTCGCGAAAATTCCTGATTATCTGCATTCGCTTCCTTCAGGAATTCGCAGGTAACGCTGTAGCAGATTATGGATGTTCGAATGAACGACGGAGTGATACAGCTCTGTGGGGGGGGGGGGGGTGGAAGATTGCAATAATCAAGCTCTAGTTTTCCGGGAGAATCTGTCAATTTACGTCAACTTTCAGCTTATATATTTCGCCATGACAAAAAACATTACAAAATAAAGCGAAATATGTGTGTTATATAACATTATCTAAATTATAATAAATAAATCATAGGCATCAGATAAGATATATAAGCATATATAATGCAAAACAAGGGAACCAATAAACAATTTTAATATGTTTATAGTGTAATAATGGATAATTTAAGGTGGTGAAAAATCTAACAAAAATATAAAGATGTTAATTTTATCATTTTGTTGTTAGCTGTGCATTGGTAAATAATAAAATGACAACAATGATAATTCCATATGTGTCTTATTTAACCTATGTGTAGTATTATATGTGCTGATAATATACTTTCCTGTGTTCACAATGAGCTCATATCAACATGCAAGAGGTACAAAAAAATAAACAAAATACATACCAGAATTTATACTTAAAATAATTTATCTGATTTCTTGAAGTGAGCCACGGAGCCAAAACGTAAAGAATGCGAAGTATTTTGAAATTCACGTAATTATACGTCCGTTTTACGTTGCCTTTATATAGATAAAAATGCTAATTATAAATAAAACCAAGACTTTTAAAGTTAACGCTGAAAAATACGTAACGTTTAATATTTTAAAATCTGAATCATTCTAAAGCTGAAATTCAGTTTAGTATGTAGTCATATATGATTATCTTAAAGTAGGCCTATATATTAAAATAATAGTACTTCAAATGGGTTTATTCTTGCAGCTATATTGCATGTAACACGTACACATCAATGATACGCTAAAACACCGTAGAAAGCACTGGTGTATTGAGGTAGAAACTAGAGACTAAATGGAAAGTTATATTTTCGGCTCTTAATTGACAAATGTGCATTTTACTGATCTTTCAAGTACACGTTGCAGTGTACCTGCTGCACATTGTGACAATTATTCAGAATCTTTTGCGTGACTCACTCACGCACATGGTGGAGCCAACAGAGTTGGATATAGTCACAACACACGAACCAAAAGGATAATTAATAGCACACAAAAAAGTACGCGCTCTGGCAACTTTTTCGCACAGTATTAACCTGCGTTATAAATTATTATTACTTTAAAAAGAGAAATTCAAGGTTTTTTTAAACTAACGCTGGCAAACTTGGTTACATGTCCAGGAGCTCTTGTTTAAATCACTTTATTAAGCCATTGAGAGAGTTTAGGGCAGGTCGAGCATTTATTTAGGTTGTGAAAGGGACGTGCAAAACCGATCATTTACCAAGATAACTCTGAGATTTATATTGAACTGGAATCCATTCTTTCCTCGTGCACCAACATCTTTATTCAATATATATGAATATCTGCTGACCTTCTGGAGCGCATTTTAACACAGGAATGCCGAATAAAATTCCGCACGCTAGCAACTAGAACACAACTCATACGTCCATTTCGTGGAGAATGAAGAGGGAAATGGCAACCCGAGAGGCATGAAGGACCTTCAAATGCAAATTAATAAACAAAAGGTCCTTGAACAGGTAATACCACCCACCGGTTCAAAGAAAGGCGATGCTTACCTAGGGCTACACTCAAATAATGAGCGTATTACTAAGAAATTACTTCAAAAGGATAAAGCCTGTAGGACTGAAATGTGTAAATTGAGACCAATATATTATGTCCATCATTTTAAATTCTTTCTGTGCTTTGATAAAACGTATCGTATGCATAATCTTGGATATAAAACAGATCAATACGCACAATCGGTCTTAAGGCCAAAGTAATGCTTGCTGTTCATATCTTCTGCAGTTACCAAACGAGTGTTCACTGAACTGACCGAACCGCGGCTAGGACCGAAAAGAAGCGTGTAACACGCGCTTATCCGGATTGTAGGAGCGCAACCACGCAGCACAATTTTCACCAGTGTTGAAACATCCCCTGAAAGCATAATAAGCGATGTCTTATTGGAAACGCACTGAAGTGGGTGATATAAAAAGAACCAAGGCTCTGTCCGTATTTTACGGATATTTCAGTGAATTTACCGGGAATCCTATTTTGAGTATGGATATAATGCACAGGTTTCAAAATACTTCCCTTTAGGATATTCCCATTCGGTATTGGAGTATAATCCCCCCCCCCCCATTATATTAGGCAAACTATCACACTAACAACTGAACCAGTGTTGTAAAATACAGGCCCATTACAAAACAGACCATACATATATTGCAACATGGGTCAATCTATATTCTTTAAAAAACATAACCACACATTGTTATGAATGGTTTATTATAATAAATAAATAAATAAATACATAAATACCTCGACTATTTATTGCATCTGTCTTAAGCTTTTAAATACCATGAAATTAACTGGCCTCTGCAACGGTAAATATATAAATTTACAAGAGAGTATTAGAATAATATTCGAAATCTGCAATGACCCATTCAGATAACACCTGGCCAAGTTTGAAAACATGGCTGGCCTGGCATTCCCGTCAAAGGCAATTAAACATGACAGCCTCCAGCTCGTCCGGGTCTGCATCTGGCAGCTTGTCGTTTGGAAAAGACGCGCTAATTAGGTAGAAATGGCACTCCTCCATGTGACCTACCGAGACCCTTGGCAAGCTGTTTAACATCATTAGTTAAACTATTAAGACGTGTGAATGTAAATGAACGACCCGTAGATCTTAAGTAAGGCCTGACAGACACACAGAAACCTATTATCTTGGCGTATTTGTTATGATCTCCTTGACGCAATGCGGTAACCATGGCTAAGATTTACAACAGTAACAACCATAAAGAATATGCGGACTAGTGCAATACCAGCACACTTGCCGTTGCCAATGTGTTGGGTTTATAATAATACCCTATTTTTACAGCACCAAATATGTTTGAGGAATCATCTTTCATACAACCTGGGTATTCTTAACGTATAGACAATAACTGTATTAAATTCTATCTATAGTTCTGACAGATATACAGCGTTGTTATGTATTTATACCAGAGAATAAGGAAAACAGATACTTGAAGAAAGAGGCCTTCACGCACCTCCTCCCGTGCCTGAATTCCCTTGCGCCAAAACCGAATAGTTGCAACTTGTCAGAAGGAGAAAAGCATGTACAAATCTAAAACTTAATGGGAGGCGGCTGCTCTGACCTTTGCCAGTCACATGTCTCGCACGGTACGGTTGTTTGCTATTAGGCCTACTTCTATTTCCAGCTGGTCTGAGTATTGAAAAGCTTGGACTCCCCATCAAGCCTTAGCACATTTTTTTTTTTGAAAATGGTGTTCCTAATCCACAATGAATATGCGGGAGGTGAGGCCTATTAACGGCATCTAGGCAAAGAGAACAGTTGTTTTTACTATAGAGTAGTCATGTACCAGTCTGCATATCCACTTAATGAGATGAGTCTTTTCTTTTCGAAGCTTCAACTTGATCGCTGCTTTGCTCAATGCACATGCCTTGTAGATCATGTTATAATTACAAGTAAAGACGCAGAGCAAAGATTAAGCATCATGAACTGCTCGAAAATGTCACTGCAATTGAAAAGCACTTACAGATTTATTATTATTATTATTTTTATTATTTTATTATTATTTTATAAGGAAGCTGCTAAAGGATGTACTCTTTCTAATACGTACGTGCATTTAAAGCACCTCTAATGTTACAAATGTCATTTCAAAATGTACATTCATTTATATTTTTACATATTTGGTTTTAATTAGTATATTTGTTTAAAAGATCTTTTATATGCATGTAGGAGTATAAACACACACACACACACACACATACATATAATATTATATATACACACACACATATATATATTGGACTCCCCTATTTTTATATATATTTAAAATATATATATATTTATATATTTATTATATATATATATAGGCTATATATATTTACAGACAGCAGAACCAAATAAGGCTTTTTCGTTTTTCATAACTTAATGAAGACATTATTCCGTGAATTAAACTTAAGATTGTACGCAGAGCGTCCAGATGGTGGCAGTATTTACATGTAGTCAAATGAAGCGCTTGAACTTTCAGACCCCGCAGCGTTGGTTGTAGACCGACTTTATTGTATTAATAACTGTTTGTTTCAATACAAACGTGCGCCGTGACAATTCTGGATTTTTTTCGACAAAAAAATAATTTCATAAATAGTTGTGATAAAATGTAGGTCATGAAGGTCATTGCCTATTGCTTTATCCCGTTGAGAAGAAAACGATAATTAAATAGATGCTGTTCATGGCAAATTTAGATCATTGTGCTGTCAAAAGCTTTTGCCCATAGAGAATTCAGTTTCCTGAATTTCTGTGCCAATGCAGAGTCAGTTTTGGAAATATATGTATTCTTTATATCATAACATGTTTAGGTAATGTTATAGTGACTTTTAGGGGCCATATTTTGTTGTCAGATATAATTTGTCACTAGTGTCTGGACAGCAGTCACAACCTGGAAAAAGGCCAATGGATGCTGCGGATTCCGTGACGTGTCGGATGCTAGTATCCTCTCGTCGACTTCGTGTCCTGGAGCAAGCCGCCCTTCGAGTGAACTCTGCTTAAAAGCTTGAGCTGATACACAAATCCCACGGCCCGTGTTCATCGAGCGATACAATCTAAACTACAGTTTAAACTACAGTACTGATTTGGGAAAAGGAGCGGTATCCAGACTCATTTTAACGTAAGCCATGGTTTTTGCAAGCTTCAACCAGTTGCCTAGTCGTTGCCGATGAATAGCGTTGATCTGGATTCATGTGGTCCCCTCGATGACTATAAAAAATGCCAATAGACTATTACACACAAAAATTAAGTAATATACAAGGTATTTGCAAATATGAAAATGACCTGAAAAACTATACTTAAAGCTATTGTCAAGTTATTATCGATACAAAATATTTTCTGAAGTTATATATTAAATACGTATTTATTTTAAAGGTTTTCAATAGCCTATACCTTATATCAATGTAAAAAAGTTCACAAGATAGGCAAGGGGCATTATCTTCCCGATTTCCCCAACAGATCCCGCGTTTCCCGTCATCAATAATATAATACGTGTAACTACAAATAAAAGCGTATATGATTTACCTATGGGGGTCGAATGCCAGTCCTCTCTGCGCTTTAATCCAATCTTGTTCATGGGATTTGTGCCATACTATTGAAAAGAAAAACATTGCTCGGCGTTTCACTATACACCTTACACAGAGTGACAATTAGGCAGCAGACATTGAAACTGCCTCCATTAAAATGAAAGAAAAAAAACAGAACACTTAACTTTTAAAGGCAAACATTAGTATGCAATTTTCATGAAGAACCCTAATATAGAAAATGAGAGCAGACTACCTTGAGTTTAATCTCACCTCGACCCTGCACAGAGACATTGAACTATGGCCGCCTGCCAAAACGATTGTAGTACTATTAAAAGCGGATGTTTCATATAAAATGTTCGTGTGTCTGTGAAGGGTTCGGTACAAAATATGTTACAGTATTTACTAACAGAGTTCAAACATTAAGATTCCAATTTTCATTTTAAAAAGCGATTATCTTAAGTCTTTTGACACTCTCCTGAAACCAGCAAATCTAAATATGTTACCTTTTCAAAAATGGCGTTTGTAATACCAATACAGAGGCGTATTATAGTTAAGCCTATATACCAATAAAGATTATCCGTTATTGTTGAACTTGATCTCTAATAGGTCATAAATAACTATTCAAAAGCAATCAAGATTTGAATCCCCAGATGGCATTTGTAGAACTGGAAGAAAATTAACAGCAAACCTTCACCCATTGCATCCCAGGCTTGTAAAAATAGATTTTATGTAGAGATTAGGCTACTGCACGCAAGGATTAACGATTAACCATTGCTGCGTAATCCGGAAAATATCAGAACTGATAGGACTGAAAAACGATCGACCCTTACTATAGTGAAGTTACGTGATGTGAGAAAAGAAACTCATACAATTCTTTTTTCCCCACCAATTCACCATAGGTACACTTTATGTAACCTGTATAAAACACAATTTGTTTTGAGCAACCACTTGCTAAATCCGTATTTTATGAAGTGCCTTTACTTTTCAGCAATCGTACATCAAAATCCCCAAAATGGATAAATAATAATACCCTCTGTTTAGTTACATCGTCTTCTGGTAAATGACTCATTAAGTACAGAGAAATACAGATTTTTTCTTGTTATTTTTCGGTGACGATCATATGAATGATAGTTACCAGAAATTAGTCGGTATCACAAAATAAATAATCAGTTACTCGAAAGACTGTAACATTATTTTTTGTACTACTAAACTGAATTCACAATTCATTCATAAATTCTGGCTACACAGAATAAACTATAAGCCATGCAGATAGCACAAGAATTCTGTAAAAGTTAGAAGTAAAAGTTCTATGTACACAATGAGAGAGTCAAATCCGAAATTAAATCCATTACAAAACAATTTATTGGATGAATGTATGAATTTCCCGTATGCACGAGGGAGGCGTTATTCTTTAAATAATAATAAACTGAAAATTCATGGGCACGGGTAATAAAACTCTTTAAGCGTTATCTGGATACCTGCAAGTAAGATATGTAGCCGCGGGCAAATGTACGTGTAGTCTGTATGTCTTCGTCTAATTGTCGCCACTCAGATTAAGGGTGAAGATTATTTCAAATCAAGGTCAATATCATGTCGCATCAGTATATTGAGAGTTAATCAGTTTACTTCGTAGTGGAAAAAATTTTAATCATTTCGACCTCATCTTACCTCATAGCTAAATACGTTCCAACCAAATAAAATTATTCGTATATTAAAACGAAACCTCGGATTGTTCTCAGTACTCAGCACTACTAATCATGTATATGTATTCAGCATAACGAGGATTTCATAGTAGCCTCTGAACTCAAACTCAGTCCAGATCTCTTTCGCGCAACCTTTTGTTTCTTTTCCTAGTAAGCGTTCTGTCGCATTTTCATTATGTCAAGTCAAATTTATTATCCCACCAGGGAAATTTAAGTTGCAGCCAGCCATTTAAAAAGGATTTCAACAAATAAATAAAGGAATAGAGCATTAAAAACAGATACCAACATAGAGACAATGACCAATACATAATACAAACAGACCATCCACAAAACCACAACACAGACCAATACGTAAGTACACTCCAGTGCAAGACTACTACATGAGTACATGGATGTTTCATGAAGTATTATAAATCAATAATAATGATTTCGCGAGGTGTGTTTCTGAGTAAATGTTGGCTGTATATCGCATTGCACCCTTTAGATGATCTCAAAAATAATTACCGTCAATTTTAAAATGATTACCCGGAAACGAAGAGAAAATTATCTGGCAATATTTTGCAACACATTGCGAAATATTGTGTATGTGCATGTATGTTTTATATAATACATAATAATTAGGCCTATAGCAAAAACGCATGCGGCTTGTAGTCGTGTTACGTCCCGAGATCGTGTAACATATATTTGTTACACTCCTGCGCTGTCTATACAGATATGTAACTATAAGTCCTGAATTCACTCCTGCCTAGTTTCTTTAGGCTATATCATTACTCTTAAACGATATTTCGCGAGAATCTTTTCTAGTGTATTCACAATCCTGTTCAAAATTGTACAGGTTAACACGTGTATATATATTAGTTATATATAAATTATAACTAATGTAACGTACAATAATGAAATGTGCCTAAAATACTTTACAACTGAGGAGTCATCCAAAAAAATGTTGGTTTAATTTCAGGTTGTAATTTTTGTCTGAGGACAAGAACAATTTTGCTTCATATGACAAAGTAAAATCTGAATGTTTTAGATGTTATTGTATTCCATCTCAGTGGTTACACTAGCACCATTACCAGATAACATGCTTCACTTCATATTATAATAGGTAGGTACATATGTTGCCCAAGTAATGCAAGGTGACTGACCATGCAAGTACCACAGATAATTGGCCTAAAGTTTCTCACACCTTTTTACTGCTGTTGTGTCATGAATCCCATTGTCCTTTCCCACAATCAGATAAATCAGCATCAGCCCGTGTTAAAACCCACTTCCTACAAAACAAGGTCGGCAGCCTTGCCTCCTGTCCAGTCTCAGACACCACAAATCCTTTCATGACTGCAGTTGCTGACAATTTCATAGGTTTCACCAAAAATTTTGTGTGGCCCAGCCAAGTTTCATTGTGGCCAATTCCTTCAGTGCTTTGTGTTTTGACTGCACAAATAACAGCCCTTAATAGGACTGATGCTAAATCCTATGCACTGCCCGTAGGAGATGAGAATAAGGCAGAGGCTTGTGAAAATTGCCCACATTTGCTGTTTCCCAGGCTTTAGAATATCAAGTGGGAGGATGAATGGATAACGTCAGCCCTGTTACAAAATCCATAGACAAAATGTTTAATTCCACTAGAACATGAACCAGAACTGAAACAAAACCAGGACACAACATGGGGTCAAAAGCTAATCCAGAAAACAGTGGAATAAAATAAATACTTAAAAATTCAATAAAACGCATCTAAATATTAAATGAGGGATGCCTTTTCTTCCCCAGCATGAGTAAGTTTTTCTGGACTTTTCTGAACTGTTATTGGTAATGTTTCCCAATATGCTGCCCATTATTCCTACAGCAAGAATGAAACAGAACAGCCACAAAGCTGCGCATCTAAATATCATACCTCCCACTAAAATGACGTCAATTCCTGCTGCTTAATTAAATGGCAATTGTGCGTTTGTGTGTACATGAAATTACAGCCGCTGGTTTAAAAATATATCAAAATAAAAAACTTGTATAAAGTCTAATGAGCAAAGAAACGTCACATTGGCAATCGATTCCAAATACAGAAATTATGCAGTGTTGTAGATGAAAGCACCATGCTGAATTAGGAGAAGAACCATCTACGACTGGAATAAAATGCACTTTAGCACTTTCAGATATGTAAAGCCAACCATTGTGACTTATCATCTCGCGATATTACATAATGTGACTTGGTTACTAAGCAACCGCGACAGTCAATTTTGACCAAAACTGGGAAGCTTTACGCTTTGCGTCGCTGTGAAGAAGTTCTAATGAAATAGCAGAAATCGCTTTGCTCCATGACAAACATGTCTTATGGGCGATTCTTTGATAAGACTACTCGAATTTCTAAAGAAGATCAAGAATTTTACGACCTGAAACACAGAGCGGCTGAGTATTATAGGGTCAATGGAGTTCCGCAGAAGTTTGAAGCGGCGCTGAACTCCATGTTTTTCGAAAAACCGGATGATGTTTATGGTTATTTGGTATGAAATACATTTATATATTTATTCATTTGTCGGGAAACTAGAAGCTATTAAAAAAGTTGATTACCTTTGTTTTATTAGAAGACATGTATTTTCTGTATTCTCTACTTAACGAATAATTTCTTACCGACTAATACTTATAATATGTAGGCTCTATTTATTGGTGATATTTGGGGAAATTCTTCTGTTTGTATTCCTACCGACATACAAAATATAGATGAGTCCAGTACTGTAATTCTGACATGCCGTTTGATTTTCTCTAACGGGGAGCCGTATTTTATGTTATTTTCGGTAATAAAACATTTAGTTTCATTAAGTCAACTTCATTTATAGCAATATTTACTTTAATATTAAACTCTGCATAACTCCAAAGAAATATTATAGCTGAAACATTCACCTCAGTGCTCTGATGCCCAATAGTAATTGTACATTTAAGCATTCATTTGCTCAGTGCTATAAGAACACATCTTGTAAATCTGTTTAGATTACTATTATATGAATTTCTCCAATTTCTCCAGGCAAACTATTTTTCAAGACTCTCAACACGGCCAGTGATAAGCACGCTAAAAGGAAGCAAAGTGTATGATGGAAAGGGTCAGCTAACGGTTCAAACAGAAGTCTTGTGCACCATCAGAAATGAAGAAAAGGTAACAGCCATTCTTATGTTTGCAGTTTTATGTGCCATGGATATTGAATAGGGGATCTCAATAAACTTTTACAAATGGCGGAAAATGGAGAAACGCACAGAGCAAAACAAAGGTCAAGCATTTATTTTCCAAATTGAATGCCTTAATTATTATAATTGCAGTTTGTAAACATGAACTAAAAACAAGGACAGAAAACAAGAAGTGATAAAACAACTTAATTTCATTGTCTTTAAGTGTAGGACATTACACTACACTGAGCTGATTAGTCAAACAAGATTATATAATAGGGGACAGCTATAGCAATCAGTGAAACGGGGAAGAAAACGACAACAGTGCAAACTCTCGGATTTTGTGAAATATGTTGCTGAAAGGCTATGACAGTGAGAGGGGATGAGAAAATGTGACAACACCTCGATAGAGGGGAAAATGCACACTGTCATTAGACCACAAGCATGTCACAGTGAAGCCAAGATCAGCTCATATTGTTAATGCTATGCCATTGCTGGTCTCATCATTTGAGAGCCATGCCATGAGATGAACAGTGAGTCCAACTGGCACATCTGATAGTACTCTACAGTGACAGAGAACATATAGGCAAGCAAGAAATGTAACACAACTGTATATTAACCCAGAAACTCCACCCTCTAACTGTGAGACAGCAGTAAGCCACCATGGAGAGTACAGAGCTACAGTTCAACCAGCCACCCTTCAAGGACTTGGTGCGATGTGTGCACCGCTGATTTTGAAAGTGATTATATTCACGTTTATAGGCATTTAATCAGAATCAGAATTCACCACAAGTAAAGTAAAAATAGGAAAATTTCATGGTTAGTTTAGTGCTGTATGCCAAATGTTTATACCATGATCATTTAGTCCACTTATATCTGTTTGTTTCCAGCTCCAACAGAACAAACCCAAGTGGAATTTAAAATTAGATGCCAAGAGCACACTTCCTTGATTTCAGTGCATAGTCCTGTACACTGATGAGCCAAAATATTACGACCACCTTTTCATGAAGTGAATAGTATTGACTATCTAGTAAAAATGATGCATGTCACAGTATGGGCCAGGGTTCTCCAAATTCGGTCCTGGAGGGTCAGAATTCAACACAGTCTGCAAATTTCCCTGTTCAAACACACCTACTAAACCTGAAATACAATGTCACATATTGGTTTAATGCAGAGAACACATTTCATTGTGTGCACTGTGTGCCGTGGTGTGTCAACAATGACTACTAGTCACATTGTCTTCACTTCACTTGAATTAGCTGATTAAGATGTATTTGAGCAGGAAAATATGCAACTTGTGTTGGATTCTAGCCCTCTGGGACCAGAATTGGGGAATCCTGGTCTGGGGTATATTCTGTAGACAATAAGCTAACATTCAGTTCTTGTATTTGTGATGTTGAATATAGAATAAATGGGCATGGACAAAAATATGAGTGACTTTGTACTTTTCCAGGGCACTGAGTACTGTACTTTTGGTACTTGAAAAAAGGTTTTGTTTTTCCACTGGCGTGAACTCTGGTATTACTGCAGAATCACATAACAATGTGAGGTGGGGTGTTTCATACTGAATTTGAAAAATGGCTATTGTATATTAAAGGGATGATTGATATTAATGCCAACATCATATGTTATGCACATTCAATTCTCACATTGCACATGACATGATAGTTAACTGGGTTGAGATGAAGTTTTTTCATACATTTATAGTGTCTGGACATTATAGTGTGAAGTTAAGCGTCACTAAAACATTTTTATTTCGACATACAAAACAAAACAAATCAAAACTGCAAGCTCTGCAGTTTTAATGATTGTTTCCTTTCATGATTATCTACTATATGTTTTTTTTTTTTTAAATCAGTTTAAAGTTTACTGCTGCTGCTTTTCCTTGAGCACTGTATGTGCTCTTGGAAACGACCAGTCATTTTCATCCTTGTTTAATTTAAATCACTACTAGACAGGCTTGTGAGAAATTTATTTTTTGCTTTATATATACGCCAATATTTATTACAACAAAATCGCATTGCAATATTTGATTTTTTTCCAGTATAGTATAGCTGTAGTATATTATAGCAATTTTTAAAAAAATTTCTTGTAATGCCCTCCAAATTTTCTTCTGACTCTTGTGATCAGATTGTAAATAAAGCTAGGGTCTTTTAATTTTTCGAGGCAGACATTACTATTACTTTTCAAAAATAGTTTGTTGTTTTCAGAGTTTGTAACATTTTTCAGTACGGTGATTGTATTGGTAGGCTATTTGCATAACTGATTGACAATGAGCATGTTTCCAAATCTCACCCTAAAGTACTGAAATACCAAAAAGTATCCAAGTTGCTTTGGTACTTTGGATACTGGAAGTTTTGGTACTGGTACCAGAAGTCATTGGAAAAGGGAAAGTACCTGATGCAGTGTAAAAGTGCTCTTAGATCAAGGCTGACCCATCATGACCAAATGACTGAGTCAGAGGATCTCCAAAATGGTAAGGCTTGTGTAGTGCTGTGGTGAGTACCTACACAGAGTGGTCCAATAAAAGAAAAACCATCTGTCAGCAGGGTGTTGTATAGCCAGGACTTCTTGATGTAGCATGTGAATGAAGGCTGTTCTGTGTGACACGAACCAACAGAGGAGCTACTGTGGCATAAATGGCAGATAATTTTGATGATGGTCATGAGAGTAACGTGTCACGACACAAAGGGCATTCAGCCCTGTTGTGTATGGGTTATATAGCTTCAGGCTAGTCACAGTACCCATGCTGACCTGAGTTCACTTTGAAATGCACTTACAATGCAAGCGTCGAAATTAGACTTAGATCAATGGAAAACAGTGATCTGATCCAATGAATTCCATTTCCTGTTGCATCATGTAGGCTGGGTATATGTGGAGCATCTGTAGGGTGTGTTTGACCGACAAGTCAGATCAATGGCAATGTAGCCACATACGCAGCTGGGCTCCATGAAACATGCTAACAGGTTGACTGTTAGCTTATCGTTTAATATATGCCATACCTTGACATGCACTGTTTTTATGAGATGGGGGTGTTATTTTTCATCTGTGTATAGACTGTACAAAATAAAGATACAGTCTTCATTGTCCTTTATGTCTCCAAAGTTGTAAAATTTCACTATGTATTTTGACATCAGAGAGTTTGCTCTGCAGTCACCTCCAGCGAGTACAACCTCACCATTAATGGAAGTGATAAGAGGGAGGATTGTGTGACGGCTGCACTCCACTGGATCGATGAAGCATTCAGCACAATGCTAAGGGGCTTTGATCCGGCTGACCAAACAGCAGTGGATAAACTACTCAGGTAATACATGCATTTTAAATATTTGGTACTTTGAATACTAGAGCTGTTGGTACTGGTACTTGACCAGAAGTCAGTGGAAAAGGTAAAGTATCAAAAGTGCCATAGCAAAGGTATGGTGCCTGATGCAGTGGGAAATGTGCCCTTAGGCCAGTGGTTCCCAAACTTTCGCTGCAGGGCCCCCCTTTTCTAGATAGGAACATTATTGAGCCCCCCTCATTCAAACTGCACAAGTTCAGATTCAAACATTAACATTGAAATACAACTCCCTTTTCTAATTGAGCGAAACAAACGCAATTACAAAATATAAATGGTGTAAATCCACCATTGTGGGAGAAAAAATAGCAGTCAATTAAAAATAAAAGTCCAGCATAAGTGTGAAATTATGCAAATGCAGATTTAACATTCCTGTTAATATTCATTGATATACACAAATTAAAGTTTGTCTTACGATTACCGCATTTTGTTTTTAATGATAACCGCAGGTTTCAGCCTATACCATACACAAAACAACACTAAATCATATCCATTAATTGATAGTCTCCTGCACTTCATGTAGAAAATTTTAAACTTCGTTTATCATAATATGGCTAAATTTTTTTGTCCGGTGCTGCAAAACGGTAAAATAACGTTTCAATAAATTACATAAATGCTCTAATAGTACACTTAAGTTAGTGGTTTATTTATTGTTAATTACTGTAATGTTGCGTTGCATTATTTGTCTAATCGTCCAGTCTGTGAAGAGATTGTTTTGCCCCTGAGGCTATCCCATTGATGCGCCCCCCAGTTTGGGAACCACTGTCTTAGAGAGAGGCTGAACCATTATGACCAGATGACTTAGTCAGAGCATCTCCGTAATGATAAGGCTTGTGTATCTGCCTACAGGGTGCTGCATGGTGGGGGTGTGTGTATGTGGCATGTATGTATATATACAGGGATTGACATAACTGGTACGCAAGTATCAGTATCAGGCTCTCTCTCTCTCTCTCTCTCTCTCTCTCTCTCTCTCATATATATATACACACACAGTGGTACCTCAGTTCTCGGAACTCATTAGAATTCGAATTTCTTAAAAGTTGAACCAAACAGTTAGGGAAAATTAATTGCTAGAACTCAATCTGAATCTCAGAAGTCAAACCATGAACACTGACCTAAGATAACTTATGTGATATGACGTAACTAACGTACGTGCGGGGAAATGAGTCACGTGGCACGACTCTCAACGGAAACAAAGGGTAAAGCTTCAGTCTCAGCCTTGCATTCGCTGTGATAGCATTGTGCATGTTTACACTAGCTGAATACATATATTTAGACAGTAAAAATACAGCTAGACAATGATAGACAGTAACAGTAATTATTATTATGTAATAAAATACATAAAAAATAAAGATTTCCTATTAATTAATTTAATATTAATAATAAACCATTAATACATTTAATTATAATAATATTGTTCTGCCGTGCAGGGACAGAACTGAGATAAAGGCGTAGATGTCAGGGTATCAGGAAATACAGTGTTTAATTACAGGTAAGGCAGGCAAAACGCAGACGGACAATACAATAACCGGACTGGGGAAACAAACTGAAACAAAATACAGAGACAAACTTAACACACTGCTTGGATACATTTATTTTCTTACTTTACAAATTACTGTTTTGATAAATGTGTTTAGTACAGTATATGCTCTTCCTGTTTTATCCGGTTCATTTTGTGTTTAAATGCTAAAAAACATATTTAGGTGTATTTTTTTGGGGCCCAGAACCAATTAATTGGTTTTCCATTATTTCTTAGGGGGAAATTCGATCACAACTTGAGCATTTTAGGATTCAATCCGGAGTTCTGAACGGAATAGAGTTCTGAGGTACCACTGTATATAGATGTGTGTGTGCGTGTGTGTGTATGTATATATATACTGTTGTAGATACTTTAATAAATAAATTATGGATGGATGAATAAAAATACATAAAATCAAACAAGAGCTGCAAGATTTGGCTGTAGAGTTCTGTAACCAGATCAAACAAATATTGCTGCTACGTTTGTATGGTGTCAAATCAATGTCAAAACTAGAGAAAACAAAAATTGAAAGTTTTTACATTTCTCATGCGCAAATATCCCACTCACAAGCACACATGTGAAACTTGTGAGTAATGATGTCTGATTCATCAATGAACAAATCATTTTCAGTGAACCGGTTGAACCGGTTTTCACATCTACTAGAATTGAAATTTTTGTTGATATTTGACACATTAGCATACAAAACAATCTTTTCAAATTCACTTATATTTGCTCTTCATAGACAATCATGTTGCCTTCAGTGCCCTTCCACATAATCCTATGTGTTTGTGCTCTTGCTGCCTTCAAGTCCTACTAGGAAGATCTGACTAGGGAGTTGGCAAATTGTAATTACGACATGACACGTATTCAAATGGCTAAACTGGAGCAAAATGGAAACTATGAGAAAGTTACTTTTTGTTCTCATTCCTCAGTCACCAAAATACATTTATAGCATTAATTGAACATGAAGTTGATGCCATACATTTGGCTGTAATGTGCAGTAACTACTGGGTTGACTTTTGAAATGTGAACTGAACTGGGTGCACAGTACTTCCTAAATTCACAAAGTATTTATATTTAACCTAAGCTGTTGACAGTTTTTGGAAACATTGCAACTACAGTCCAAGCGAAGTTTGTAGTGTTTCCCAAATACTTCGCCTTCGCTTTGCAAAGCCTGCATATAACATGGGTCTCATTGAGCTCTTTCTTCCCCTTGAGGTTATAAAATCCAAAATGTGCTGAAACGCTTGCCTTCAATGAAGATGGGACAGGTTGAGTTATTTTTTTCCTTTCCGTTTTCCATTGATCATGGACAGTCACTCCAATGCACACACTACACTGTCTTCATGCTCATGCCAAGTAGGGGTATCTGGGTGTAAACCAACACAGCACCATCTATAGGATTGGCGAGATAAACTCATCAGGAAAAAATGTAAACCAATGCCGTTACAAGACTGAAAAATATGAAGTGATTTTTGAAATTTATAAATCCATTTTTAATCAGTAGATAATACTAGAATTGTGATTCTAATCTGAACTGATTTTTTGCCTACCCCTTCAAATCAATATCTTGCAAGGACCTTGTATGTCCAGTGTCACCAAAGTAGCTGCAGTGTTTCTATCGTCCTTCAATCTACCGGGGAACTGGAGCTAAAGGAATCCCTGAATAAAATTGTGGTCAGCCAACCATGACATGTGCTCCTTTTTATGCCAGCCAGTGCTCCTACATACACTTATTACAAACATTCATGCTAATAATTCCTAAAATTCTTCTCTTCCAATCAGCCTGAACATTGTGGACATCTTTTAGATCTCATTCTATTGATGTTGTAATACAGAACTAGAAGACACATAATTTGCAGTCGTCATAAATATGAACAAACATTTTCGACGTCTGAGAAATGGATGGATTTTGTTTCGTGACACCGCAGGTGACACCTCATACCTCCAGGGGTACAGGCTGCCATCCCTGGGTGTTGCCCGTTCTCCCTGTGTTTGAACAGGTTTGAGTAGGCAAATTTCATTGGACATATATTGTTTCTGACAGCTCCAGTGCTTTTTGCATAAAACCAAATGCATGTCTTTTACAGCGACTTTTTTAAGGAACGCTTCCTTGAATATCAGGAGAGGCAGGACAGGGAAACTGAGGAAAATCAAACTGTGGATTCTATGTATGAACCAACCCCTCCCCCAGTGACTCCAGGACACAGAAAGGCAGGACATAAAGGTAGATGCTGTGGTGTCCACATCACACCGTTCATTAGTGGTAATTTTATATCATACATTAATTAATTGTTGTTGACTGAAACTACCAATAAACTTTAATAGTTTTTCACTGAAACCAAAATGTAGAAACAATTTTGAAAGAACTGAAAAAACAGTCTGCTGTCATATCAGTGGTCTCCTATGGGAATATATTGGAAATATATTGTCTTCTGTACCAGTTGAGGGAAATATCATATGAAATATGGTATGCTATGCCTGATAACAGGGAAAAAGAGTAACACCACAGAGAAGCCCCTCCCACCTGCAGAGCCCCGGGTACCCATCATCCCCGGCAGCGTGGCTATTGGTTGTGTGTCCCTGGCAGTAGCCAAGGCTGCAGCCCAGTTAAACAGCGTGCCACTCTATCAGCACATCAGATCACTGCATCCCCAACAGGTCTGCGCATCCTCATTTTATCAGTACTTGGGTCTTTGCTATATCCATCCCATCCATCCATCCAGTACAAAATCATGGTGTATATTGCTATATGTAATATTGAAATATAACTAGGTTCTCTGAAGATTTAGCCATTCAGCAATTTTCATTGTGGTCACACTTTTGTAACAATACACTTATTCATTTAAAGAATGAAAAAGAGTAAAATGTTATGGACACGTGAGTATTTTTAGTATCACAGCTAATAGTAAATACACATTTCTCTGCCATGCTTTACCTAAACTGAAATGCTAGGTGGAACTATAGCAGTAAAATGCACTGTCTTGATGCAACAGTTCAATGCCCGTCTTTGTTTTCAGCAGGGTCTGGGAAATGTCAAGATGCCATTGCCTATGGTAACTCTGCTCCACTGTGGCAAAGCATCTCCAGGGAAGCTGAACCTGATGGAGGAACTCATTGTTATCCCAACAGCAAAACAAAGTGTCAGACAAGTACAGTCACTTACCTTCAATTCACCTATATTCTGCATTTAGCTTTCAAACCATAGAAATATATAAATCATAAATTTCTCTAATGTGATACATGACCTGCTTAACAGATTGTTGCAATGGTCCTTGAGCTTCAAAAAGAGATTACAAAGATACTGAATACAGCCTCAAAGACAGGGGTAAGAGGAATTGTGGAGACATTTACTTACATGTACATTTTTTGTGTATTTATCATATATATCAATAGTCTTATATATCAATAGTCTAGCAGAAGTACCTTTGGAGTCATTTTCTGAATTAATATAAACTGGATTAAAAATGTATACACATTTGATCGTTATCTGTACCTTTATTTTTCTGCACACTGAAACAACATACTGTAGAAGTGTGAATTGTAATACATTTTTTAAAATAGTGTTTTGATTTATTTAGTACAAATTCAGTTGAAAAATTCAAACAATCCCTTTCTTGACTGTAATTTTACAACAGTGTTGGGTTAATCTCTGAGTATTGTTTTGGTCATTGTTCCAGTTCTTGTTCCAATGCAAAATAATCAAGTACTGAATCTGCCAACAAAATATAATAGGCCAGTAGTCAACACTGTCCAGGAAAAAAGGGAACTTCCAAATTGAATGTGTTCAAAGTGACAGCTCCTGCTCTTTCCCTTCATTTTCAGCCTGTGTTGAATACAGTGTCAGACATGGGGGCAATGGTGGTAGGATACGACCAGCCTGAGCAGCCTTTAGACCTGCTGACAGAAGCAGCCAACAACCTTGGCCTGACACTGGGAGACGACATACATTTCGCAATCAACTGCGCCGCTCATGAGTTAATGGACTATGTAAGTATAGGCGGCATGAATGTAGCAGTGTAAAAGAAACAATATCTAATATATTTCATTCACTTTTCACTATCACACCAGGTTTACCTTTAGTTTTCAAACATCATATTTATTTATTTGGCTTAATGTGGGATTATGTTGATTTTTCCCTAATATAAATGCAGCAAAAAGGTAAATATGATGTTGTCAGCGGCAGTGCAAGGACTCCTGATGAGCTAGTGGACATGTACAAGAAGCTGACGTGCAGATACCCCGCACTTATCGCCCTGATAGATCCCTTGCGGAAGAAGGTAAAACAATGGTGACTGTAATTTACTGCATGATGTGTGACGGATTATTCCCATTAGCCTTCTGTGAATGCCAAATTACACTGTATCAGAAAACCTGTTTTCAAGAGATCTCATTGTAGCTGTTAATATCTTAGAAATCAACTTTATTTCTTACAGTAGATTTGAGTCAAGCAGACTTAAAATAAGCGATTAACCTATTAAAATTAAGAGTCTGACGATCGGTGGTGCAAAAGTCTGAAATTCTGTATTATGACATAAAAGTTGGAAGCTGATGAACCCTCATTTCCGTATAAACACTAAAGGGAAACTGGAGCTGCACATTATGTTGTTTTGATTATCTTGGAAGGCCATATTCCCCTTTTAAAAGCAAAAAGATTTGTTGTTTTTTAACTATTATGCCGATTTTGAATATTTGCAGGAAGTGGTATAAAAGTCACCAAAACGGCTCTTGCTGATCTCTCATGATACTGCCATGTTTCTGTTCAGTGTGACGGTTACTGATGAGTGTCGTGCTTCTGTGTTTCTGAAACAGTTTTGTTTATGAGGGTACCACTATTTCCACTTAGGTTTCATCACCGAAATGATCTGTTTTTACTGATAGTCTTCAAAATCTTAAAGCTGCATTACATGAGAATAACTAACAACAGACATTCCACCAGGGAGATGGAACAGAGACAACTTGTGGTGGGGTGTAGTGGGGGATGGGTATTGGCTAAGCTTGGGTGTCGTATACTGTGTTATTTTCATTTGTAAATACCCCTGGTAAATCTGCTATATGCACATTGAGGTTGCTGACGATTTTTCCAGTAAAATCTCAGCCAGCTAAATCAAATCCACTGTCAATACTGTTGTTCTGTTTCCATCAAAATTTATCAGAACAATAAGTTTGTCACGTAACTTTAAGCAATTCACACCCCTGTCCAGTTGGTGGCAAGTGTGCATATTAATGTCATGGCAGCTGAGTGCCTGAAGCTTCTTTAAAAAGCAATGGAGTGATGTGATGGAGTTGACAATCTTAAGTAAAAAAAATAAATAAGGGATTGATGCAATGGAGGATGTAGCAAGCAAGTAATACTGACGTTTATCAGCCAGTCACAGCTAACATTATGGAGCAAATGGTTTGTTCATATTTTAATTGTAATTGTCTATAATTTCGTAAAATTGCATTCATTGTTCATATGTAGAAAGCAAGCAGAAAGCGACTGTCACGTCTTTGCTTTTTGTGGATAATGTGGTCCTGTTGGTATCATCGGCCAGTAACCTGCAGCATGCACTGGGCTGGTGTGCAGATGTATGAGGCGGCAGGGATGCAGATTAGCACCTCCAAGACTCAGGCCTTTGTTCTTGACCGGAAAAAGGTGGATTGCCCTCTCCTGGTGGGGGATGAGTTGCTGCACCAAGCGGAGAAACTTAAGTGTCTTGGGATCTTGTTCATGAATGAAGGAAAAAGGATTCAGGAGATTGACAAACAGATTGGTGCAGTGTCGGCAGTAATGTGCACGCTATATCATTCTTTCGTGGCAAAGAGGGAGCAGAGCCGGAGGGCAAAGCTTTCGATCTGCCAGCCTCTACGTCCCTACCCTCACCTGTGGTCATGAGCTCTGGGTACTCACTGAAAGAATGAGATCACGGATCTAAGCGGCAGAAATTAGTTTTCTCCGCAAGGCGCCTGGGATCAGTCTTAGAGATTGGGTGAGGAGCTCGGACATTTGGAAGGAGCACAAAGTAGACATCGAAAGGAGCCAGTCGAGGTGGTTAAGGCATCTGTCTAGGATGCCTCCTGAACAGTTCCTTGGCAAGGTGTTTTGGGCATGTTCAATCAGGAGGGGGGTCCCAGGACAGACCCAGGGCACGCTGGAGAGATTATATATCTTGGCTGGCCTGGAAACGTCTTGGTACAGTATTCCCCTGGTGGAGCTGGTGCAGCTGGCTGATGAGAGGGAGGTATGGGCATCCGTGCTTAGACTGCTGCCCCTGTGACCTGACCCCAGATAAGCGGCAGAAAATGGATGGATGGATGAAGCATGAAACAAAGCAGAATCCCAGATATTTCAGACATTTTCAGGTCCTGAAAAGGAGGACGTTTCGTCACCCTAGGATAACAAGAAGGTCTAATGAAGTCTCTGCTTCAAACATATAATTTGAACCCCTTCTTTTTAGTTTCAGAGGTATGGCAAGATGCTTGAATAATGCAACTAATGTCATTGACCATAAGTCTGCGTATGTCTTGAAGCAACTGAGTGAACAAAGCCACAGTCAAATCAGTTGTTAAGTATAGTGTACGGCTGCCAGAAGTGAAGCAGCTGGCTGACTTGGAATGCAGAACTGAGTGTGCATATAGTGGATTATATTGGGAAATACTAGTGTAGTACCCCTGGAGTTACATTCTGATGAACCTACTGTAAGGCAAAAATAAAGTAAGGTAAAAATGCATTTTAATAGAGTACACCTAACCTAAAAAACATCATAGCCTAGCCTACCTTAAAAACACGATTAGCCTGTTGTTCGGAAACATCATTAACACAAAGCCCAATTTTATAATAAAATGTTGAATAACTCATGTAATTCATTGAATAATATCCTGAAAGTGAAAAACATTTACCCATCGTAAAGCTGAAATATCATAACATGGGGAGCATCTGTATTTAATTTGGCTCTGTTCCCCCCCCCGTAAGTACACCATTGCCTTTATATTATTATAATACCATCACTTTATACCTTGGTATTATTTGTGGATGTTATGACATTAAAAATTAGATTCTACCCATGCCCAATGCTGGCTGAAGGTTGCAACAATAAAACTTCTTATGTGCTAATTTTACTGCCTTTGAATAGTGGAACAACAGATTTCTGGGACATTGTAAACCATCCACAGGTGTCAGGGAGATATCTTCCCAAAATCTCTGGGAGAGGTGGGATGTCTGTAATGACCTTCTGGGTTGAGTAAGCAGGCCTGTGTAGAGGAGCCTGGATGGTGTTTCTTCAGTGTCAGTGTTTTTTTCGTTATTAACAGTCACAGTAAACGCTGACAGAGTGTTAACATGATGGTTTAATGTTTCTACATTTTTAAACTAACTTAAGATTAGTGTGTGCTTCCTGCACACCCCGCTTGTCTGTTGTCATGTTTTGTGTGTGCGCTCACTGCTGGCTCGCACTCCTGATCTCCTGGATAAAAGATCCCCGGGTCGAGCTGTGCTGGGGACATGGACTGCAGAGCACAGACAGATATTCTCAGCTGCAAATCCATTCATAATTCACAAAGTACAAAACAGATATTTTAAACAATTGCTTAAGAAAATGTGTTGATTGTTATTAAGTGACCTAGTGGATCTTGTGATCTTGAATTTTCATTCACAATCTTCCTTAGGATCATGAACAATGGCAGTCACTGTGCAGAGCAATAAGACCCACATGCCACCTGCTCTGTGACACTACTTTCAGACCCACAACTGCCCTTTTAACAGAGGGCACACTGTCCATACCGGGGGTCAGAGGTTATATCCTGAAGCAGACTAATCAGACCACCGTCACTGACCTAATTCAGGTCACTCAGCAGCTAGAAGGTATGGGACTACTCAATGATTATGGGGACATAGTTCCAGTGTTTCTGGTTAATCTAAATATGGGTGGTTGTCATTTTTAGTATGTACAGCACAATGTTAGTGGTGTGGTATATACACTACTGGGCAAAAGTTTTTGCACACGCTGAGATTTACATTTACATGTTACTCACTTAACATTTACTAAAAATATACTCTATTCTTTGCTAACAAATACATTTACAGTAAGTTCACAATTTGAGTATCTTAATTAGCAAGGCAATGCCATATCTTTGATTAATCAAATTAACCTCCTCTAGTAGTTATAACAGCAGGGAGGTTTTCATTCTGTAAGGGACATTAAATGCTGTGGTTTCATGGGACGAAACAGCTAACTAGGGCAGCCTAGAATTTGACCATGCCATCAAAACACAACCAGTTAATAGGATGTCAGACACTCACTATTTGTTCACTCATCTTTCCAGTGTTTAAGAATAAAAATCTGCACTTTATGAAATAAATGGAAAAGTGGTAAAAACCTGTGGTGTGCAAAAACCTTTGACTGGTAGTGTATGTGAGACAGAGGTAAAACTGACTTTTGTCCTTTGACTATTATGCCTGCTGCATCTCGATGACCTACCTGCTGCAGATTACAAACTTGCAGGGACTCACAAGGGTTATACTATGTGACAGATGCCCCCATGCATAGATGCAGTGGACTTTACTGTACAGCACAACACAAAAAGGAATGTATTCACTGGCTTCACAATCTGCTGTACCAACATTCTTACTTTCTTTGCCCTTTGAAAAAAATAAGAAAATGATCAAACTCACCGTGTATTTTTAGGGTTGAACAGATCAAAGTAAAAGGAAATTAAACTGTATACCAGAAACATTTAGAACAGGTCATTTAGAATCACATCAGTTTAATTGGCACCCGATCCCAGAAATGTTTTATGCAATTTATGATTTAAAAAAAAATACCCTTATCCTGTATTTTGTGCTACTGCTAAAAGTAATTTGATATTTAAATATTTTTTATATTTGACCTCTGGAAAACTGATACACAAAAGGCAAGGTTTTGCTTATAGATGACGAATTAGATAACCATGTTATAAAATGTGTATGTGACAAAAGTTGTAGATGTACTGTCCATTGTTTTGGATGTGGTAAATACCTCTCAGCATGAGTAAATGGTGTCTGGCATTGCTGTTTGCACTCAACACTCATAATGACCGGGTGGTCGGACAGGTGACTGACAAAGGAATTCCTGGTTTCTGTGCATTAGGTACAGTAACCATATTTGGAACAACAAGTGGAGAACCATGCTGTGACACTTTGTCAGACCTGGTAAGAGCCCATCAAATGCCCTAGTAGGATGTGAGTATGTTTGGAATATCTATGGAGGGAACATATTACAGAATGTGCAGAACAACCAGCCTAGTCAACTGGGACAGTCATTGAAAATCTTATAGACCGCTTGATGAAACCAAACCCTATCTTCACATTCATACAGGAATACACTGCTAGAAGAGGATCTTAAAATTTGTTTAAACCAGAAGGACGAACTTTAATATAACTGTTTATTATTTAACTGTTTTTCAGGATGTGATTCTCTAATCTGTGTCTGTAACACAATAAAAAAACATACTTTTACTCTGCTGCAATATGTAAAGCTACAGGGTTTGTGATACCACTAGAGTATAGCTTGTAAACATTTGTGAAAACAGAAATGATACTCCTCTTTTAATTTTGCAGATGCATGATGGATAAACACAGGTTCTTTGTGGCAGTAAAAGCCCCTGTATTGTGTGTCTGTCCCTTCAGGCTGTAGGACTGGGTGTTAATTTTGTCAAACTGGGAGGTCTGAGTCGTGGAGAGAGGCTGACTAAATACAACCGTCTGATTTCTATAGAGGAGGAATTGTCCCAGCAGGGAATACTGGGTATGGCTTTTTCTGTGTCTGTCCTTTCAGTTTGCAGAAAAGCGAGTGGACAAAGCGCAGGGTGCAGAGATAGGAATTGGCCAGTTGCTGAGAATGCATCTCTTTTAGTCTATGAAAAGAACTCTGTGTCAGGAATCATAAGGAAAGGATCTGTCTGGATGCGCCTTGGCTCTCTTAATTGGCCACCTAATTACACATAAAAGGGTGAGGACACTGCACAGGCTCTGAAAAGGAAGTTCATCTTTATTTAAAATAAAGGATGAACCTCTGCACTACAGCAAACGCAGACGCGAGGCCTGTGATGCCCTGGAAGGGGAGCATTTGCTAATGTGGGGTGTGTTCCACTATGATGGTCACTTGAGATACTCTCGGCTTTCAAATATTACAGTCATAACACCCAACTGTATGACAGCACTTCACAAGGGTTCCGCTCCTAAGTCTTTTCAATGTAATGTTTTTTTTTTCTTTTTTCCCCCCCAACAGGTTCAAGAGAGGTAACTGGTTTTCCCAATTCACTTGGAACATGAGAGCAGGACAATCTACCAAACACTCAACAAATTTCTCATTGTTCATATATGGTTGCCTGATTATTTCAGTAATCTGCCACTTAAAGTAATTCCAATATTTACACCTACAGCAATTTTATATATGCTTCATACAAGTACAAATAAAATTACTGTTAGAAACACAACCTAGTACTGTATTTTCAAAAAGTAGAACTTAATGGAAACAATACAACAGAGTAAAAACCAAATCACTGGTCGTACATTAAAAATGTATACTAAATGTGTACAAAACAGCACATTCTAAAAACAAAAATTAGTCAATTACACATACCGTCATCATCTGTTTTACGTGGAATAATAAAAAATTTGGTACATTTCATTATTTCCATCATATCGGCGAATCCAGTGTCTGTGGTGAGACCCGTGAGCAAATGGTGTCGCGGCTGCTGCAGGATACAGCTTATTGCTCTCGGCTTGGCCAGCCGTTGTTTTTTCCCCACCTTCTGGTACGTCTGTTTACTTGCTGTCCTTTTCCACGTGAACCGTGTGCTGCAGCAGGTGTGAAGTGGTTCCTGCTGCTGGACAAAATGCGGTTTGATATGTAAAAGAAGCTGTCCATTTTGGTTGTAATTCACAGCATAAACGGAATGATAACTCTGTTATTGGAATAATTATCCAATTAACACAAATATTAGTGAACATTTACGTAAACATTGCATATATAGCCGATGTAGTATTATAATACTTCTATTCTCTGTAAAGGTAAAGTTTACGTTTATGGCACATGTAAATAGATGTTGTCATAATTAATAATTCAATTTTCAGATAATTAAATGCTACTATGCAATTACAGACATGAAAACGACCATTACAGAAAGGGGTAACAGCAGCTTTCTTGACTGTAGTGTGGGATAATGTGAAAACTAGGGAGGATAAAGGGTGTTATTTCTCAAAGGATCCTGCGATTTCCAGATGAATCTGTTTGCTCTGTACCCAAGGACGACAACTTTCTGTACTTTTAAACAACATGGTAAAAATAACGTTTAGGTGTCCTTGGCTTCAGTTTGCTTAGTTAACAACTAAATTACAGAAAAGACAAATGCAGCTTTGAAAAATTAAGCAAAACAACTCTTTATACGTATAAACATCAATGTATACAAGTAATATATTTAAATATTAATGATAAAATTTTTTGAAGAATGTGATAATCCTAGTGATTTAAAAAAATATATGTTACCACCTTCAGGTTAATCTGATTTTTTTGTTTAATATATTTTATTATATTGGTCACATAAGTGTAACATTCACCAAATAAATAGAGGTGTACATCCTGCAATTGGTGTGGTAAGATGTGGTAGTAAGACTATTCATCACAAGTCAATGTTTTAAATAAAAGAAAAAGTTGCAATTCTGTCACAGCCTATCAGCTACATAAATCTAAATACTTGAAAAAAAAAATCACTTCTCAGTTAGACTGGTTACTACTATGTTTAATTTATATTGTGATGCTTCACAGTGTCAGAGGCTGGCGAAGGAAAAAATAGGCCTTGATAATTAGACTACAGGAAATAAAAGCTGGTTTTTGTACTTCTGTGAGTGTGGAGGACGCAGCCCCGATGGTCTTAACGGTGCACTTTCAGGCTGCGGACCTGTGTCGCCTTTACACTGACCCAACATTCAGCCCTCTCTCAACGAAACAAGATTCCCCCAAATAACGGAAAGGGTCACTTGTGGCATTGCGTGTTACCACTGTGACACAAGTGTTACGCAAAACTAGAGGATAACATTTATTTGAATTTGATTAAAAAAAACACAAAGAATTGGTGAATGAAAGAGGAAAAACTACTTGGTGTATCATTATGAGTCATGCCTTTTAAAGGGCTTGTGTAAGCCCCTGCACTGGAATTCTGGGGCCATGCATGTGATGCAGGCTGAAAGAAAAGAACTTTCACTGGTGTTTTGGTTGACTGTCTAATATCTAATATCAATCTGTCAAAATTACTTTATTTTGTAAAAAAAAATAATAATAATAATGCCCAGCCAAAGCGGGTAGGCAGGTCACATATAAATAAGGGGGAAGACAGTGGCAGCACGGAAGCTGAATCAGTGGTCTCCTTGTGAGAAGTGTTTGGTAGCCTGCCACATTCCCGCCACACTCTTGCTACTCACGCCGAATAATTTAAAGGAAGCAATTATTTAGTGCCTTTGAAAGTAACAAAACCACAATGGTCCTGAGTGACAGAATCCCAGCAGCCAGGGAGCATGTAGGAAATGCCAGCATGCTGCCATCTGGAGGCGCTCACAGGAGGAACTGAAAGAGTGAGTGCTACCCCTTTCTGCAAGGACAGGCGTGCCTTATTCACACTTTCATGGAGATTCTGAGAGTCTTACAAGCCCACCAAATGAACATTTCACAGATTTAAACAGTTTAAGGAACAGCACCCATAAGAATTTGCCAATGGGGGGTGGGGTGGGGGCTGTGCTGGCTTGAGTTACAGCCAGGCGACACCCAGCATTAAGAAAGCTGGATTAAGCAGCCTCCTCAAAGTCAAGCTTTGGCCTTTGGGCCCATCTCACTCAATACCACATAAACAAACAGTTCACCTAAGCAAATCTGGTCATATGGATCACATAATATCTGTAACATCAGGTTTTTGTGTTATTGTAATGCTACAATTGCATCACTGAGGATTTAACTAGTCAAACTACCTGATGGTTTAACATAAAAGGCTGACAGAATATGCTAAATTCTCCAAAACATATCAACAAAAGCTATTATTAATAATTACTAAATGCTATTTGAAATAAAGCAGCGAGAGCCAGTGTGAAACTAGACGGACTCATGCTCTGTGGTCACTCATGCGTGTTCCCTACTCGTCCATGAATCCTGGCTGAAGTAATGGCCCAGACCATGCTGAAAGCTCCAGGCTAACGCTCGTCAGCACCATCGTGGGCCGTCAGGTGGTCTGCCTGTGGGGAGCTCACTGATTGGGCTGCTGCCTGTCCCGTGATTGCATTACATACTGAGTGGCTCAGCAGGAGCCGCTCCAGTCTTATTGATTACAATAATTATTATTTCACCGTTGTGGCAACATAATTATGTCAGAATAAAGACGTGTTTGTGTATAAAACACAGGCACATTTGGGGGTGGACAAAATCATGGAAACACCTAACAGTATATTAATGTCAAGGCTGCAATAAGGAGCAAGGCCATCGTTCAGCTTCAGAACAGCTTCAGTCCTCCTTGGAGTGCTTTCAAATGGCCGTGACCTGCTCATGGTAGCATATCAGACCAGAACTGTCTGCAGTCCCCTGAGGGATGAAAGAGGTGCAGATCTGCATCTCGGTTCAGTGATGCCTAGATGTGCCGAGTGAGGAGGCCGCTCGTCATGAAACGGCCCCTGAATTTGTTTGGCTGTCTGCCGGGGAGCATGATGTGAATATGGGGCCACCAAGAGGGCACTGGGTTTAAGCCACTGGGTGAAGCTGGTGCTGTGAAATGGCCTCATATTCTATTGCTATTACATGTCCCTGAAGTGCAATCATCAGACCTGCTGATTCCCGTGAGATGGCTGTCCATAACAGACGGACTGATGAAGACATTTCTTACTTTCTATAAACGGAAGCCCTTCTGGATTTAGGAAACAAGGTGAAAGGTGACTCTTCCACTATTCAGAAGTCCAGATAACATGTGAGTGCACAGGTCTTGAATAAAGAATTTATTTCTGAAATTATTCATTTCTAAAATTATGATTTATTTCTAAAACCATGCACTAAGATGTATGTGATAACACTGGCAAATCTAAATAAAGTGAATCTTAATGCAATTAACAACAATGACTCTACAGTAGTAAAAGGGTCTCATGGATAGTAAAAGCACTCAGCCTAGTCCGGTGCTCTGTTGTGTTCCTTTGATTTTAGCTGGTTTAATCTGACTGCCACAAACCAAAACAGAGATGTTTTGTGGAAGTCTTGTCCAGACCTAATGCCGTTTAGCATGTTTAGCTTTCTAGCCGCCACAGGGAACTGTCAATTGCGTTGCAGATGCACCGTCTGTGGGGAGGATAAGTTTGGAATGCAGAAACCCCCAATCAGTGGGCTGGGGACCCTCCGCAGGCCATGTCCTCGTCCCACTTCATTCCCACGCCTGACAGAAACGACTCCCCGCCAGGCAATTACTCTGTTCGGAAAATAAATGAAATTACCCACAAAAACCACTAAATTAAGTGTTTTCTGCTTAAAAAATGTTTCCTAATTGCTGATCTTCATACATGGCTCTGCTAATGGTAATGGTGCTGCTCTTAAGCACAGGGGTGCTGGGCAGAGCATGTGGCAAAAAGGGCAAGAAAGATTGGTGCAGAGGAAGGGTGGTTGAGAGTCCGTCGTCCTCGCCTGATCCAGCAGAATTACAACAGTGAGTTAGTCAGCAGCCCCCACAGGCCCAGAGGCAAGGAGAGGGTATCATTAAATCAGTGTCACTAGGGGTGTTAAAATATGTAAGGAGCACATAAAGCACTTTGCTGGACTCATATATAACCAAATGTTTTCCCCATGTGAAATGGTTGTTTAAATTTCTAACATGTTCAGTTTGCACCTTCTCAAAAATATCCTCAAAAAAACCAAAATTCAAAAGTCTTAAGGTTTAGCTCGGAGGAAAATTTAGGCTTGATCTAATTAAATTTTAATACTTTAAATGTTACTAACCAGAGATCAAACTCAGCAAAAAAGTTGTCAAAAAAGATGTCAGGTGTCACCCTTCATTATTAATAATGCAAAGCCATGGCCTATAAATCTGCAGACTGGAAGTAGATCATGTTATCGACCCCTTCTCTGTGACAGAGGGTCCACCAGGAGGTCAGAGAGATGTGAGGGACAGCTGCCCTCTGCTCATTTCTCCAGGACTGACCTGTAAATTCTGAACAAATCTCATTTATCCTCACAGTGGAGGAATATAAGACAGGGAAGTCACAGGGTTTGTGCTGGGCCTGACATCCATGCAAATCCCTCTCCTCTTTTACCATCCCGCATCTCCAAGACCATTGTTCAGGTCAAATTGGTTGTGAAATAAATCTATTTAGGGACAAAAGTCTGAACTTCAGTGGCTTTTCCTGATCTGTCCTCCCATTTCAAGGAAAGGTCTAATGAACACGCCTCTATTCAGAAACTACTTTGACAAACACCGACAATGTTCCAAAAATGCTCTGTTGCCACCCCAAAACGTCCCCTTTAATCAGCACATCTGATTTCCAGCAGATGTCCACTCCGGAGCACCACTTACAAAACACCTCCATACGGCCGGTCAGGTGGGACGTGGCAAGAATTGAATTTCCTCTGCAATTTTCAGGGATTTAACCCCTTTGCCCTTAATGGTGCTCAGAGTGGAAATTGTGCCTTAACAACAAACTAAACTCAAAGCTTCAATTAGTGCCCATCACAATTCCATCCCGAGCCCGGTCCCCATCCAGCTTTCCTGCTTACCCTCACCTGAAAACAATGAAGTTACCCTCCAATTTACAGGGCAGAAACTCTAAACCGATCAGCCACCTCCCCAGGAGAGACACTGTGGCATTGTGTGGATGCAGAATGATCCCGAATCCAGTTCCTGTGTAAGCTACTCCGGGATGGACGGCTTAACCCCTGGGCTGGAAAGACAAGAGTTTAAAACCCAGTCATACATCTGCACCACACCCAACACTCACAGCAGGTTCCTAGCTCCATAGGTACCAGATGGGGGTATTCCAGTAAGCCACCAGATCCTATCATCTGGCCGTTTTTTCGAGATGACAAAAGTGTTTCATCATAGCCCTAAAAGATACATGGGTATCTGAAAGCCCAGCACACGAGCTGCCCACGGCCCCTTCACCTGGAACTGCTCCATTCCAAACCTATCTACAAAGCCAGAAGTGTGCAAAAACTAGGTTGGCAGCGCAAACAACGACAAAAGAAATCTGCAGCAGCTAAAGGGCAGAAGAGATGCGTTTTAGCTGGCATAGCCTGCTGCCATTTCAGCTGGTGCTGCTGTTGACCTGCTGCTGGATGTGGAGCGGGGCAAGAGTACATCTCCACTGTGGTAAAAGCCTCTTAACATTCTTAAGAAAAGGCAGCAGGCAGTGCTTAGGGGGTGTCACGTCACATCACACCACCTCCATACATCATTGGTAGCAGGCTAGTGGCTTTTGCAGAGTCTGTAGTATTTAGTGGTTGGTGTATATAACACCTAGGGGAGGGGGGCTTCCGTAAGTAGGCATGTAAACAACAAGCTGCAGGGAGGGGCAAACCCCACCAGAAAACAGCACAGCTCAGCGGGATGGATGGGATTCACTGCCGGTCCTCGAACAGGGTACAAAGGTGCGTGCACAAGAAGGGTGAGTAGCGGCTCCAAAGTGACTCAGTGCCGTAAGGGCAGTACCTGCTTTAGCAGCTGGTAGAGATCCAACGCAAATCAGCAGTCTTGCATGATCTACATTCATTACAAGCAGCAGAACAGTCACACACAAGCCTGCTTTGGTCTCGCAAGAAGAAAAAGGGAAATATTTGTTCCGCTGGGCAAAACCCAACAAAGCTCTCAGTTAAGTCTTATAAGACCAGCCTTGAAAGATTGCTCCTCAACAAAAACATTATCAACCAGTCAAAGTCTTCTGGAACATTCCACATCATTACGGATAAGGCCCCAGGTCACACAGGCTACCACTCCATCCAGTGGAACTGCTGTCTGGCGATGCTGACGTCCCTCAAGTCGCTTTGTGTTGAATATATATATATATATTTACCCCCCCCCCCCCCCCCAAGAAGCA
>JABFEB020000060.1:17886082-17904685 GCA_019775895.2 Stomatorhinus ivindoensis
AGCCAGGGACATAAACACTAGAGCGAGGTCGATAACGAGGGATGTGAACATGAGAGCCAGGGACATAAACACTAGAGCGAGGTCGATAACGAGGGATGTGAACATGAGAGCCAGGGACATAAACACTAGAGTGAGGTCGATAATGAGAGATGTGAACACGAGAGCCAGGGACATAAACACTAGAGCGAGGTTGATAACAAGGGATGTGAACACGAGAGCCGGGGATATTAACACAAGAACAACAATGGAAGCCAATAACAGATCCTGATTTAAGATGGTCAGCTTGCATTAGAATGTTCAAATGAATACCTGCAATACTGTATGACACACAAAATGGTTCCAGTGGTCCTACTGGCCTGCAGTGTGGTGCATTTTGGGTAAAGGCCATAGTCACCTGTGATGATCTTCTTGCAGTGGCCAGAGGAGCATGGCGTGCCATCCTGCCCTTCATCCGCGTCCTTGTCTTCATCCTCCTCGTCCTCCAGGCTGATCTCGGTGATGACCTCTGGCCCAAGGAGGGCCAGGAGCTGCATGCTCTTCCTCTTTATGGAGCGGTTCTGTCGATGCAGCTGAGGGACAGAGCAGGAACAGTAGGATTTACTGTGTGACTGGAGCCTTCTCTGCTTACAGGAGGCCTTCGTGACGGGCTAGGGCCGAAATGCAGGTGGGGGCAGTCGAATATGGACATACTGATCAGGAGTCACTGTGGCATTTCTGATTTTTCGCACAGTCCTGACCACAGCACAGCACAACACTAAAGGAGTCAGATTAGCATGCAATACCCTGCAACAGAATGTAACCCAATCAGCCTGGGAGCGCTGATGAAACCACATCAGACATGTTTGAAAGCAAAAGCCTCCATTCAAGCCACGAAGCGTCCTCGAATCTTCCCATTAATCGAAACCTAATCGAAAATCCAGGGGTGTACACTGCATTTGGCCAAGGCTGTGTGCAGAGGGGGCTGTGTGTAAAATCAGGCTGTGGGGGGGGGGGGGATTAGGGTGTCTGGAGGAAGAGAAAGACAGAAAAAGGAAAAGTGATGAATTTCCCAACACTGAAAAAATGCAGGACAGCGCCGCGTGATGGGAGCCTGACTCACCTTGAGGGTCGGTCACACAACAAGGCAATGAGGCAATCACAACAAGCTCGCCAGCGGCCGCCAAATTAAACTGCACCTTAATCCAATGTGCTCCAATCATGACGGCACACAGCACTGGGGCCACTTCCCCAAAGAGGTGGCAGTGGCAGCCGTAATTAGGCACGGAAAAAAATTAAGTCTTCTTCTGGGGTACAAGGGAGAGAAAGGTCTGCGCAAATGTGCCTTTTCACATAATTACAGTACTTTAAGGAAACCTGTCTATTTTTAATACCATTTACAAAAGGCAATTTGCATGTGTATATACCTGTATATTTCCCTCATTTAAAAAAAAAATGCAAGATATGCAATTTGATCTGTTTGAAAGGCAAAATTGACTGCATCAAATCAATGAAATATGGCTTTCTTATTACCAATTTAAGATGGCCGTATATATTAATTAAGGACACCATTAAGTAGAGTCTAAGACAGGGTGTGAATTAAACATATTCTCTGATGTCACTTTGGCCATATAGGAATAAAATGTGTCTGGGGGAAAAAGCGTATAAAAGGAACATTTATTAATGAAATCCAGGCTGATAAATTGCAGCTGCCCATTTTCTGATGAGACCTTCCAGAATGCATTTCATATGCAATCAACAATAAATAATACAAAGATAAAAACACTCTTTGATAATAATCTACTATTGATGAGACAAAATATACAAAATTACACACTCAGAAAAATCAGCAGCGAGCAGAAGACCAACTCTGTGAAGCAGAGGTCATTATGTCAAGGCCTTCATACTCTTTTATCAAACGTCAACACAAAATGTCATGTTTTGGATCGCACTTTGATTTGACTTGTGCCAGCGAAGCCCCCTATTACCACTTTTTAATTCAAACGCAGCAGAGTTTAAAAAATTGATTACGATTTTCACTGGCCTTGGTGCCAGCAGGGAAATTACCACTACTGAATTGGCAGTACTAAATTAATAAGAGCTGAAGGTCATCTGTCCATCCTCCATCTGCTGCCGCGGCGCTTCGGGCTGATTTACATGTAAATGAGTCATAACCCTATACTATAATTTAGGAAACACACCCACTTAAGATGTGACAGAAGATGTTTGCTGAGATGTTTTCCCTGTGTACCACCTGTTCCTCCACCAAACTGGGTCTTAAATTTTAAAAGTAAACAGGACGTCTCAGACACCTGAAATCTGTTATTCTAGGGGAGACGCCTCCTGATGTGCCACGGTAACATCAGATCACCACTAGTCATAAACGAAACACCAACACTATTCATATTTATTCAGCCGACACTTTTACCCAAAACAAGACACAAGCAAGTAACAGCATCATATCGGTGTATGACGCACCATGTTTGGAAAGAACACAGGCTAATATTTAGCTGTAAACCTAATAATAATGAGTTTTACAAAAAATCGTTAGGTAGGACTCACTCACCTCCTTCTTTTCGTCCCCCCCGCCCACACATACACAAACACACGTCTCACATTTTTCCAGCACTCCTGGTGCAGTGTTTGAGGAATAAGAACCTTGCTCAAGGGCCCACCAGTGATATGATTACTATGACAGTCATGGGTACAAACCAGCCATGTTCTGGTTGCCAATGCCACACTGCGCCTATTTGTCATTTCAATAGCAAGCAAACAATATGGCTGCCATCGGGAACAGACAGGATGTGCTGCCAAGCGCCATGGCGACGGAGTTCACTGTCAGTGACATGCATCAAGCAAACACGGGCTGCTCCTTCCTGCTACTGTGCATCAAGCACAAGAGAAAGGGCGTGGGAACAACAGAGCCAGTTGGGGCATTCGGGAAAGTATTACCTCACCTTGTGTTTGTGTTTATGTTTATCTGTGTCAATCTGAGGGAAGGTCACAAGTAGAGGCATCTTAAAGCAACACATAGTACAGATAATTGTAAACAAATCATATCTATCTCTTTCTTCCCCAAATATTCTTTTGATTATTAATTCATAGGCACAAAACTGAACTGGGAATTTCCCACTTGACACTGGGACCTCCTGTTGCTCTCTGGAGTCAGCTGACCTTCAGGCTTTAGCCACTTCAAATTAATCTCACAGAGTGGAACTGCTGCAAGGGGCACTGGGTCAAACGGCACACACATTGTGTAATACACTGCATATGTATTTGTGCTTGCCTAGGCACTGGGTCAAACGGCACACACATTGTGTAATACACTGCATATGTATTTGTGCTTGCCTATAGGTTCAATGGCAGTCAGGAAAATGGGCCTGGCTTGTCTTTTTCACCTTGGTGTTCATATGTGTCTGATGTATAATTTACAATCACAGCTGCTGAATACCTATGCGACACACAAAGACAACTTTCCACAGGGACAGATCCTTAATTCTTTCCTCTGTGCAACCGTTGATCTTCCCAGAGGGGAGCTTACCTTGGAAGCCAGCACTTCGGCACTCTGCCGGCAGGACTTCTCAATCTCCAGGTTCTCCTGGATGGCGCTGACCTCCTCAATCACCATGTGGGACACTGGAGGAACAGCGAGAAGTGGCATGAGGGTGCCAGCATCCCACAGCCCACCCTGAACTATAAGGGTTAGGGAAGTTATGAAGCGTAGTTACAGTACATAGGTAGCCTTTAGGAGAATGGTAGCCAAAATGGTGGGGGTCTATGAATGCCAGTTCAAGATTATCGTAAGGGAGACGCTGTGAAGCAGGTATAAAGGGACTAATTCCTGATTGGGTACGCTGTGAGACATGTGCAAAAGGGCCTGTTCCTGATTGGGTACGCTGTGAGACATGTGCAAAAGGGCCTGTTCCTGATTGGGTACGCTGTGAGACATGTGCAAAAGGGCCTGTTCCTGATTGGGTACGCTGTGAGACATGTGTAAAAGGGCCTGTTCCTGATTGGGTACGCTGTGAGACATGTGTAAAAGGGCCTGTTCCTGATTGGGTCAACTTGTTTCTGAGTGAGAATGGCCTATGACTTAAGAGTTTATTTTTAAAAACAATGAGAAAACAATGTATTTAATAGTTACAGACTGACTTCGGCATAAACCGTAGCCAGGCAGATTTGCCTCGTTGCCACTTAGCTAATTAGCCGCTCGCAGCGGATGTGGAAAAATAGGAATTAGTGGGGCCTGTCAGAGGCATCCCCTCGGACCCTGTGTAATTAAATACCGGTCAATATTGAAAAGCTCCCTCGTCAGACGTTAAAGAGCACTTAGCTGCTGAAGTCAGCCCTGGCCAGCCTGATCCGACGCGGTGGTGGCGTGACATGCTAATCACGCTAAACGGCAGGCGCGGTAAATAAACAGAGCCGGCCGTGAATTGTGTGCGGGCACAGGAAATCACGGCCTGCGCATCAGAGCTGGCAGCCTTAATTGCAAGTTTCGGCCTCCCCATATCTCCATCTAGAGATGAGTTTTTTCTACTTTATTTTATTTATTTTATTTTTTTTTTCCCCCTCACAGGGAAGACAGTGATTACCCCTGCGCCGTCGTGTCACATAATGCTATCGGCGCCTCCGACAGTGCGATGAATTAAATCGTATCTGCAGCGGCACCGAAGCCTTGATAAGGGGGCCTTTGCCTTTGTGGTGTTATCATTATAACACAATGGTCATGTTGTCATCAACCTTGCCATCGTCAATTGAAAAGACATGATTGTGTGTTGAGGCTTTTTTTTCCCTCCCCCCGTCGTTCGCTGTGAATAGAAGCAATTTTCCAAGAGCTATGAAATCACGTAATAGGTCCTAATATGCAGCTGGCTGGCACGGAGCGGCGGCTCGCTCTAAAGGAGGGGGGCAGCACAATGCGTGTTTATGGGTGAAGAACAAATGAAAGCTGAGCAAAGGCCAAGTTTATTCAGACACAAATCCTGCGTTCCACTTCATCAAATAAGTGCCTTTTTAAAAGTGTATTTTGACTAAATCTGGGCATTGTTGAGCTTCAGGAATCCAGAAGTTTAAATATTCAGACGATAAGATAATGCAAGCCAGCTAGTGGGACAGCGAGTTGAGAGGTAACCTTTCCAGGACAGCGCAGCCAATTTTCGGGGAGACGTGGGCAGGATAGGTAAAAAGAGACACGGAGGGTGGGCACAGTGAGAATGGGCATCTGTGCCCATCGTCAGACCCTGTGCAGAGGCAATGAAACAGCTTTGCAGGGCGAGCAGCAGCCTTGGCAGACAACCCTGGCGCGCAGGAGTCTGAAGACGGTGTCATCATGGTAACACAATTACAACCGCGACTGCCGCTTTCACTCCTCAGGGGCGTGTACGTATCAAAGGGATTGACATGCGCTCAGGTGCTGTTAGCCAGCCAATCGAAGGCCTCCGCTGTGAAACAGAACCACTGACAGATTGCGTAGCCGACGCTGAAGTGCAGCGACACTAATGCGGAGGGCACCTGGCTGCATGAAGAAGATCAGTTAGCATACAGTGTGATTAGAGGTCTCTGTCAAATCATAAGGACGTATAATGACTATGGCAAGAATCGACATGTGTACCCAGCAGCGGCCGCCTCCATGCAGGTACAAACCAAGCAGTTTTACCCACCCCTAAACGGACCAATTAACTGGGCAGAAATGAGTCGGGGAAAACAAAGAGACAAGCGGCCCAACAGGAAGTCACAGCAAACAAAGGCAAATGCGGCAACAAAGCCATTGAGAGGCGAGCGACAGTGAGTTAACGTTTGCAGCTTTTCGACACGCTGTCATCTGGTTTGCATGCCAGCTTCATTTAACACGCCTCGGAACGCCACTTTCTTTCAGTCCCAGTGCAATCTCACTCAATAGATGTGTGCACATGTTATGTCAAAACATGGCCTCCAGCCCAGAGAGCGTGACACACAGCCCCCAGGGCACGAGAGCCTTCAGCTTGTCATGGAAGCACGCGGTGTGGCTTTCTGAAACGGAAACTTGCTATCTTTACTGTGACAGGGTCAGTAAGTGAGCCCACAGACAGGATGATCATCTCATTGTTTAAGGACCCTACATGCGTGATCGTCAAGGAGGCAGTGTGCGTTATTTGAGGAGATTGCATATAGAGCGAGCATGTTATTGCTTAAGGATCCTGTGGAATCCTTTTAGGAATTCACATGTAGGCTGAGTGCATTGATGTCTAATGAGGCACGTGAAGTGGGGACAGCTAAGGGAGAAGGTGAGTGTCAGTTCCCGGCTTTTGCTTTGACCCACAGGGGGAAAGGACTTCAGTTTGTATTTACCAGCAGGGCGGGTTTTGAGCTTTTTGAAGTTAAACATTTAATGACAGATTCAGTTATGAGATTTTTAATGCTCATAAATATCACCCCATAGTAAAATAAACAAGCCATAACAGGCAGTCATTAAAAATGTGCTGGTGTGACACTGACAGTGACCCCTGGCTAGACAAGGGGAGGGCAGAGCAGGCAGACAGGAGATATGAAAACTGTTTGAAGATTTCCCAAGCCGTCAGCTTAATCCGCTGGACATTAAGTGGGGTGGAAATTATCACTTCAAACTCACACACTCACCACTCTTAAATTCTTTTAATTTCCGTATGGCCTCGTCACGCTCTTCCTCCATTCTCTTACACTGAAACATAAAGAGAGAACGATGATCATGAAAAATGGCTTTCCTGCTAAGCGTGTTTCATACCAGCCTTTACTGGTAAAGGCAATGTTGATCTCACCTCTGTTGGATGGAAGTTCAGTCCATCAGTCCATCAATCCATCCATCCATTCATCCATCCATCCATCCATCCATCACCATCCGCTTATCCGGGGTTCAGGTCGCGGGGGTAGCTACTTCAAGAGAGATACGGAGACCTCCCTCTCCTCAGTTACCTCTACCAGCTCTTCAGGGGGGATGCGGAGGCATTCCTAGGCCAGCCGAGAGATATAATCCCTCCAGCAAGTCCTGGGTCTGCCCGCAGGCCTCCTCCCTGTAGGACATGCACGGAAACCCTCTCCGGGTAGCCGACCAGGAGGCCTCCGTGCGAGATGTCCAAACAACCATGCTAAGGGACAGTCTAGACATCCTGCAGAGAAATCTCATTTCAACCGCCTGTATCTGCGATCTCATTCTTTCGGTCATTACCCATAGCTCATGACCATAGGTGAGGGTAGGGACAAAGATGGACCAATAGGTCGAGAGTTTTGCTTTCCAGCTCGGTTCTTTCTTAGCCACGATGAAACGGTTAAGCGCCTGCAAAACTGCAGACACTGCTCCTATCCGTCTGTCCAGCTCTAGATCTTGCCTACCCTCACTTGTGAATGAGACCCCGAGATACTTGAACTCCTCCACTTGGGACAGTGCCTCCTCCCTGACTTGAAGAGGGCAATCCTCCCATTTTTGGCTGAGAACTATGGTCCTCAGACTTGGAGGTGCTAATCCTCATCCCTGCCACTTCGCGCTCGGCTGCGAACTTTCCCAGGAAGGCTGAGAATCGTGATCCCCCTGTAGTCGGAACACACCCTCCAGTCCCCTTTATTAAATAAGAGGACCACCACCCCGGCCTGCAAATCCAGCGGCACTGTCCCTGACCTCCATGCGCTGTTGAGAAGGCGTGTCAGCCATGACAGCCCCACAACATCCAGAGCCTTTAGGCACCCACGGGACCCGGGCGTACATAGCTCTTTAACCGTCCCTTGGCCACCACCCGAATCCACAAAGCACCAAACCCCTGACAGTCCTCTTGCGGGTGGTGAGCCCACCTGGAGACGGTCCCTTGTACCTCTTTTGGGCTGGGCCACCAGGTGCTTGCCAACGGGCCCCTCCCCCAGTACAGACTCCTGGGTGGGGCCCCGGTGACTCTAGTCCCGGCGAGGGAAACAAGACCTTGCTATTATTCTTTTTCATCAGGGTTTTTTCGGATTGGTCTTTGTTTGGCCCCTCATCTGGGACCTTTTTGCCTTGGGAGACCGTACCAGGGGCTATTGCCCCTGACAACGTAGCCCCCAGGGTCACTGAGACACACAAATCCCTCCACCGCGATAAGGTGGCAATCCAAAGAGGGGTGGACTGAACAAAGAGGAGAAAGGCGACCTCGTTTGAAAGGACCTCTCAAACCCCACCTCCGTCAGGTCCCCTGCCTTCACACCACCACTTCACCTTACCAATCACACAGAAAAGGCTGTACAATACACACACCACTCACAGTACCCACCATGGCCTATAGGAGGCAGCGTGTGGCTCAGTGGGCTAAGTCTGTGTGCTTGTAATCACAAGGTCGCCGGTTCAAACCCAGCCTCAGCATATCTGTGGGTCCTTGAGCAAGGGCCCTTAACCCGCAGCTCCCTGGGCGTCCAACAGGTGGTGGCCCTTTGCAGACAGCTTACTCTACAAAGAGCAAGTTGAAGGATACATAAAAAGAATTTCCTCACGGAGACAATAAAGGATTGATTATTATTATTATTATTATTATTATTGATTGGCACAATTCCAGTAGAACTTAATGTTATGTTCTATTTACCTCTGAACTCAGAACTGGACATAACGTCACACCCAAGTTACAAGTCGGAAAGCAATTTAGCAATACTGCGCACTGTGGGTATGACCGATTTAATAATAAACAAATAATATACAAGTGGAAATAAACAGTATATTTCACTTCTGTTGATGGTGGGTGCAGCCATCTTTAACTCTGAGGTCTGAATCAGAACTCCTAGTTCAGGGGGCATTCCAGTTAAAATTTTTGACTAGATGAAATGAAACACACAGTAACATGAACAAAGGACATTTCCAGGAACAGTTGATATGACGTAACATATTGGACTACAGTATATGGCCAAAAGTATTGGGACACCTGGCCATTACACCTACAGGAACTTTCATGACATGCCATTCTAAATCCATAGGCATCGCTTTGGAATTGTGCCCACCTTTGCAGTTATAACAGCTGTCACTATTCTAGGAAGGCTTTCCACAAGTTTATGGAGTGTGTCTGTGGGATTTTTTGCCTGTTCATCCAGAAAAGCATTTGTGAGGTCAGGGATTGATGTTAGATGAGAAGACTTGGCTCACAATCTCTATTCCAGTTCATCACAAATGTGTTCAAAGTGGTTGAGGTCAGGGCTCTGTGCGGGCCAATCAAGTTCTTCCACAACAATCTCACCCAACCATGTCTCTATGGAGCTTAGTTTGTGCACTGGAGCGCAGTCGTGCTGAAACAGGAAAGGGCCTTCCCCAAACTGTTCAAGCACAGAATTGTCCAAAATGTCTTGGTAAGCTGAAACATTAAGAGTTCCCTTCACTGGAACTGAAGGACCAAGGTCAACACCAGAAAAACAACCCCACACCATTATCCCTCCTCCATCAAACTTTGCAGTCAGCCAGGTAACATTCTCCAGGCATCTGCCAAACCCAGAAACGTCCATCAGACTACCAGAAAGAGAGATACATATTATTATAGAGTACATCTGGTTCTTTCACATAATCATACTGTTTGCCAATATAAAGTAAAGAATAAACTGTATCATTAAAAAAAATCTTTCAAGTTCATTATTAGAATAAAGCATGTACTATAACTGAATGGACGTTTAGTTGCTGAAGATGCATTTTAGATGTTTAGATAAGTCAGGTGGACAATTACAATGCACTGCTCAGAAGGTCTTGGTGTTCTTGGTGGCATGTTGTGCAAAGTTGCATTGCTATGAGTGATGGATGTCTGTTGGACATAAATGAGGATTTATTACTAGTAGCTTGTCAGAAATGAGTAAAGAGCTAGAACATTATTATTTTATACTATTGAGAGTAGTGCTAATAGCAATAGTAGCTGCATTACTCTCCTTTTCCCATCTTCAGTGCAAGTCTGTCTAGCAATAAATAAGGGTGTGTAAGTAAGGCTGGTCTGTCTTAGCTTAAGGAAATTACTGCACAGGTATAACACTGTCTACACATTTAATTACCTTCTGGCATTTTAGGGCTATAGAGCAGAGCAGTTAATTCTCTCAAGCACAAAACGTGAGAGAAAATCCCAGAAGATCACAGAGAAGAGAAAACTAAACTCCTGATGTTGTTACAGCAGAAGACAAATAAATTCTGGGGGTCCAGCAATTCCCCCACTATATGCTTATGCACACTGAATAAATACATAACAGAAGGCCCAGAATTCAGTTCAGAAGTTAAAAATGATACATCGGTTCAGTATCAACCAGATTCACTCTGCACAGACAGCTACCGAAGGTATGTCATATTGCAGGTCTGAAGCAGTTCTTAGAATCGCAGCCATCGATAAGCCATTATATGCTATATTCAGGCCTGTAATTTGTATCGACTCTACTGACAAGACACACTGCACCTTTGACACAGATCAAAAGTCTGTACTGCATTCCCATGCTGACAAGTTTCTGTTAACCTCACTATTAAACTATAACAATAAATAGAGACTCATGGGACCACAAAAGCAGAAAAGTTAATTTATAATCTTGACGATCAGCCCTTTGCCCCTGGCCCTGTTACATTTGAGAAAGCATTTACTAAGATGCAGAATACACCACAATACATCTAAAGATTCATTTCGATTTTTTGCAAAAAATAATAATAATAATAATAATTAGCTCAAAAAAACTACATTATGAAATTCATCAGTGTAGTAAGTACAGCACTACTGACCTCCATCTTACGCCTCTCACAGTCTTCTTTGATCTCTTCATACTTATGGACAGCTGTTGAAACACAGAACCATTCATTTGTTCCTAAAAGGCAAAACTTATTTCTTACTTTGCGGTTGGGTTGCCAGTCAGTTTCCACCATTTATTTCTTTATTTTTAAACCACGTAATCCAACTTTTGGAAACTCATTGTAAGTCAAAGGATTGCAGCCAAAAGTGTGGCTCATCAACTGAGTAAGGAGGCTCATGACAGTGTTTCATTGTGAGGCTAAAATAGCTTGACAATCAGGCAATCTGCAAGTCAGCAAGAGTGGTGTGTGTCTATGTGGAAGCCCATACGCAGTTACGACTTGTGGGCTTGGTTATTACCGTCATAATTCTAATTAGGGGGTTTCTCATGTTAATGCACAAGCTATTATACTTTTGCCATTTAAGAAAAAAAAGCCTACAGATGATTACATTAAAGCTGATGACAGGTAACTAAGTGTCAGTGTTCTCTGTCACATCACAAATATCTATTTAACATGGTATAAGCAAGATGGACACCTAACGAGACAGTCAACACGGCACGTAAAATCATGCATTATCAAACAAAACAAAAAATCGGGTGTTGAAAAGCAAAATCTTAAACGTTAATTTGATCTGAAATTAGAAGGACCGTAACGAAATCTGCAGTTACACTGGACTAACAGTGACAGAAATTAATGCTTAGTCCCCAGAGTTACCGGGGCTGTCCGATTGCAGACCGATGCTAAACTTTACTGCTCGACTTCCGGACGTTCCGAAGGCCGGTGAATCAGGGCCACGGACTTATGCAACTTGAGAACTGGGATATGAGATTCGGCTGCAGAAAATGAAGTAAAAACCAGGCCAAACTGGCATGTTTTAGCCAGTCAACGTTTAGTACGCTCATTTCTCAGGAAGTGTTTTAATTCCAAGATTTGAGCGCAGTTTCGTACTGCATTTACATGAGTAAGATACCATACATACAGTGGTTGGGAGGGGCATCATTACTCAGTTTCAAGACACTGTATTAAATGAAAACTAGTGGGTCTATGGCGTTTTGGATATAAGCGGGGTTGTTTAAAGCGAACACGAAACTAAAGAGACCTTATTCCGCGGACTGCAGAGTTAAACACTGCGACGTCGCCCTTACCTGAAACTCCACAGAGCCCCAAAAGTGACGGACTATATGCTCACCTCGATTGGACAGCTCTGTAATGACCTCCATTTCCAGGTTGTGCACGTATTGAACAGCAATGCTCCGAACAGGAAGTTCACCTGGGCGCCTGCCCACCTGAACAATCTGGACCCGTGCCGGCGATGCCTGGAGATACGCTGCTGATCGCCTTGTGGAAGTTTAAGCAGTGCTTTAACGGGGGAGGGGGGCAACAAATTACATCAAATGTCTCGCGCGAGATTTTTATTCACACCTCTACATGTAAGAGTTCTGTTACCTTCTAAAAAATCCGTAGGGTTTGTAGTTAATTTTGGGTGTATAGTTGAATAATGTACTATAGCCGTAAGATTTCTTGCGAGCGAGTCTGTAAACATTAGTGTTACGCTAGATACGTGAGAGTTGGCAGGCCTGCTCAACGTAGTTTCATACCCTTTCCGCACACTTGGGAAATGTCAGATGTCGCCCTTTCTTTTGGATAGCATGTCGTGGCTCTCATTTTTTATTCAGTTACACTATTTCTGTAACTGTAATCCAAAGGGACTGGCCTCTGTGTCCCAGGCAAGATTCCTGACTCATTATTCTCACTAAGCAACGATCCTATGTTTCCGGCTGGAACTTTTATATAAAAGTTTTATATGGAAGTTTTATATAAAGCCTATCAGGCTAAACCGGACTGTATAACGCACACTTAAAACTGACAAGACAGTTGTATTAAATTATATTGCACGGTGCAGTTTCACGACCTTCGGGAAACTGAATAGGTTGCATATATTTTTGCGACTCTAAAATCGTGTTAAGTAAATAAAGGGCAGAATACATTAATATAATTTATTTGATTTGTGGAAAAAAAATTCTACAGAGAAGGGCAGGAATGTTTAGTAATTTGATCACAACACATGCAACGTAACAGATTGTAAACAACTTACTGTAATTACACTCAACACAGAAAGGAAAACTAAAGCTTTTCAAAATCGATTCATTTAAATACAATTTCAGCGCAAGAGAGAGAACAGCAGAAAACAGAAAAACCACAATGTCCAGCTGCATAATGGCTTCCAAATTATTTGTCTGGTGTGTCAGTTAAGTAACACAAGGTAATTTGCTTGACAAATGATATTTTAAGAAATTACACCAAAAAGTGGTATGTTAAGCTTCCATGAATTTTTTTTATTTCAATATTCAATGGGATTGAAATAACCTCAATTGCTGAATTTTTGTAAAATATTAAGATCATATTAATATCAAATATGCAGTTATGTCCAAATGAATTTAAGGAACATAAAATGTTTCAGAAATCATAATCAGAGTTTGTGTATGCGTACATTTCTGTTTTTTTTTTTATTTATCAACTGCAAGGGTCCTTAGATATGATAAAAGAAAAACATAAGCACGTTATGTAGGTAAGTAGTTGGAAGAGCTCATGAAATCAAAAGGACAGTAAACCACCACAGCAAACATGAGAGAAAATACGTATATTCCCTTTGAATCAATCTTTTTGTGTCAGGGGTAAGAGATCTGCATTGTACTCAAACCTCTAAATACCCTCAGGGGTAAAACAAAAGAAAGACAAATATCAGGACTGTCCTTTGGGTCTGAAGTGATGTTACAGTCCAAAAAAAGAAATAACACAAAAAGGTTTCTACCCACACAAAACAGTTAAGCACTGTTTACTTAGGAAAAGGGACAAGGTTATTGCTGTGTTCCTTGGAGTGGGGTGCAAGCAGCGCTTCGTCTCAGTGGCGTGCCGTGCCCTCTCTCGGGTAAAATTCAGCCAGAGTGCTCTGCGGGATCCTCTTCAGCATCTCCTTGGGGAAGATTCGTAGAAGCTGCCAGCCAATGTCTAGGGTCTCAAACACTGTCCTGTTGTCGTAGGCACCTGTAAAGCAGCAATGGCCAGGGTCTGCAGTCAGTGACTACAGGCCAGTGGAGCACTGATGTTCCCCTGTTCACATTCAGCCATGATCCACATGATACACAAACAGGTTTTCCTGGTACCCAAAAAATTAAAATGCCAACATCCATCTGATTTTGACTGGTAATGTATAAAATTACAGCTTCCTCTGCAGCATTAACTGAAGCTCCTTTTGATGGTCACATGACCCTACAGGTCATCCTAATATAGTGTCACACTGTCAAACATTCTGAAGCAAACGTATAACCCCCAGGAAAAGTCTGATTGTAAAAGTAACATCATCCGCAAAAGCCCCTCTTCTTAATTTCCATTTCCACTGACAAGTGGAAAGACACCAGGGTCTTTGGTGTGAAGCATTAATTAGCACCAAGGGGGAATCTATTGAAAGCAACATAATATTTTTTCATTTACTTGATTAAGGACATTACCCGTGATAAGATTATGTTAACTCAATAATACCATTAGCCTTTGAGCTGCACGAATGCAAGGTTGCATCTATCATGTACACAACATGTAGATATTGTCAATGCAACAGCCAGGCTGGTAAATCCATTGTTTCAAGGACAACTCCTGATTTAGTGGCTGCAAGCGCCTCTATCTCTGACGGATCAAACTCAAGATGACATCACTTTGTGCAACTCCTCTGTTAAGCAGGCTGATCCTCCTCGAATACCGACTGCAAAAAGCCTCCCACCTTTCTCAAGACCTTGGGGCATGTAAAAGGCCCGGGCAATGATGAAGCCTCCTAAGGCATGTTAAAAACACCAGCGGCTGGTAAACGTGTCTCACCTTGAGCAATGAAGTTTTTCTCAAACTTCTGCAGGAACTCCAGGTACAGCAGGTCGTCAGAGGTCAAGGCCTCCTCTCCCACCACTGCCTTCATGGCCTGGACGTCCTTTCCAATGGCGTAACAGGCGTACTGCGGACACACACAGCAAATGGGGGTGGTGGGGGTGTCAGGGGTGCCGTCAAACCCGTCACTGGGAAAAAGCCTAACGAGTGCTAAACCCCCGAATGTACCATGGACGCACGCACCTTTCCCACAACAAACAGAGGTTGGTACCAGTAAGACCAGAGTTGTCGTTTCAAGGAATCACATGGGCAGCCAACATTGGAAAAATTACTGACAGAGAGGACATTTCAGATAATGCAAGGTTTATCCATGTATTAGAGGTGCTATATTTTAACACACACTGTGGACTAAAGTATAAACAATATATTAGTGGATAGAGTCTGTAAGGGAACAGCAGGTGTTTGCACACTGTTGTGGCAAGAAGAGCCTTCCAAGGAGATGTGCGTGTGGCTGTACCGCTGTGTGATCAAGTGGTGTAACATTTACCAGCTGGTTGGAAACATCAGCATGGTCTTTGCGTGTCATTCCCTCTCCGATGGCAGACTTCATCAGTCGAGAGAGAGATGGCAACACGTTGATGGGCGGGTATATCTGCACAAGAAAAGCCGTCAGATGGCAGTCTGGTTTTGGTCGAACCAAGTCATGACACTCATACCGCATGGCCATTTTGAGTCAGGCCACTGAACCATCCCGAGACCCGTGATCGTTGCTCATGAGGTAGTCTGTACCTGTCTGTTGTGGAGCTGCCTGTCAACATAGACCTGGCCCTCAGTGATGTACCCTGTCAGGTCAGGGATGGGATGTGTGATATCTGTGGAACAACGTCACAGACACGGTCAGCTTCACCACAAGAGGCGTGCTTGGGGGAAGAGTGACTGATTGTGGTGAGATGACAGGGCAAGGGGCAGTGAGCAGCGATGGGGCACTGACAATAATGCACAGAAGACCCAGGACAACATGATGAGGCGAAGATCTCTGCCCTGACCTCTTACGACTTGCATAGTACTGGTGAAATCCCTCTCAGTCCAAATGAACAAACTTGAAACTTAATGGATGTAGAAGTTTTACATACCAGCCCATACAGAATTCTATGACTTTCTCAGCCTATGAAGGATGCCCCCTCTTTTGTGAGGGAGGTCCCGGAGGCTCCTGTCCCAGGCTAACCTTACCGTCATTGGGCATGGTGAGGATGGGGATCTGTGTGATGGATCCATTCCTGCCCTCCACACGGCCAGCTCGCTCATAGATGGTGGCCAGATCTGTGTACATGTACCCTGGGAAACCTCGCCGGCCCGGCACCTCCTCCCTGGCTGCGGATACCTGTGTGAAGGCCGAGCGGTTATTTATACCAGCTAGCACCAAACGCGGACAGAAGCATGAGTCCAATGCTGACGGAATATCACGTATCAGGGGTCACTCCACAAGCCCATGAGAGCACTGACAGTCAGAGATGGTCATAATAAAGTCAGGAAAAGTGGATAATTTTCCTGTGAAAGGAGCACAACTTATAACAGTCTTGGGACAGTCTTTAATAGTTTTTAACCTTCCTTATGCAAAATTTGCATTTGTACCAAATGGAAGAACTCAGCAATGAGCGTGCGAGGCATTACAGCGGCATCCATGTTCAGGCATTGGAAAACCCGGTACAGTACAATGACGCCACTCCTCTCATCGTCATCTCTTCTCCCTTCCTGCCACTATGGGAACCGCCTCACTCATCCTGCCCTCTACCCATTCAAAGCATCATTTAATCCTGCGTCCACCAGGGACAAAGGTGATGCGGCAGGAAACGGTGCTGCTTCACAAACCACCTGTGACTGTCAAGAGGAAGTTCTTACACATCTGACGTTGTCCAAAAAGACGGAAGATACACATCTAAACAGCCAGGTGGGCAGACGGGCCGCCGCATTCAGCCCTCCCTGAAGCCCGGCATAACGACAATGCCCCTCCCGGGATGAGAAACCTTTGTGCACGCTAGATTACATTCAAAAGGCAACCTTCAAGCAAGTGAAAAGAAGTTAAACGTTAATGTCCCGACCGCTCATTGTACGTGGTTAAATGCCAAAAAAGGACTTTATAAATATGGCATGTGTGTACCAAGGTTAACGACACACAATGAGTGCAACAGCCATGCTTTCAGACACACATAACTAGCTGACGCGTGTGCAGATGTCACAGTGAGATATCAAAACATGTTTGGGCCACAAAAGGATTACTGCCGACATGGAGGTGGGGGCGACAAGGTCTGACTCGACGCCAGCAAAATCAAAAAGGCAGCTTCATAAAAGGCTCTTCTTCTGAGTTGAACTTTGCAAAATGATGAACTTGAGGCTTCCCTAAAGGTGTGAAAGGCGCATATTATCCTCCCTTTCGGGGGGGGGGACAAGGAGCCACGTGAACGAGTCCACCTTTCAGCCTATGTGATTTTTTGGGAAAGCGGCGATTTTGCAGGTCTCCTTTCTCTCTCTCTCTGTCTCTCACGCTCATTCTCCCTCCCTCCCATCACCCTCTTTAACCTTCTTCCTTCAGAGACATTCTCTTCTATCCTCTTCCTGCCCTTCCTTACCACCTTGTTCGTTTATGATTATTAAAAGACAGAAAATCAAGTCATCACTGGCTGCCTTTGTGACGAGGAGCGCCTGACAGCCCTACAGATCAGGAAGGTTAAGAGGCATTTTGAGATAACAGCTTCTCATTTCATTCTGTATCCGTTTAACATAACATTGAAATATAATAATATAATTCTATTTTAGCTGTATCACAGCTGCTGAATGCATAGTATGTTCACTTTCCACACGCCCAAGTGCCGCCAGCACCCACCTCTCTCAGGGCCTCTGCGTATGAGCTCATGTCCGTCAGGATGACCAGCACGTGCTTCTCACACTGGTAGGCCAGGTACTCGGCCGTGGTCAGCGCCAGGCGAGGGGTGATGATGCGCTCGATGCTGTTGGAGAACAGGAAGTGATCAGTTCAAGGGGGTCAAACATATATGCAGTTGGCCTGCATTTGGATGCAACACAGCCAGTGCGGCCTGGGCAGGAGATATGGCACAATCCTGGTGAGGAATCCAACTTTAAGCGATCAGAAAAATAACAAACCTAAGTGCTATAAGATCATGTCTAGAGATGCACCAATAAGATATTTGGATCAGCATCAGCACAAGTCCCGATCTATTTGACGGATCGGGTATCCGCCATGTGACCGATCCACGTCCAATACTTACTTATTTAGTTTTTGGCAGTCTCTAAAAAGATTTAATACGAAATAAGAATTCGAAATTTCAATAATCAACCTCTCAACAGCTGTTTCCCCATTTTAGATGTGGTTTTTGCAGCATTCAAGCTGAATGCTAATGCTGCCACTCAGTTTTCTTTTGCTACAGACTTCCGCCTGCTGTGACATCATGTGCATACCCTTTGCAGTACGAGGAGCGCAAGAACACCGGATAAGAGGGTGATGATCTGGGAGTATTTCACGCTTTTAACAGCAGCTAGTAGCACAGCAATTTGCAATCTTTATAAAAACAAAGTTTTGAGAGGCGGGAGTAGCGTTTACTTCCCACTAAAAATCCCACTAAACAAGATGCACGAAACTGTGCAAGACGACGCAAGTAATATGAAAAGAGCAATGATTTGGGAATTGTTAGCTTTGGTTGTCTTGTAGACACGCTACAGCTTGTGATACAGGAGAGGCTGCTATCGCAATGAAGTGTAAGTGACGCTGTTGCCAGTGGGAGAAAAATTGTGGGGCATTTTAGGCATTCAGCACTTGCATATTCTCACTTGGAAGATATTCAACTTGAACTGTAAAATGCCTCAAAAAAGCTTAAAACAAGATGTACACACAAAGTATGTGTTTTGTGGTATTAATTTTTCATCTGTATGTACTAGTTAAAAAATATCAATGCGTGTATATATATATATATATATATATATATATATATATATATAGAGAGAGAGAGAGAGAGAGAGAGAGAGATCTATTA
>JABFEB020000060.1:17934423-17945356 GCA_019775895.2 Stomatorhinus ivindoensis
ACTTACCCGGAATAAACCCTGCTTCCCGTCCTAATCCCTGCTTCCCGTGCCTGCTTACCCGCCCGACCACCCCTGCGGCATAACATGTATCATTATTTTTAACCTTGTCAGTGTCTACTATATTTTCTATTCATTTTCCAACTCATGTGGTAAATAAAAGTGTGACTTCTCATGGAAAAATACAAAATTGTCTGGGTGACCCCAAACTTTTGAACGGTAGTGTATATGAAGAGCATTGTAAAAGGAACTTATCCTTTTTAAGAAGTAAACTTATACAAGAGAATTTCAAGGAGTCTGGTGTACTTCCTAGGGACATATTATTGACTACAGGCATAAAGATCGGGGAAACTGAGTGCCAGAATTTCTTATAGAATTCCAGGGGGTAGCCGTCAAGGCCACCTCAGAGGTAATAGGTGCGTTAGAATGGTCATGCTGGCCAAAATGATATTTTGTGAACCATTTGCTGTATTTTGCTGTATTTTCTGACCCCACTAGATAGTCTGTTCCAGTAAAGGGCTCAAAGTATGGCCCAAAGTAAATCAAGATAATCATCTGGTGTGGTTAGAAAATACAGCAAATAGTTCACGAAGTGTTGTTTTGACCTTCACCTCTCCTGACGCATGGCAATCAACAAGTTAGCGAGTTCAGCCTGTTTGGTTGAAGCAGTTACTAGACAATTCACATGAGACTTATAAAACCCATAGGATATGTTTATGGTGTATACCACCATTCAAAAGTTTGGGGTCACTTAGAAATTTCCTTGTTTTCCATGAAAACACACATGAGTGAGTTTGAATAGGAAATACAACTAAATAAATAGGAAAGTCATTGACAAAGTTAGAAATAACCATTTTTAAAATTAAAATAATGTGTCTCCTTCAAACTTCGCTTTAGTCAAAGAATCCTCCATTTAAAGCAATTACAACCGATGTAGATGTCAGTTTGATGAGCTTCCTGAGGCATGTTGCGCATGTTGGATTGACTTGATGGGCACTTCTTGCGTACCATTCAGTCAAGCTGCTCCTATAACAGTTCAGTAGAGTTGAGGTCTGGTGACTGTTCTGGCCAATCCATTATATACAGAATACCAGCTGACTGCTTCTTCACAAAATAGTTCTTGCATAGTCTGGAGCTGTGTTTGGGTCATTGTCCTGTTGTAAGATGAAATTGGCTCCAATTGGGCATCTTCTACAGGAGATGTCAAGGTGTTGCAAAATGGAATGGAGCCGTCTTTCATCAAGATCCCTTTCGTCGTCAAGCACTCATCTAGGGTCTTTTCATTTGAAATGACACTTATTTATGTCTCATTTGAAATGAATCTCACAAAATTTCTTCTTAGTGATCCGCACACCTCAAATTTAGATTCGTCCATCCATAGCACTTTTTTTCCGATCTTCCTCTGTCCTTTGACTGTGCTCATTTGCCCATCTGTCTCTTCTTTTTATTAGCCATTCTAAGATGGTTTTTTTCTTTGCAATTCTGCCTAGATGACCAGCATCCCGGAGTTGCCTCTTCACTGTTGACGTTAAGACTGGTCTTTTGCAGGTACCATTTAATGAAGCAGCCGGTTGAGGACCTATGAGGCGTCTGTTTCTCAAACTACACACTCTAATATATTTATCCTCTCGTTCAGTTGTGCAATGGGGCCTCCCTCTCCTCTTTCTATTGTGGTTAGAGCCAGTTTGCACTCCTCTGTGAAGGAACTACACAGCATTGTATGAGATCTTCAGTTTCCTGGCAATTCCTCACATGGAATAGCCTTCATTTCTCAGAACAAGAATAGACTGAGGAGATTGAGGAGAAAATTCTTTGTTTCTGACCTTTTTGAGCTTGTAATCCAACCTACAATTGCTGATGCTCCAGGTATTCAGCTAGTCCAAAGAAGGCCCATTTTATTGCTTTCATCTTTCATCAACTTTCATCTGTGCTAATATAATTGCAAATGGATTTTCTAATGATCAGTTAACCTTTTGAAATGATGCATTGGCAAGCACAGCATTCCACTGGAACACAGGACTAATTGTTGCTGATAATGGGCCTCTGTATACCTATGTACATATTCCATAAAAAAACAGTTTCCAGCTATGATAGTCATTTTTCAAAATTAACTATGTCTACACAGTATTTCTGATCAATTTGATGTTATTTTAGTGGACAAAAAAAGACTTGCTTTTTCCAAAAGCAAAGAAATTTCTAAGTGGACCCAGACTTTTGAATTATTATTATTTCTTATTTTAATGGCATATAATTACTACCCACTGGTATCACTGTTTTTATTGTGATTTAATTTGTTTGGCAAAAGTTTTGTGTATGTTAGGACGGTTTTTTAGTGAATGCAAGGTTTTTCAGGAACGAATTACTCATGCTGCAGTAAGACTGACTGTATTCCAATTATTAAATATAGCTGGCTTGATCTTTTGCTTTCACAGTGGTGAAACATATTCCGCTAATAAGCACTGGCGATTTTCACTGCCAGCAAGTATATTCATTAGCAATCAGATTTTCAGATGCAGAAATAGAGACATAAGCAAAAAGGTATTCATTAAATGTAATTGATGTAAAACAATAATTCCATCTGCTGAGTTTAAAGTCACCTAGGTAATTTTTCCCTGGAAATCTTAAAAAAAAGAAGCACAACATGACTGCATACCGCTTTAGTTTAAAAATAATAATAACTAAAGTAACTTAACCTTATAACTCTTCTGGCACCTGCACAATATTGTCACCTAATAAAACTGACCTCAAAACTTAAGTATAAATGTAAACAAACAAAAGCAATCCAAAGAAACCTTCAATCAAAATGTAAACATTCACTGCTCATAAAAATAAAAATAAAAAATGAAAAGCATGAAAATGTCTCTGGCCAATGGCCGTTAATCATCTTCATCTTCTTCCAAAGCAAACAGACAATCACAGGATTCAAAGTGACCAATCAAAGAAGTGGAGAAATCAACCATTGTTCATCCAGAGACTCAGAATTCAACCTGTCGAGCAAGCCAATGTCGTATGAGCGAGTGAGCGATTGTTGTAGACATGAGTGTATAGAAAGGAGGGGTGATTAACATGCTCAGTTTAGTCTTCATTTCACAGGTGAAGAAGCACCATATAAAAAAGGCACTCAAATGTAAGTCATTTTTTGACCATTTATTTTTGTGATAGCACTGCAAGCTTTGTACTTGCATTATTAAAACTTCATTAAAAAACATAATAAAAAAAACATTTTTATTATGTGCCTATGTAAATATCTTTCATACAAGTGAGAGCTAATATTGTTGTTTTTTCAGGAAGGTAAACGTATTCGCGGCCACCACAGTCAGGGTATTTCTCCAGCTGCCAACCAGGCCACTTCTCAAGCCCTGGAAACTTATGAACTGTGTGTGTGGAACATTTCAAACTCAAATTAATATTGGGTGAAATGCATAGACCAGGGGGTGGGAATCCTGATCAATCAGCCAATAACAGCGGGTCCTCAGGACTGGAGTTGAGAACTGCTATTCGGTTACTGGTTGACTGAGATCATTAGGGCTACACGATTTGGGGAAAATATTGAATTGCGATTTTTCTGACAGAAATTGCGATTACGATTTGATTTGCGATATAATTTTTTTCTGTCAAGCTTCAGTTCAATATTCAGTGTGTAGTAATTTTAAAACATATGACGCAGCATGAGATACCATCAGTATTAATAGGTCTCTATTGTAATGCAAGGATGAGAATTTAAAGACGCGATGTATATTCCATTCTCAATTTAAAATTAGCTGCATCAAAAACGTTACTGCAGTTTGCAAACCCTACAGACTATTTACAAGGTAATAAAACTTACAAACATGTAAATGTGTGTGCAGAACAGAGAACAGAAAATCTCACTTCATACAGCTGACCAAAGCTGCCAACACTGCATTTTATTTGAAATGAGAAGTGAAACGCAGTTCCCGACTAAAGTAGCTTATCATTCCTTTGCTTTGTCATTTGGATAAATACAAAACGAATGATTAAACATTACATGCGCCTCTTTTTGTATGTTTTCTAAATAAGACCGCGTGCCCATACCCAACTGTAATAATGATTAAAGCGATCTATTCTTTTAGTATTTATGTTAAAGCAAGACTTTTATTATATTACTGTTGTGGGATTTATCTTTGGAAACACTTTAAATTTATAAGCACAAAAACATGACAAACTCCACTGTACTGTGGGATTTACGGCTTTTTTGGAGGTTACCGACTCCTGCTGTGAGAATTACTGACTGTCTCATTGTTGTTTTGATGGGTTAGCGGTATACTAACGCTATTGCCTATTAACAAAAACTAAAGGTATGATTCGCTGAAGTATATTGCAGCTGATGTTTAGCTGATGCATCCCCAGTGCTTTTGATGATAGGACCTTTCTGAAACAATCTCGGACCATGAAATAGGAAGGCAATTCACTTATAGCTCAGTAGCGGAATCTATTTTTTCTGCACCGCGAATGCAACATTTTCTTCAGGTTTCATGCGTTTGCTGTTTGTGGGCGTGTACTCCGTCACCTCGGGCCACTTCTGATTGGTGAGCATGACTGTCACGTAAGGAGCACGGCACTTGTGATTGGTGAGAACGACACATAGAGAGCAAGGTATGAGTTTGGAAAACCATTCTTACGACAGTTTTAAACCTTGGGTCCGGCGTGCTGTATAAAGTATGTCCTAAATCGCAGCCTTTGCGATTTGCTAATCACGTTCTTTCAAATCGCGATTTCGATTTGAAATCGATAAATCGTTCAGCCTTAGAGATCATCCCAAAACCCCACGCTCACAATGGCTCTCCGTGGATCAGGCCCCCCATCCCCGACCATGTGCAAACTGGGCCCAACAAGCCTGTACAACAGAAGCAGTTCAATACCCCCCCCCCCCCCAAACACACACACAATTATTCAGTTATTAAAACTAGAGCATTTTGTTTGGTTTTATTATGATCTTCGCTTTTAGTTGTAATTAACATACATTGTACACACATACATATATATACACCCACAAATTTTGCTGAACCTAAAAAAATAATAATTTTAGAATAACTTGAAATTTGTTATGTTACATTTAACCTAGGGCTGTCACTGACTAAAGGATAAATAGGGCAAATGGGGTAAACTGTAACATTTTACTCTATGTGTTTGAGGCTAAACCATTCATTGTCTCTGTGACAGAGATAAAACCTGTGCCAATTAATAGAAGAGACATGCAGGTAGTTTTTTTGAACGTGATCCCATAAATGAGCTCCAAGGTACAGACAAAAATGTGAAAAAACATTATAACCATCTCCGATCTCCCCTACGTTTAAAATCACCAGATAACACATTGATCTTTTCCTTAAATCTTAAAATGCAAGTGTCCATAGGATACAAACCTCCAAATAAAACTGAAGTGTACTACACTTTGCCAAATAATAATAGATAATAATGTGGGGAAGATGGTGCTGCAGGAGGTAGTGCTATCGTTCGGTAACCTACTATCTAGTATATGTTTAATAATTACTTGAAAGTTTACCTCTGTTGTTTCACCACATTTTAATGGTGGTTCTCACATGGTTTATTTTGTCTATACATGTATTACAAATTGCAAGCTTTCTGTCGTCTTCATTCATAGTGAAGTGTGGCTGCAAGGCTATATAAAAGTTTCAGATTTCAAGCCCTTTCAGAATGTTACACATACAATGCGTCTGCAAAGTTTGGAAAAGACCTCTAAGATAATATTAGATTTACTGTGTTCACAAGACCAAACATCATCTATAACTGTCCTGTCTGACGAATATAATAAAAACCTCCATAGCACTTTTGACACCTGCATCAGCAAAAAAATCTACTGGTGAGGTCACTGTCAGTCAAGGAACATCACTGGTCACATGCCAGCTTCTGGTATTCACCTCCCCACCCCCGTCTCTAACTGGAATACCTGTACAGGCTATGATATATTTTGACTGGATGGAGGAGGAGAGAGGAAAAAATGATGTTACACATTCTCACAGAGCATCTGCACACTCACTAATCAATCTTTATCAAATGCCTATTAAACGCTCGATCGCAGAGGCGACTCCAGAGCGCTGAGCCCTCTGTCCACTAAATGAACAAAATGGCACAATCACTCATGAGCACATTTAAAAGGGCCTTGAAAGCGGCCCGAGCAGTTACAGCGTGAACTCACAATACCAGCTGGATCTTCCCTTCCTCCGGAGGATCCAACTCCTCCATTTAGTAATTTTTCCAGGGTGCTGAGAGGCTTTTAGTCTCTACTTTTCCAGCACTTTCGAGAAAAAAACACCATCTCTTTTGCACTCCGTTTGAAGCACAGATTAATGAGATGGACAGTAACAGCCATCTACTATAAACTATGGGGGAAAAAAAGAGACATATCTCTCTTTACAGAGGGGGTATGGGTACAGACAAGGGATGGGGAAGGGGGGTGAGAGAGAGACCCTAAAACCCAGAGAGCCAACACCCGTGGGGGGAGGGGGGATGGCACCACATGCTGCATCCATGGAAACGACTAATTCCCTGATGCCACTCTATCACAGACATTCGAGCAGCTGTACCAACAGAAAGAAAGATCTTCTCTGTCAAACCAGTGTTTTGTAAGAGGAGTTAGAAACTAGTGTCGGCATATCTGTCGGCATGTCAGGCAGCATGTCAGGCAGCATGTCAGGCAGCATGTCAGGCAGCATGTCAGGCAGCATGTCAGATGTGTACAGTGGACCAGGCACCCACCAGCCAAAGAAATAACTGGAAAACCAACCTGCCCAATCAGTAATAAGTAAAGAACCGCAGCAATATTTGAAAATTTAAAACTACAGAAAGCTCAAAAACACACTTAGCTGTTCCCTTTGTTAGCTGCACTGATGTTTCTGTAAATTTTACAGTTAATTACTGTATCACTCAGTATAATACAGTAAATCCTCTTGCCAGTAAACAACTGTAATATCCAATGCACTATGGGAATTTTCGGTGACATCAAACACCATATACAGCGTCTTTTTTAAAATTTGTAACAGTGTGCAAGTGAGTGTGTGCCTGCATAAAACATTAAATGATTACTTAAAATACTGACACAGAAGGTGGAAACTTTTTTCTTTTTAAATGACAACACAGGCATGTCAGATCATCACAAGGTCTAGTCATTTTAAGCAAACCCATTCGTAACATGGTGGCCATCTTTCCAGTTGTGTATATCCACTTCCTCTTTGACTGTCTGTCTGTCCCACCATACACCCGGGATTGTCTAACTAGAGAAACCCAGAAGCTGACCAAATATGGACACGTCACAGCACTAACTGGCCTCACGGACTTAAGGTACCAAAAATCAATGGAATTATGGTACATCATCTACAGTAATAAACTGAATTTGTGGTTCTCTTTAGAAAAAGAATATAACAAAGAAGTAATATTTTAAAAATGAAGCTGGAATTGTCATAAATACTCAGAATGTTTCAGTTCTCTGAATATTTCATCACCATCAATGGTACTGACCAACCACGTCCATACAGTAATTTTCAATGCTCAAGTTATTCCATGAAGCTTTACACAAACAGGAGTCTACTTGTTGCACTGGATAGGGGAGGACAGGCTATGAGTTTTTACTCAACACAGACCATGGAGTTTCATTGTGATGAAACCATCAAAGATAACTGAACCAACAACTTCTTCACTGCGTGACTATCGCACATAGTATTACATCCTTTTTTCCCATCTCACTGGCCTGCCTGAGCACCATTTTATTACCTTGAGCTGTCCTTCAGACACCTTCATCCCCTCACCCCCAAAGACAAATCCCCCATGCCCCAAAAAAGTCAGTCCCCGTAAGACACCATGCACCAACCTCATTGTTTCAGTGTCTCGCTTAGATTTACAACTTGCTTATCCTAGTCTTCTTCCTCAGCTCCAACCAACACACCTGACCAATGCTGATCTACATTAAGTTACGACTTAACAGCTCATGTAGCTGTCAGCTTCACAAGAGGGTCTGGTTTTGAACAGCCATCTCAGCATCCTTCTCAAACACGAATAAACATCTATCTTCAAATCTTACAATACTGCTGATGATTCTGCCGTGAGATAGACCTCAAATTCTGAACATTCTCTAAGCTCCCAATGGACAGCAGCCCACTAACGCAGAAGGGAGCTGGAAAGGTATATATGCTGTCTGATCCTGCCAAGCATGCTGGTTTCTGCAGTGCCTCCACAAACAGTTTTTCATGAACACAGCACCATGGCTGCATATGATGGGAAAGTCTTTCACCTGAATCCCCTTTTCCTGCTACCCAATGATGGACGGGGCAGAAAATGGATAGCCAGGATTTGAAGCACGGGTGCTGCTGGGCCAGAGTCAGGGCCGTTTTAACACGTCGGTGAGGAAATGCTTCCCCGATCACCTGATACCACAGTGTCATTAAAACCTGTAGCAAATAGGTTTTTCACAAACACTGTTTTTTGGCTGCATATGATGGGAAAGTCATTTAAACATGTAGTAAAACAGAAGCAACCTACTAAGAGCTCCTGTCCAGGCTGACAGCACAGCCTGACTACATTTATATCATTCTTTGTTGTGTTGGCTGTTACTCAAACCACAGTAAGCATGACACAGAAAATCTACCTGGTTTGTTTGTTTCTAAATATTTAGTCATCTCAAGCTAAGCATCAATCCTGATTACCAGGAAAATTACTACATTATACATTTGAAGCTAGTCAGAGGTTACTCTGACTAGCTTCATAAGACTTTAATACGACTGGGAATAAGACTTAAGACTGGGAAGCACATGTTTACCACACCCTAATCAACTTCCTTATTAACATGTGCCCTTGATTGCAGGTGCTCTGCTCAGATTTACTGTTGGTCAGATGAACATTTCCAGTATAAGCGCCTACAATCCTGGGTGAAAGACGAAAAACACCAAAGACCACTTCCCTAATCTCTATCCCTGTGGACGGCAGGTTCTATATTTATGAAACTATTTAGCAGGGCATCCATCAGATATAACGATGGTAAAGTGAGGGAGTTTGGGCGGATCGGTCAACATAAATACCTAACATGCGGGTCTCCCGTGGTCCTCACGTGACATCACATGACCCGCAAGTTACTTGGCGGATCGACGTTAGTAAAGAGCGATTATTTTGCGAATCTAAGAGCCATAGAATACTAGAGACGTAAACGATGTATACGCTACATCTGACACTATGAAACACGCGAAAGCAGCAATGTCACCTTCAATGACTTCACCTGACAGCCGCCGTAATGAGGTACGCCCATCACTGCCGGAGATGCATCAAACATTCATCTACTCACCAGACTGGATTAGCACGCAACACCCGGCAGTACCATACAGTAATTCAATTCGACTCAATTGAATTTTATAGTTCATTTCACAACATGGTCGCACCAAGGCGGTACACAAGCGTGTGTGGCAATCAATTATTAATTTTAACGTCAAGGGGACCCGAAGCAGCTGGCGGCTAACAAGCAATGTCCGTTTCTGAGGATTACGGCTGTGCTCACCCTTTGCATTGGTTACATGAGCGGCTGGTAAATACGGATTTAAAAAAAACGTCTCTCACTCACGGGAAAATAAAAGAGTAACCCGAACCTTCAGTTAAAGCACGCAACACAACAACCAGAAAGTGAGCCAGCAACCTACTGAGCCTCGGCTGCGAGATGTAATTTCGAATCACGGCCTGAGTGTGCTGCCTGGCCGCGGCTTCAGGTCCGTTCAGGTCCACCATCCGAGTCTCCACCATCGTCGCCATCGATTAACGAGCACAAAATACGTCAAACCACCAGCAGAACTAGCGAAGTGGACAGCGGAGTTTTAGTCATATGACATTTCCAAGCGGAAGAGGAAGTGAACTGCAGAGCGTCAGTCGCAACGTCACGTCCTGTCACTATAGCTTCGGACAGAAGATGACTGGGTTTTTGTTTGCAGTGCAATAACCATAATAACACAAATCTACTATTAATATGTTCTTAATCATTTAACAGGTATATTTATCTTTCGTCAGACATGTGATCTAGCTTCGTGTTAGTAATGCTCCTGTGTAAACGGTGTTCATCAATGATTGCTATTATACTTTGTCAGGTTCTATGATAAAGCTGTGTAATACGTGTTGAAATTGTATAATTAATATTTTATTTTCTCTATTGATATAGGGTGATTTCTATTTATTCATTATTTATGAAAATGCATTTTATTAATAACAATAAATAGCTATATATTTCGGTAAATATAGTCTGTTCCAGTTCATAGAAATAATTACAGCAAACAGCATATTATGTAAAACTGGAAATCTCGCTATGCATGTTGTAAGAACAACATTGACGTTTCATGCATAATCATTTAAGACAGTTACTCATTGTTAGTCAAAGTACTTCCGCAAAATATCCCAGTTAAGAAATATCTCAGTCATAGTGATGCTCAGATCTAGTATTGTGTTTTGCTTTAAACAGGCCATAATATACATTTAGTATGCATCCAGTGCATTGCGCAAAGATCCCTCCTAGCCGTTACTGTGTACATAATACACCAAACATTAAGGCTTAAAGTGTTCAACTCCTACAATCCAGCCCAATCTGATCCTGTAAATACACCTAGTGGTTTCCCATTGGCTTCAGTGACTCATTACTCGCGGGTTCTCATGTGAGCTGTGGTGTGTCTGCATCAGTCTCTCAGTTGCAGGCGCCTGTTAAAAAAATCACTCCTCCGAAGAGGGGGAATAAACACAAACCTGTACTTTTGGAAAATGACGTTCCAGTGTAAATCTCCTTAGGCAGCTGAAATTCAAAGGCCTGCTGACTTTAACAATTTAAAACTTACTTTCAGTTGCTGTTGAGATAAAAGGGGAAATCTGGATTAAAACTGAAACCTTGTGCCTGAATCATTTTCATAAGGAAATGTCATAAACTGCTAAGATAAGAAAATAT
>JABFEB020000060.1:17954961-17966981 GCA_019775895.2 Stomatorhinus ivindoensis
ACACACACACCGTTAGAAGACTTCGGAAACATTTGATAACCGATAGTGACAAATCTACTGAATGTTAAGATGCGCTGCATTGCATAATTCGAGAAATTTCTGTACAATAGGCATAATGTTCGTTTCAGCGACAAAATGGAATGAGATGACAAAAACAAAAATTTTCTGGGGTGGTCACAAGAAGTCCATCAGGCCAAAATAACAACCTGTTTTACTATATAATTACGTCTCATGAAAATGAAAGTCTTACAGTATGACAGTTCTTATATATTTTAATCGTTAGAAATATTGAATCGAAAACTATTCTACTACAAACTGTCTTGGAATGGAAAAGCGAAGGATTGTGCAAATATGAAATACCTTGGCCTAAACGTAAAGGTATTATTATATAAATAATTTCACAAATATACAAAGAAATACAAGTAAACAGTGAAATCAGTTTTATTGGCCTTACACAAGCTGGTTGCGTTTTGCCCGAAATTGAAACGTTGACCGCGGGAATTTTGTATGTTTTTTAAACACCAAGGACATGTAAGGTGCACATGCAGATCATCACAAATGTGCACTACCTTTTATTTAACCCGACAGGTACATGCATATATATATATATATATTTACTATATTTAGCTATGGAAGAGAAAACTGATTTTAGGGAAAACTGTACAGATTGTGAAATGCTTAATTTATGTTGTCATTTACTAGTCAATTCACTGCAGTAGGGCACGACGCATTTCAGAAGCTACAGAAATTAATGTTATGTCTTTTTAATATAACACCATCACCCTGGTGGATGTTTTTAAAAAGTTCATATTGATTTTTAAATTAATCGTTTGGAAGAAATCACATGACGAAACCTAGTGAATCGCATGTGGAAAACAAACCTATGACAACCTATGACATATCAAATCGTCTGACGACATCGACTTTCTACTGTCTTGCTCAGATATAGACCTACTGTCGTTTTTATATATGAGCGATAAAAGAGGACCCTTTCCAAGCATGGTTTTTATTGAATGTAGCTTTTCCCAGTTACCTGAGTTTCTGACAGATTGAGCTGGCGGGCCAGTTCCGTGCGCTCCCTTCCCACCACATACTGGCATCTCTGGAACTCCATCTCCAGCCTGTACAGCTGCTCGGCAGTGAAAGAGGTCCTGGTGCGCTTTGGTCGGTCCAAATCCAAGCCCTTTGGCAGAATAATTTCTCTTATGGACCCTTTGGCATCTGAAATACAATAAATAATCATTTCCTTACTTCATCCTCACCGGGAAATTCTCGAAGACGCCAGTTATATTCTAGATGTAGATCTAATTATTGTACTGTTTTTTCACCTTCTGTTGTCTGAATATCTGAAATCTCGACGAGCGGCTATTTCTTATTATATTCCACATAAAATTTAGATACTATGCAACAACTGAGTGCATGACGTATTTTACTAAATAAGTAAGTACGTATATAGCCATCTAAAGCATGCATGTTAAACTGCGTTATTTTGATGTGCCTGAATACAACTGTATATTTATGGTTGAGCTTAAGAACAACACCTCAGAGAAAAAGGGCGGACAAAGTGCTGATATTAATAACTTTAGGAGACATATTTCAGAACACAATACAAATACTCATAAGCGAGCATGTGCTACCTATAATTTACATCAGGTGTAATTTCAGTGCTTAACATTTAGAAAAAGACACATCCTTCACTAAAGAATTATGCAAATTTCAGTATAATCAATAAAATAACCGGACATTAAATATTAAATATAAAAAATAATAACGCATTACTTATATGCTATGTTAAAATATGTAACTTAATGTTTCATTTGGGCCCCAAACCAAATTACGCTGCTTCACAGAAAGTTATAGACAAAACCGCGCAGTAATTTATTGTATTTTACCACAAATGTCCCAAAAAGTGCGAAGTTTCTTCTGAATTGCAACAATAGGCCTAGAGAACTAAATATGTTCCCGTTGTGGCTTAAAAACCCATGTTCGTAAATAGCACTCACCGTGAATACCACATTATCGATTGAACAATTAGCAAGTCGTTCTTAATTTATTCTTCATTATTAACTTTCCTTTACGGGAAGTAACTGTTAAGAGTATTTATTTATTTGGTAGCAGTGTCATATCACTAACATATTTTCCCATTAGTTTTATAACACAATTCCGTTCATTTTTAGCAACAGCACGTTTTGCTGTTTTCAATTTTAATTGTGCATTATTGCACCTAATAAACAGGCCTAGTTCATAATGTTTTCGTCAGGGAAAGTTATTTATTTATTGTTAAAATGTTATAGCTGTGAAATGTATTAAGGTGATGCGAGGTAATAGGATAATTGTTGCTGCTTAAAAACTGACGCAGCACGAAAATACTGCATGTAATTAACTTGAGGTAAATATATAATACAATAAACGTGCATAAAATCCACTGATGTACACATATATATATTGTTCAGGAATTCAATTATAACAAGCAAAAGTGAAATTAGTTTATGCAACAATAAGACCGGGTGATTTATTTTTGAATCATCCGTTAATGTTTTGATATTATACAGTACGGTAACTGAAACAGATACAAATAAAAGATCATTCACACTAAACATTGAAGATTTTACCAGTAGTTAGGGAAATTTAAGTTTATACTATCATCACGATTTTTTCCTCTATTTTTATATTTAAGGTATAATTTAACCGTTTTTATTTAACATGTAATGAATTCGCTAATTATCTATAATTTTACAGTTCAGCAGGCAAAACTGGGACGTGACAATTATAATGTATCGCTGGATACAAATAGTTTAACTTCTGAAATGCCACCCCGGAAGCAAACTGAAGTTAAAGAACACGCAGGCACACTGCAAGGAACGCGTCATTTTTTTCTCCCTGTATGATGACTCAAAATATATTTGCAAACATTTTATTGGATATTTAAAAAATGATTCTTTTACGTGCAAAATATTTCCTGTAGTTTGTTCATACATAACAGGTATTCACACAAATAGGTGACAATAATACCCAGCATCCCATCATTATACCCTATGCACATACACTACATACATACGTAAGACACAGGAGTTAAATCAAACAATTCAAGGCATACTTATGTGCTTATGGCATCCTTATGAAGTCAGAAACCATTTGGTACACTAACATAATTCTACATGTGGATGGTGTTTTAGAAGGAGGAAGCTTCCGCGGCATTTCTAATAAAACACTCTATGATCAGCAGAACAGCACTGAAACAAAGCTATCAAACATCTCACCTCTCACAAGGATTCGCCTGCAGTAGTCCGGATCTGCCGAGTTCCCTCGGTTTTTCTCACAGTTTTCTGCTGTCCCAGAAGCTGGGAAAGTCTCCTGCTGCTCCTTCAGAAACGATTTGGAAATGTTTCCCTGGGAATCCTTTCCCTCTTTCCCATCCTTAAGTCCATTCTTCAGCACCATCCCTGACTCGTTCTCTTGATTGTATCTGACCTCCATACTCACTTACCTCTCAAAACAATTTTTTTTTTCCTGGGTGAAAAAAACACTGATTGTTGAGAATATCGCTTGCTGTGTCGCTTCGATGATGCAGCTGTTCCTTTAGAACAGAACCTTTTAGACACAGAGTCAGCTATCTAATGTCAGGCAAGATGTGTTCCTCATCTGCGTAGATTCGCAATTATTGTTGTCCAGACTCACTTGCCCAATGATCATGGACAACTCGACAGTGATTTAATGCGCTTGGCTTATTACACACACATCTACTTGATAGATGATCTCCAAATAATCAGACTCACAGGCAGACGCACACTTGCTGTTTCAATTGATTACGGTAATTTTGCAGCCTCCACATTTACGTAACCTCATGAATTCACTAAATTGTTTGGGTAATATATCAGGTTTTAATGGAGGGGTTTGAGAACTCCGTCCCCTCAGTCAGGCAGCATTCAGCCAGAGGATCAAGTGAAATGATTGGTCTTGGTTCACGAAAGCCTCCTGCAGCACAAATCACCAAGTGAGACTTCCAGAAAAGTTCCAGGGTGTTTCAGTCTGCCATGCCAGCTGCCCGACCAGCCATTTTCCACTTTTCAGCTGGAGTCTTTCTCCCAGCCGTGCTCACAGGGCTCGGTCTCCTCTACAGTACCTTTCACCAATCAACGGCCCCCCATGCCCAAGCACACGCCGGTGTGGGGATATCTGGGAAGAGCAGGATAGAAAGAAGGAGAGAGAGCGAGAAGGAGAGAGCAAGTGAGAGAGGAAGAGAGGTGGAGAGGGAGAGTGGACAATGAAAAAAGTTAAAAAAAAAAAAAACTGAATCCCATTCACTGGAAATGTAAGATGGAAAAGATGCCAATTCACAAAGCAGCTTTGGTCACACATGGGCTGTGTCGGGCTGCTCTGTTTGTCCCATGTGTAGCTGCAAGAAAGGCTGCAGCCTGAGAAGCCTTGAGGAACCAGTCATTAGCAGCAAGTCTTTCTTTTCATGTATATGCACAAGGGAAGCAGTCTGTGCACATAATCTTTAGCAAAGATCCACATAATACAAAAAAGGGACAAAAAGTGTCTTAACTCCCCACACACCCATGAAATACCACCTCCTTTCCACCCTGCTACCCACCCACCCCACTCCTAGTTATTTCATTGTCAGCTCAACAATATCTGCAGGAACAGCAGTGGCCAGTAATCCAATAAGACCATTGATTAGGCCACAATGCTTCAATTCAAGGAAACAGCCTTGTGCAAGAAACATGCTTCAGCTCTTCTCGTCACCTTGCAGGCCAGAAGCCCTCTTCACTCTCCTCTCCTCATTCATTCCTTTATGGGAAACGGAGAGGAAAAGAAGCGAAAGATGGCAATTATCTAATTGGACTATTAACAGACAATTCCCAGAGTGTGGCTGCCAGGGCATAGACTTTGGAAGGGTTGAAAGGTCACATGTTGCACTAACCTTTTCACCAAGTGTTTGGGACCGGTGGGCTGAAGTAGAGAAGAAGGGCTAAGAAAGGCAAAGAGGGGCAAACAAAGAGTTTCTCCGGCAGAGTGCTGCTCTAAATGCAAGCCGGAGCCCCACCTTGAGCAGCATGTACCCACTGGCCAGCGGCACGTCCTGGGCCAGCATGTGAACATCATCCAAAATTCAAGAGGCCATGGGCAAGAAAACCAAATCATACAAATATAACAAGAAAACCAGTCGACAATGAAAACACAAAGGTGCACAGCGGAAAACAGATTGGCTGGACTACCTTGCCTGTCAGACCTTCTAAAAGCAAAATAAAACCATGATACAAAGAGAACCCATCTCATAGTGTTTGTAAGTGCGCAGCTTCCAGTCAGCCTAAGCAGTGTGCTGGTGGACTGCTGTGCTGCCAGGCGCATAGCTAACGGCAGGATCGTCGCTAATGACAGGTGTGCAGTTAACAATAGGACCATAGATAAGGACAGAAGTGTAGTTAATGGCAAGAGCATAGCTAAGTACAGAAGCATAGTTAACAGCAGGCCGATGTTAAGGACTGGTGAGTAGTTACTGGCAGGAGCGTAGATATGTACAGAAGCATAGTTAACAGCAAGCCGATGTTAAGGACTGGTGAGTAGTTACTGGCAGGAGCGTAGATAAGGACAGAAGCTTAGTTAACAGTAGGAGTGTACTTAATGGCAGCAATGTAGTAAATGGCAGGAGCTGGCCCTACTGTAGTTGGCTAATTGTAAAAAGTGACCAAATTTATATATATATATGACTCAAACAGAAAAAGTACTAATATAATATAGTAACACAAAAGGCTGCATTAATATATCCTTAACAAATGTATTATGGACGTGTTACTAGAAGCAGAAAATCCTAAAGTCTGACATTAAAATTGTGTTTTATGTGCTAATGTACTGTTAACACCTCCTAACAAATTGGCTAATAATTGCATTTGGACTAACATCACTAAATAACAAACAGAAATGATGGGCAAACAAATAAATGAATAAAATAAAACACTGAAATGTTCCATGGCAGAGCCACATTTCTGTCTTTAATTCTTTTATGTAGTAAAAAAGAATATATTTATGGACAATGTTCTGTTGGGAAACCTTGGGTCCTGGCACTCATGTGGATGGGTGCTTTGACACGTACTACCTACCTAAACATCACTGCAGACCAAGTACACCCCTTCATGTTATTTCCCAATGGTAGTGGCCTCCTTTAGAAGGATAATGTGCCTGCATTCAGGATTGCTTTGTGGAATATGGAAAAAGAGTTAAAGGTGTTGACTTGGCCTCCACACATCTCAGAGCTCAATCTGATCGAGCATCAGTGGGATGTGCTGGACAGACAAGCTCGGCCAATGGAGGCCTGACCTCACAACTTAGAGGACTTAAAGGATCTGCTGTTATTGTCTTGGTGCCAGATACCACAGGGCACCTGCAAGGGGTCTTGTAGAGTACATGCCTTGGGAGGTCGGAGCTGTTTTGAAGGGATGGGGGAGGGGGCGCTACTTAAGTGGCAAGTGGTTTTAACGTTATAGATTATCAGTGTATATAAAATGTTTCATTCAATGTATCTCCAATGTGTAACATGCAAAGAACCAGATACCCAAAACAAAAAGCACAAGTTTCTAAGAGAATAATAAACCTAAACTAACTCCAGCCGACCCTGGACTACAAGTCATGCCCACACAAAGCGTGGACAGAAAAAAAGTCAAAAAGTATAACCCATATTATCAAACATGTTAGCATGAAATATCCAATATTGTTTTGATTAGATGAATAATGAATTAATTATTCAAAGTCAAATTTTGCAATGAGAATTGATAGAATATCTACTTTTAGCTTGAATTACTTCAAAAGAGGCAAAGTTATCACATCCAGTGTTCTGTGAATATGATTCATTTTTAAATGATTATATTACAAATTTTGTATGGATGAAATTTGGAAGGTTACATATCATATACAAGCATATACTTTATTCATCCTGTATTGTACTAAAAAGTGCATTGATGAACACAAACTTATATAAACCTAATAAATAAAAGAAGAAAATAGAACCTTATATGGGGCATAATGAGACTCGCTGAGAGAGCGATCTAAAATAGTAAATTCTTTGGAACAATGGAGGCCAATTATCACTTTTGGATCTTACAGTTTGGTCCATTTTGAAATAATTCTGGCATCTTTTAAATAGCCTTTGCCTATAGCAAATGTTCAAATCAGAATGCCAGGAGAAAGCCACCAGTTAAATTGAGTCATTATTTTCAAAAACCGAATTACATTGGCTCAGGCAGTGCTGGTGGCTGCTTGGACAATAGATTTAAGAGCTTGTTACACCAAAAAACAGACTGAATGGGCACCTGAAATTGGCTGCCTTGTACAAAATGACACATCAGAACATGTGTTGGAATTTTTATCCTTGTTTGACATGAGTTTCAAGTTAAACCTCTGAACCTATAATGGTATGTTTGTGGTCCAGACAGATATTACAGTTGTGAAATATCAGCTTCGTAAAATCAAACATTTTTTTCTTTTAACAGCGAACTGCAGGGTTTTACATCTAACGCAGTCAGTTTAAATTATTATTGGTGACAGCTGACAAAGGAATTGGCTTTAAAGATTTTGTGAAGAATCTGGAGAAAACAATTCTTAAAATTGTCTTTACTTCAGACAAAAGACATCGTGTCTCCTTAGAATCAAAAATATTTAGCTAAATTAAATTGCTTCAACTCTAGAAGTTTTAACCCAAAACTGTAACAACATTCAAGACAAATGCAACTCATGCACCCAAATGTCATTAGGTGACTCTCACAGATTATAAAACATCTCACACAGTAGTGCCAATGGCCCTGCAAGCTGAATGAGGTATCCTTGGAGGTATCCTGTCATAATGTTCCAAATGTACTTCGAAAGGGTCAGTATCAAGTTACAACATTTCTAATTTACTGCTGATTTTGAAATATGGCCACATTGCTTCACCATGGGGTAAAACAATTGGAGATAATGAGAAAATCTAGCAATTTGCATACATTTAAATATATATATATACACATACACCCATCCACACACACACACAATTTATACTGAACTGGTGAATTTTTATTTTAGCAGAGGTATTACTTTTATCCATGAACAGCATGAAGCAGTACTATTTCATACAGTACTGTTTATTCATTGTACCACTATGAAGACTCAAGGCTATAGCACACAATAAAATTGCAACACGCACTTTCGTTTGCTTTTCGTACGATTGCACCATTGTCAAAACATTGCCATGTCTATTCCAGATTTGAACAAAAGTTTCATGATGTAGGCCAAACAGTAATACTAAACTAGATTCATTATATTCTTTGATATCAAAGTCTGATTCAGTATACTGTGTGTACTTCACGGGGGTTCTTAATGGGGTCTTTAATCAAAGAAACTGCAGACAGACATAGCACCCATCTGGAACTTCAAAAAGAACCATTTCATTTTTCAGGTCAGTCTGTCCTTCAGTTTTCTTATGCTGGAAATTCACAAGAAAGGCAAGGAAGATAATATTTTAAGTAGCAAAACCCCATCATGCATCAGCCCAGGCTCTTTTGAATGGTTTTTCAGGAACTGATTGTGCCTCAACTTTAGGCAGGAATAATTGTCTCTCGTTCTCTATCATGCAATACAATTTACATGATGTTAAGCCGTGAGTGAAGTGACCCTTACATCTGTCCTCATAAGGGGTTTCATCTAAAAAGTAACCTTTTCATTGCATTTACTATCATCATTTCACTTTCAAAAGAACTTATATAATAAGATATAATCATATATATGATGCAAACTGTTGAATATGTTGAAGAATATTATTTTTTGATACAGAATACTTCTCATATTGTTTGACCAGGGACATGTTATGGTAGACACACTTTCAAGTAATCTACTGGAACCCTATAACCAGGATACAAATACAGAAGTATACTGCCTTTAATCACTTCTGTTTGAGTCAGAATAGCTGCCCCAAGCCCATGTCTGATCTAGATCACCTGACCACTGCTTATTGACAGTGTCTGGTAGTGAGCAGTGTTCAGGTGAACAGGATTACCTCATAGTAAAATACTGGGTTTGAACCTGACCCCTCCCCAAATTGTTTTGCTACTGATCTAACATGTGGCCAGGTAGTAAAATAACAAGTTTAAAATTACAACACCCCCCTCAAAGTTTACTTCAGCGCTCTGAGACCGCCACAAAATTTACTTCTGCCTAGAGGTATGTCCTGTTAAAATCATTCACTGGAGCATGGCATCATGTAATAAACAACCATTCTTAAAATCATCACAAATTTCTAAAATGTGCATTTATAGCACTGACTAAATAAAATTTAAATGAAATAAATGGACCTTCACAGCATTGCTTTTAATATAATATGCATTTTTGAAAAAGCAGCTGGTTTTTCTAAGAAACATTTGGCTCTATTAAGAATCAGATTTCATGGAAGTTTCTTAACTCCCTGTTTCTTATAGTTATTGTATTAAATGTTTACTTAAGAGGTGCAAGATTCATGCAAGGTCATATTAATGACAGGCGTAACGTAATGATAAAGCAGCAAATCTGCACTTCTCTGCACCGAAGAATCTTAAAATTCTTGATGATTTAGTGGGGTTTCTCTTGGCAAAGGTCCCATCATGACTGAAAGCCATTACTCTGAAGGCAAATCGGGCACTTGGCAGTAATGAAAGGGGCAAGGTGGCGACTTAAGGATGGAGGTGAAATGCGAGGGTAGCTGAAACGGGGGAACAAATTAAATAGCACTGGTACCTGAACAACACAAAGGGTCAGATTATTGGCAAAGCATGTATACTCCCAAACAATAACAAAGCATGTATACTCCCAAACAATAACAAAGCATGTATACTCCCAAACAATAACAATGGCAAGGGCACAGCCTATATACACCTTCTAAACGATAGAAGGCATGATTATGGTAAAGCTGGCAGCAAAGTGAGAAAATGCAAAAACTTGAGCTAAAGCAGAACAACTTTTGCAATAGCTGGTAACTGTTTTATACAGGTCACCTGTCTACATGCAATAAAAGCTGAAACAAATTGGGTATATTTTTAATTTAGGCATGAAATATTTCTGAGGAATCATGCCTGAACTATTAAAACCAACCGAAGAAAATCAATATTCATGAAAGAGATCAGATGAATCTTTTAGCAAGTCTGTTCTCATGGCCTGTTACAACCCAGATAGTCAGGTAATATTCCTTCTTGGTGCTGTTTACAAATAGTTTGCATGTGTCAAATTATGAGTCACAATTTTCATAATTCTTAAACTGCCCTTTCATATAGCATATGCATATTTTAAGCTGATGGAGATGAAGCGCAAGGTCAAGGTCTATGTAAATCCTGAGAGGCAGTACCTGTTACAATGGATATAGACTGTATGCCTGCTGTATCACAATCTTGGAATACATTTAGACTAAAAACTGGCAAATTAACGGAAAGTATATACCTATTACTAGAAAAAAACTCACATATAAGACTTTGTGGTTCTGAGAACTAACTTCCACCTGACTAAATACAGAATAAACTGCTGGTTCTAGCAGAAAAAATACATCAAATGGCAAGAGAACTGCTTTTCAGTGTCACTTGAGTAGAATAAATATGTCACTAGATTTACACATGCAGGTCACACATGCATGATGGTAAATGATGTGTGTGGATAGCATGCCTGCTCCTATCGCAGAATGATGTCCTGGCTGACCAGACCGATGTAGAAAAGTACAAGGAACCAGCCTTGCTGACCACTGTTCCTCTGATACAACAAGCTGCCAAAGAGGAAGTGAAAGTCTCTGTGCTAGTAGGGGAGGTAAATCATCTGGATTGGAAATAATTGGTATAAGAATCTTTGGACTGGATTGGTATAAGATTCTCTTACATCCTGCACATTAATCATTATGATCAAGTCTCACACAACCATCAAGAATCATATATGTTGTGACTTAAAAGGCAAAAATGAATGCTGGTAATGATAATAATTCATAATTAGAGGGCATGGATTAAAAAGTAAATAACAATAACAGTGAAGACTCTTAAAAACACATTTTAATCCAGGACAATGACTAATTTGTCTTTCAAACAATCAGGAGTAAAGCAATTGACTTCCTTACTTCATTAATGTACTTAACTGATGCTGCTTTCCAAGGCAACAGAGCACAGAACATAACTGCAATATATTAAACAGTGCAAACAATATGAAATAAAAAGGGTTTCAGAAACATGTCACCTGCAACTAACAGAACAAACAGTTGTTACACCCTAAGAGTAGAGAATCTGTGCCAGTGTTACATGAGAATCTTCTGCATGAAAACACCACCAATATACCAGACTAAAAGATTACTCATGCAGCACCATTATAAAGTATTCAGATCATGTGGAGTAAGTCTGGATCTTTGCCTCACTCAGGTTTACCTTTTTTGTTGCTTAAAAAAATCAACAGCATTGACAAAACTTGAAGTAAAAAATAAACGCTAAACATTTAATATTATTTGGTGTAATTAGAATGCAGCTGGTGCCTTTTTTGATAATTCTATATTTACTGCATCACTTTACAGGATATAATTGATTTGCAGCTGAAGACTAAAGATGGGTTAACTTTTTAATATTTTTTTGTTTCAGGTGTAATAATAATAATAATTTGTAAGTATCAGATTAGGAGTCACAATTTCACATCGCTCACATTTCGCATAAACAGCCCCTTTGTATATCCCCTTCTCTACATTCAACATAGACAGAAGAAACTGTGAAAGTCAAAATAATCACAATTTAAAATTTAAAATTTGACTGATCAAAAATTGTGGGTATTCAGCTGTTTTAGAGAGTAAATTAGATAAATATTGTGAAAGTAAAAAATATACAATGAGGAACATACTCATTCTAGCTGAATATATCCAACTTTTCAAAACAATGCATCTTGAAAAGTGGCACACACACACTCACACACACACACACACACACGTGTAGGGTAAACATATCCTTATGGGGACCACTCATTCATTTCTATCTGAAAAATGCTAATGCTAACTATGACAACCT
>JABFEB020000060.1:17977816-17995336 GCA_019775895.2 Stomatorhinus ivindoensis
TTTTACTTTCAGTTTTTTTCCATGGGCAGAAATGAAGTTAAATATACATTTAAAAACATACTGTGAAAAATGTACGTTTGCTAGGCGATGATGTGTTTTGTCTCATGAGGAGAGGTTAGCTGAGCTGAATCTGTTTTGCCTCGAGCAAAGGAGACTAAGAGGGGACATAATCCAAGTCTGGTATAAGTTTCTAACAGGTCAGGATGCTGTTCGGCCAAATGGCTATTTCAATATTAGTTTAAATACTAGAAGTTGTGGCCACAAGTGAAAATTAGCGGAAGAACGTTTTAAAACGAATTTGAGGAAGCAGTTCGTTACACAGCGTGTAGTTATAGTATGGAATAGTCTTCCTACCAGTGTAGTGCAAACTAAAACCCTGGGTTCCTTTAAATCAGAGCTAGATAAAATTTTAACAACTCTGAGCTATTAGTTAAGTTCTCCCCATATGAGCTTGATGGGTCGAATGGCCTCCTCTCTCTTGTAAATTTCTTATGTATGTGGTATCCAACTGAAAAACAGCTAGAAACTAAAAAAAATTAAGCCTGCAAATTATACGATATGTGTATGTGTATTGAAAGACTAACTGTGCTGGGTATTGTGGAGATTAGAAGGTGGTTTTTAGTTAATTGAACATCAGGAGGTCTGTCAAATTGTAATATAATATAATTCTCATGTCCAAAAACATCCAGACAATTGCATAGCTCATTCTAAACACAGGAAGGTCAAAAATCACACAAAAGCCATCCAAAAGTAAACTACAGCTTCACGTCTGCACATTTCTTAGGCACATCCAAAGTATTTTTATCTAGCTACTTTAGACATGTTGTGAACCATTACCGTCAACCATAAAAACCATACAAATCCCCTAATGTTGTCCATTCAAGGTCTGCATGGCTGCTCTGTGTTATCATTTATGTGCCAACAGCATCTTCACATCATGGTACCATGGTTTTTAACAGTTTGCCCCTATAACAATGCTTGGTGCAAAGCTTGGTTACAGAAAAGGGTCTAAGTTTCAGACAACAAGCAAGGGCTTAGTAAATAAGTGAGAGAAACCTCTGGGTGAGCACATTACGTTACACAAAATGTACCTGTGCCACAGAAATCCTCTGTATAATCTCACTTATTCTGTTCTCTTGTTACAAATTGCCCCTCAAACTAAGCCAGAATTGGTGCATATGAACTCAATTATTTGTCTGTTTAATGGCAGTAGACATGCACACAAGCCATAAATTTTCAGCAACTTTTCCAGGCAAAGTTGCGGTGACCAAGTGCCTGTTCTTGGAAGAACAGGAGTGTGATAGATTACAGGACACTCACTGCACCCTCATACATGTATTAATTCATACAGACATGCACCAAGGCCAGATGAGAAGCAATAACTGATGACTTGTTGTTGGACAGTGTGAGACAAAGGAGCTACATGAAGAATGCCACAAGAGTACCTCCACACTCTACACTCACAAAACTGAACTCAAACCTGCAGCCTAGAAAGTTTGAGTTAATCTAGATTATCACATTGCAAAATTATGGCATTCAAAAACTACCAGCAGGTGGCAGCATACCCCCATCTTTATTTGTATTCCGTGGAAGGGGAATGCATAGGGGCTGTGTCTGATTTCAGTGACTGCACCCTCCAAAGGTTGCATTCAAGGACAGAAGGCATCACAGCAGCATGACAAGAGTGTTTTATTTGGAAAGCTATTACAATTTCAGTCTAGTTCTTTTGTTGAGATGTGAAGAATCCACCCCACGGATCATTTGCAGGCCAACATATCCCAAGATTCATTATGCAGAGGTAAAGTGGGTGTGTCCCAGGAAGAAGATAGGAGGGGAACTTTGAGAGGGTACGGGCAGGAACAACTTGTAATGGCCAGACCATCCCATTTGACTACGCTTTCTAGACCAGGTCCTTTGAAGGATTCAGCCCTTGAATTTGAACACAGCTATGGTTTTGGGTCTGGTCTGGTCTGTCTCAGTCACTTTCTCTTCAGCATGATAACTCAAGAAGTATTTGACTTTTTCAAACTTTGCAGACACATTATATGGGTAATAATTTAGAACTGGTGAAATTTTGATACAGATCACACAAAATTGAAACAGTGCTGCATTGTGACAGCAAAGAGAAGGGTGACTGCAGAACATTGTGAATGTGATAAGACCTTGTGAATGTGGTAAGTCGAAAAGTATTTAATTGATCCGAAACTGAGGCAGCAGTGCTAGGTGGCAGTAAAAGGACAAGACAGCTGCTATAGAGATTCACTATGTAGACAAAAGTGTTGGAACATTACTCTCAATCACTGAATAAAGGTGTTTCATTCAGATCCATTGCTATAGGTGTGTAAAAACATTTGTGAAAGAATGTGTTGTTCTGAAGAGCTCAGTATATTTAAGCATGGTACTGTCATAGAATGCCATTTTTGCAATTATTTCATGAATTTTTTCCCTGCTACATATTCCACAGTGACCTGTAACTGGTATTATTGCAAAAGTGAATGTGTTTAGGAACAACAGAAATTCAACCATGAAATGGCAGACCACGTAAAGTAACAGTGCGGTCGCTGAGTGCTGAGGCGCATAGTGCGAAAAAGTCATCAAAAAGGGTTATGCCCTCAATGATCTGTAACAAGCAAAATGTGGAACATGGACTATTTCATTTACATTGTGAACCTAATTGAAAACTAGAGTTCTACTGTTCCTTTGCCATCACCGTAGTTGGGAACAGTGGAACTTCTTCTGTGGAGTGACAAAATCATGCTCCTCTGTCTGGCAGTCTGATGGATGGGCCTAGGTTTGGGAGATGCCAGGAGAACCTGCATGCCTGCATTGTGCCAACCGTAAAGTTTTGTGAAGGAGGGATAATGGCGTTGGGTTGTTTTTCAGGGGTTAGGCGAGTTTGATGTGGAAGAACTTGAATGGCCCAAAGAAAACCTTGACCTCAACCCTATTGAACACTTTTGGAATGAACTAGAACAGAGATTTACAAGCCAGGCCTTCACATCCAACATCGGTGCCTGACCATACAAATGTTCCTCTGGATGAATGGGCAGAAATTCACAGAGACACACTCCATAAATTCATGGAAAGCCTTATCAGAAGAGTGGCAGCTGTTATAGCTGCAAAGGCAGGACCAACTCCATATTGATGCCTATGGATTTAGAATGGGATGTCATAAAAGTTCCTGTAGATGCAATGGCAAGGTGTCCTGATACTTTTGTTCATATAGTGTACTTAATCTTGTGAATATAGTAAATCTCTACAAAAAGTCAACAAAATTATCATAGGGTAATTTAATCGTATTATTTTTGTCAGTAGTGGCACATGAAGGGACAATCACAGGTGCAGATCTGGTGAACCTTGGTGAACAAGTCACACACAATTGGGTTTTTTATTGAAGATGGGGAGAGTGTGTAGGGTATGCTTTGGCAGTACCATGGTCATATTTTCCGTATACTATGGTATTTTCTTTTCACGAAATTTATTGTGGGAACCCCCATCCAAAGTTTCAAAATATAGGAGTCACACTCAGGTTGGAAATACAGTTAGAATAGAGTGTACTTGTGACGACCGCTGCCGATCGGGTGAGCAAGCAGGCTGGAGGCAGCATCGTTGTTCAAAAGGGTCTTTATTCTCTGTGAAAACGGAGTACAGGGCGAGCAAAACAAGATCAGGACGAACAGACGGGGTGGCAAACAAAATGACGGATCTGGGGAGACGGACTCAGAAGCGGACTAAATGCAAGACTGACAAGACTGAAACCAAAACCGATTAACACAATTGACGACAGCTGGTTTCCATTAGGGTAGAGACATGAGGTAATGAGGAGGCGTGACACACAAGAGGCTCTGACAGGCGGATCATGACAATACTGTTCAACAACGTATAAACTGTCCAATGTACGAAAAATCTGATACTATTCAAGCCTAGTCTAGGGTGCTATAGAGGCTGTGGGACAAGTATGGACTAAAGAGGGGGGTTGGAGTTACAGGGCTGTCCATACATTTTTGTTGTTCCAACAGCATCTAGTTAATGTACAAAGGAGTCTAATCTGGGTGAATATCATTTTATTATACTATTTACCATTTTTTTCTTATCATGCATTGACCTGCACCTACAGATGCATGTCCATTTCATGCCTAATGGGAAATAGTGGGCAGGTTTAAACTTACATCATATGATAAAAAAAAAAATTCATTTTCAGTCAGTTACAGAATGAAAGCCACTATAGAGAAGTTACATGTCCCTATGATGGTTATCATGGTGGTGGTCTTCTCCTACATTCTTTTTTTTGGTATCATCCTCCACTCTTAAAACAAAAGGTTCCATATTGAACCTTTAAGAGTTCTATAGCTTAGTACATATATGGCACCTTCAAAAGGTTCTATGTAGAACCATTATAGAGGGTTCAATTCAAAGAACCCTAAAGATTCTTTGATTTAAAAAAGAGGGTTTTAAACAGCACCTTTAAAAGGTTCATTTGTACTCATTTTTTAAATAAATACTCAATCATTAATAATGATGAATGATAATGGGTGATACTGTAATAATAATAAATAATACTTGAGCAGTTGCATGATATGATAAATGAATAATTTAATTTAATTAATTAGCTGCAGCTATTATTCTAAATAGGCAATAACTAGGCAAACCTTTTTTACAAGCTATAAGCCCAAAAGCAGCTATGAAAGAAAGAGACGAGATGTAGTTTCGAAAATGACCAGTATTGTTCATTTAATAAAATCATCTACATTCAAATAAATTAGAAATAAAAACCATTAGAAAACCAAAACAATTCACCTTTCAGTTATAAGCAAATCGGATTGCACAATTTTAGTAGATAGATATTATCTTGAAATGTCAAAATAACAAGATAACCAAGTCGGCTTAAATGATTTTTTTTTTTCCACGGTGGCGGAAATGGGCTCCCATGTGAAGTAGGAAACTTATCTTAATGAAGAATCCTGCAAGGTGACAGGCAAGGATATTGTAGCTGCGATTATATAGCCCGAATGAACAATAAACTTTGTATCAGCTGGCCTAATTATCAGTAACACCCATTGACATTCATGGGGAACGCACCTTGTGTTCCTTAATTCACGTTTCGGTCTCCAGAAAATATTGGTAATAATTATGAATGAGAAAAGGAGAGGAAAGTTTTGTGCCACTTACCATTAAAATGGTGCAAAATGAGTGTCTTCAGAAAGGTTACATAAATGGCAGTTGAAATTCGAATATACCCTCGCGTGCGTGAAATAGCACCTTCTTGTAGGCAACGGTTCTATTTTCTAGGGTTAGAACCCCTATAGTTCTATATAGCACCCGCAAGAACTCTTTTTTCTAAGAGTGTACCTCTGTGGGAAACAGAAATTGAAAGGCCCGATGCCATATACTTCTGCTTCATCACACTCACCACCATTGGTTTTGGAGACATTATGCCACAACATCCTAACCATTTCATGCTGACCTCCATCTTCCTCATTGGTGGTATGGCCATCATGTCCATGGCCTTCAAGCTAGCCCAGAACCGCATTGTCAGCTATTACCGCAAATGCATGCGGTGCATCAGCAGAGGACAGGTGAAGGAATACTCATTCCCTGAAAGTAATTAAACTGCAGTGGTCAAGAGAGGCACACCAACTGTTTGCTTATGTAGTGGAAAAATAATTAGGTGAATGCTTTCTATTGCTTAGTGAAAACACTGTTGTAAGTCACTGTGGAAAAGAACGTCTGCTAAATGTAAATGAAATAAAGCATGCAAATGCATCATCATTGCAGCATGTGCCAATTTAATAATCAAACAACACTCCACTTATTGATGACTTTGCCTCTTACATCATAGCTTCTAATAACTACTAACTTATGAATGCAAAGTAGAAACTGTGACCTTTTGATAAGCTGAAATGGTTCCCCAATTCTGGTCCTGCAGGGCCAGAATCCAACACTGTTTGTAGATTTCCCTGCTGAAACACATCTTAAGCAGTTAATTACCTTCTTTGGTATGTTTTTTGAGCAAACTGTGTTGGATTCTGGCTCTTCAGGCCCCAAACTGCAGAACCTTGATCCAAGAGTTATCCCAGTCCACTGTAGATGATCGAAAGAGGCCTCAGCACATTGAAGCTATCTTATGCTCAAGAGAACTGGACTGTGTATCATAATAATTTCAATCCAATTAAAATTGCTTGGTTGCTAAATAAACATCATTTTACGTGAGGGTCACTTTGTTTATATTATACAATTTCTTTGTATTCAGCTCAAAATGTTATGCTTCTGTGTCCAAAGCAAAATCTGATATTCATCAGGGGGGTAATTTCCATACGTCGCTTAAATCATCCGAGATCAGACGCCTCATCTTGGATGAGTTAATTGCCAGTAAAACTCATCCAGGATAAGTTGGTTTTTAAAATGCAGCTGTGTAGGAGATTAGTCTAGCTAGATCCATTAATCCGAGATGATTGCGCGCCCACACTGCTTGAAAAGCCCATATACAGTATATCCAGTCTAGAAAACATGATCAGCAAGTCTTTGATAGGCTGCAATAAAATAACGAAGGGCGCACCTTTTCACACAAGCGGAGCAGGACCTCATATTAGAAGGATATGAAGAATTTCAAGAACTAATATGCACAAGAAGCAACATGGCAAAAGCAGCCCAAACCAGAAAAGATTGTGAATGCAGTGTTTCATTTCATATGTGTCAGATTAATTATTATCCAATATGTCATAATTGCAGATTAAACGTAAGAACATTGAGAACAGGGGAAGAGGTTAAAGTAAGTACAAGAATATACTTCAAACAGGTAAATATTGGTATATACTGTAACTATTTAAAGAATTGTTGACATTAAAAAATCACACGCAGACATATATGCTTCGCCTAGTTTGACTTTGTATATAAGCTGCTAATAAATCTGAGTTACAATATTGTCCCTCTATCAGCTAAAGCGGTATCTTTCTAAAAGAATTTCCTCCGGAAGCAATAAAGGATCTTGCCGATCACGCAAAACCCTCTCTAAATGAAATACTCTTCTTATAATTGGTGGCTCATTCATGAATGGCGAAGCCATGACTGAACAAGGAGGTTTTCCTTGAAGCAGGCTTAAGGGAAAGTCTGACTTATTTCGACAAGCCAGTCTTACTTAAGTGAGAGTTCCGTTCCATCAATGTGTCTTAAATGAATCCCCGCTGAATTACCAAGGTAATTTATACATGTGAACAAGCCGGTTCCGGACCAAGCTAACTGTCTCGCTTAGTTTAGTGTTGTCTCATAGAACGTCCGACGTGTGGGAAAAGATTCCCATAAGATCGTTCCGTCAGACAAAACTCCGTGATCTTACTATTCATGTCATGTAATCTGTTGAATTACATGTCCTCATCTGACATTATATTTTACATTTTCAGATTACATTTTTTTGTTAATCTGTAAGGTGTACCAAAATTACATGATTTTGTTTGAGTTAGTGGGAGAATGAGTCTTGTATATACATATATATAGCAGGGGGGTATTCCATAAATTTCAAGTAACGCTGTCAATGAAATTTTATTTTATAGAGAGACGCAAACTAAAACTTCTCAGTGTGTCTGACTGCTGGTGATTATTCTGTAACATTACTGTGGTTCTTGGACTCAAGTCTGCTGTCCTTTTTGACAAGGTGCAGGCTCAGCTACAGGCAAAATGTGCCTGCGATTTCTCGTGTAGATCTTCCCCTCTGAATGGATTATGTAGGATCTGGGCTCTTTACACAACTCCTACTACACTTGTTCGGTTGTAACCTTGTGAGGTTTGCAGTCTAACAACCTGTCCATCTATTAGAGGTGGAAGTGGGAGGTTTGATCGCTCATAGCAGGCCTTCTGTGATAGTCTTTTGCCAAAAAGCTGGGCTTTTCCATCCTATGGGTCCCGCAAGCATGGTTCAAGCAGTTTCTTTGTGATTGGTTGTCTGCCTCGAGAATAGTCTTTCTGCAGGTGAGCCTAATTTTGCATCACGAGGAACATTCCTGAGATTTAACAGGTTTAGCCAGACATCAGTATCATCCCTGTAGGATTTCTCCATAAGTTGTTTAGCACTATGTACGGCTCGCTCAGCTAGTCCATTGGACGGAGGATACTCCAGACTGCTGGTGATGTGAGTGAAGTGCCACTGTGAAGTAAAGTCTTTAAAGCGCCGACTTGTGAACTGTCTGCCATTGTCTGATATGAGAGTGTGTGGACCACTGTGCACTGAAAAGTGTCTCTTCCGCTTGGTGATGACTGTTATTGAGGTGGCATGGCGAAGCAGGTCTGTCTCATACCAGCCTGAATATGAGTCCACTAACACTAGATATTGCTGACTGTGCCACTCAAATATATCAGCAGCAACAGTTGACCAAGGTAAGTCTGGCTCCTTCTGCTGATGTGGTTTTGTGCTGTTACACACAGAGCAGGAACTGATCTCATTTTCAATATCCTGTCACAGAGAGGGCCAGAAAACTATATCTCCTGCTCGTCTTTTAGTGGCATCTGTGCCAGGATGCCCTCTGTGCATGATGTCGATGTATTCTTTTCGTATTGACTCTGGGATGATGGCTTTGGAGCCGTTCAGAATTACAGAATTATCAATTATTAGCTCATCCCAGAAAGGAAAATAGGGATGAATGGCATTAGGAAGGCTATACGGCTTGTGCGGCCATCCGTGATTAATGAAAGTACTGAGAGTCTGTAGAGTCTTATCATTGGCTGTGTGTCTCTTTGACTCCTCTAAATGTGAGGATGACATGCAGTTCATGGTCATCACTTCAAAACTATTGTCCTCCTCAGGCTGCCGGATTGTGGAACTGCTGGGAGCTCGAGACAAAGTGTCGGCCAAATGCACGTTTTCCGCTTTTGTATGTCAGTGTGATGTTGTACTTCTGAAGTCTCAGCAACATTCTTTGAAGCCTTGCTGGTGCTGTATGTATGGGCTTCTTCAAAATGGAGACCAACGGCTGACGGTCTGTTTCGATAGTCACAGGCTTGCCATAGATGTAATCATTGAATTTTGAGCACGCAGAAACAACTGCCAACAGTTCCTTCTCTATCTGCGCATACCTGGTCGCAGTGTCAGTTAGTGTGTGTGAAGCATAAGCTATAGGCTGCCCTTCCTGCAGGCATGCTGCACCAAGACCATACTGTGATGCATCACGTCATAGTCACCGGCTTGCTGACATCATAGGACAAAACAGGAGGATTGGACAAATGTTGCTTCAGTGCGTCAAAAGCATTCTGATGCTGTGTGTCCCGAATCCACTCTGTGTCCTGTTGCATGAGCTGTCGCAAGGGAGCTGTCAGCTGACCGAAGTTTGGAATGAATTTTCCAAGGTAATTAATCATTCTTAAAAATCTTTGCAGAGCTGCAACATCTGCTGGTGCTGGTATTTCACTGACTGCTTTGGTTTTGGAAGGATCGGCTTTAAGCCCTTCACTTGAAAAAACACGGCCAACACAACTGACTCGGTTCTGGCTGAATCGACACTTCAGGGGATTAATTCGCAGGTTAACTTCCTCGGCACGATTGAGTACTTTCCTCAAGTCGTCATCATGCTCTGCCACAGTTCTTCCACCAATAAGTATGTCATCAACGATAATAGCGCAGGGAAATCATGCAAAAATCTGTTCCATTGAACGCTGAAACACTAGCCGAGTTGAGGCCAAACAGCATGCGAAGAAACCTATAGCGACCAAAACATGTGCTAAATGTAGTTAGCATTGAAGACTTATAATCAAGTGTAGCCTGCCAAAAGAAGTTTTTGGCATCCAAAACAGGGAATACAGTAGCATTTGACATAAGTGCAGCTATTTCCTCTACAGTCCGCATGAGGTGGTGTGGCCTTTTCAGAGCAGTGTTCAAGTCTCTTGGGTTAATACATATTCTGATCTCATCAGACCCCTTTTTATTAGTTGCTACCATAGATGACACCCAATCAGTTGGCTCAGAGACTGGAGTGATAACACCTAATTTTTGCATCCTGTCCAGCTCAGCTTTAACTCTGTCCTTCATAGCCAAAGGAATACGATGTGCTGGATGCACAACTGGGATGATGGCAGGGACAAGCGTCATATGATATGTCAGAGGCGGCTTCCCAAGCACATCAGAGAAAAGGTCACTGTATTCTTGTAGAATCTGCTGTGACAGATCATCCACAGTAATGCCTAACTGGTGAACATCCTTGCTAAATGATACAAGTCCCATTTTTGTAGAAGCACTTACCCCTAACAGTGGCATTTGTTATAAATTTTTATTTATAACAAAAAATGACAATGTATATGGCTGTCCTTGAAGGAAGCACTGCAGCTTAGCCATACCCAGAGTTTTAATTCTGCTCCCACCATAAGCAACAAGGTTCACAGTCTGAGCACATGGTCTTATTTGTTCATCAATCATTATGGAATCATATGTCATTTTTGAGATCACATTGCACTTGGCACTCTGTCTAGTTTAATTTCTACCGAAATGCCATTAACTTGCAGTGTAACAAAAGCCTCATCCTTGACTTTCATATTTACATCAGTTGAATGGACAGACTTTTAGAGTGTTTTGCCATCAACATAAAATGTTTCATCAGCACCATCAACAGGATCAGGTTCTATCTGATGGACAGTCCTTCTAAATCTCTGCATATTCTGAGCAGATTGTTTGGACTTGCAGCATTTCTTAAAATGATTCCACTTTTTGCAGGGATGACACTGCTGACCAAAAGCTGGGCATTTATTTCTCATCGCTACATGAGCACCACCACAACTGTAGCAGTTGACAATATTTTGTGGTCCCGATTTATCAGATTGATATTTCGTTTTGTTAGAATCTATGTGATTTTTCATGAATTTAGGCACAATTGCATCAACATTTGCAGTAGGATGCCGAGAAGTAGCAAGAGTTTTGTTATGCTTCTCAGTCATCTCATGAATTTGACAAATGGAGATTGCTTTTGTAGTGTTATATCACTGTTACGCAGCATTACCTTTCTCAGACTATCGTTGTTAATGCCACAAACTAGCCTGTCTTTAATAAGTTCTCCACTCAGATCGCCAAATCTGCAGCTCTTTGCTTTGATCCTCAGATCACTGACATGTGATTCAATTGACTCGCCACCTTTTTGAACTTGTGTCTTTCCATCGTAACGTTAGTTTGAGGACTACATATCTCTCTGAGCTTTCTCTTAAGGCACTCAGGATCCTCTTTCAATTCTGCCGGGAAGAGCACTCCCTCACTTCTGGGGCGTATATAAACGATCGTTCACGTTTGATAGCCTCTGGTCCCACCAAGTTAAGGAGCCTGCGTTCGCAGTGGCTTGTCAGAGTGTGCCGCTGCAATGAAAATGTCATATTCTTGCTCAAAGATGCGCCAGTTCTCGGCGATATTACCATCAAAAACAAGCAGATTGGGTCTCCGGAATCCATTTGCCATGGTCATGGTCAACTTCAGCGAGTAGAAGTTTTTTGGTTGAAGAAAAAAATAACTACAGAACACCGTGGACACTGCTTCTGTCACCATGTTGTTTGTTCACCATGATGGTAAATAAAACAAGTTGTCTAACCTTGAAACATAGTTTATTAACTGGCAGAGATAACATAACGTAATAAACGTGATTCCTGCATATATTATTTCACCACATGCCACCGCCTAACACTGCTCTCATTTTACAGGCTTTCCGACTCATTTGGTCGATCTATCGTTCATCCATTTATTAGGGCTTCTTAATTATCATGGGTGTGCGTAATAAGTGAGACTATGCAAGTCTGTCTTGAATGAGCCTTGATTAATTAAAACTGAACTGCGTTCGTGGAACGACATGAGGCTAAGTTTAGAGATGGAGGTAGGTTGAGTCTGCCTTTTTTAGCCTTTTCATGGAATACCCCCCTGGATCTGTCGGTTTTTCGAAACTCTTGCTGGATGTGTTGCAAAGTATTTCACAAAGGAAACTGATAAATCATGCCAGTGTACTATTCTTATCAAACTTATAGATGACAGTAATGTAGAGCAGAAACAACAATGTTTTAAAACTGTTTCAATGAGTAAAGATTCACTTTGGAATCACCACAGAAACATGAGAGTGTACGTGCACCACGAACAGGCCGAAGCCAGAGCAGAACATGAGCAATGTGTATAGACCTATATGGTTGTAGCATATCAAGTCTATGAAGTAAATTAAAGTATAAAATCCTATAAAGTAAATGTTGGTAGTCAAATATATTCGTTTTGTCATTCAAAGTAGGTCTAATAGGATTTTTTAAATTTCACGTAACGCTGTCAGTGAAATTTTATTTTATAGAGAGACGCAGCAGCAGCATCAACAAATTGAGTAATTTAAAACGTGGATGCTTCGCCTGTATTATATTCTTTAGGCTATTAAGCCCACTGATTCCTTTATTTTTAAGCATATTTTTGTGTGGAATACCATTGCCAAACCTTTTCGTTGTTGCCTATATGTTGCTTAAAAATAAATATTCTCAGTTCTGAGTGGCAATGGTGCCGTTGCTAATATTTCTTTATGATATAAGGCTTCGATTTAAGGTGACATTCGGTAGGCATGCAGATTATTTGACCCTCTTTTAAATTAGAGCGAGCATGGAGCGATTTGACTGGAACGGGAGGAAATTTTAGTGGAGCGACTAGCAGTGTTGAGCGGAGCGGTTAAGTGCGAATTGGAGCGGACGGAGCCAACAGTCTCGTGAGCGAGAAGCGGAAATTCTCACCGCTCCAGTCCGCTCACATGCTCTGGTTCGTAAAGGCGCACAACCTCGTCCGTTATAAACGATTTTCCGTTATAACCGAGTCCACTATAACGGGATTTTACTGTAATTATTTTGGAATTAATTGGAATGTAAGACGTGATTTTATAGGCTTTATTAAATTGATTATGTAGCAATCCCAGATCTGCTCTCCACATTACGGAAGTATCACACAGAGCTTTACTTCAGAAAAGATGTTTTTTGTTCTCTACTTTTTCGTCTTGCTTTTACTCACAGCACTGACTACAGGGTTCCATTTATATATATATATATATATATATATATATATATATATATATAGACTCATTCTCGAGCTAACACAAGCAGAGTTATGTAATTTTGGTACACCTTACAGATTAACAAAAAAAAATCAGTCAGATAATGTAAAATATAATGTTACATGACATATAATTCAACAGATTACATGACATGAATAGTAAAATCGTGGAATTTCGTCCGACGGAACGACCTTTTGGGAATCTGTTCCCACACGTCAGACATTCTTTGAGACAACGCTAAACTAAGCGAGACAGTTAAGCCCGGTCCGGAACAGGTTTGTTCGCAGGTATAAATTACTATGGTGATTTAGCGGGGATTCATGTAAGACAAGTTGATGGAACGGAACTCAGACTTTCCCTTAATCCTGAAATCCCCCATATATATATGCATAAGTGTTGATGCTGTAAATATCCTGTTTTCATTCACTCTCGTTTGGCTTTTTTTGTAAGCATTATTATGACTATTGAAATATCTCAGATTTATCAGTCAGATCAAAAAACAAGCATGCTATCTCAATGTCTCTCTCGCTCTCTCTCTGTTTGTGTCTGTGTGTGTGCTCTTTCCCAGCTCTTTCCAAGGTTTTTGCGGCATTCAAATCGAACGCTAACGCTGCCCATCAGTCTTTCTTGCTACTCAGTAGGCGTGAGTACAGTGACTTCCGCTTGCTGTGACGTCATGTGCATACCCTTCGTAGTACGGAGGAGCATAATGGTGCATAGATTATTTCTTTAAAAAAAAAATTGTTAAATGAATTAATAGTTATGAATGTAATTGCACATGTTCGATTTAGAGAATACCATATCATGACCGTAAACAGTATCTTAGCATGCAATATAAGATTTTTACTAGACTTAAGGTCTTTGGTTTGTTTGTAGTTTGCCTCTCGAAAAAATAATATCGCTATGAATGTACTGAAGTATTTTACATTTTAGTTCCGAGAGAAAAACGAACGCACTATAAGATAAGACGTGACGATCTGGGAGTATTTTACGCTTTATCAGAAACCAATAGCACAGCGATTTGCAATCTTTGTAAAATAAAGTTTTGTGAGATGGGAATATCGTTTAATGGACAATCCCATTTAACAATGGGCATATAACTGTGCGTGACAAAAAAGCAATGTGTAAACGCCCCTTATGAAAGGCAGCTCTGATTCTTTTATTTTGTAATTTTACGTCACCAGTTCCGTACTTCCGGTAAAAAAGAAAAAGGGTTTTTTTGTTGGATTATAATAATATTGTTGTGCCCAGCTGGGATGGAATGGAGACAAAGGCGCAGACCTCAGGGTTTTGGGGAATTCGGGGTTTAATTACAGGCAAGGCAGTCAAAACGCAGACGGACAATACAATGACCAGACTGGGGAAACAAACTGAAACGCGGACAAAATACAGAGGACTAATGACAACTAACAGAAACAGCTGATCACACTGGGATTCCACACTGGGTTAAAGAGGGGGCGCGGCACACGGAAGGTGCAGACGATTGGGGCAAGACGCATTGTTTTTACACATTGTTTGGATACATTTATTTTATTACTTTACAAAGTACTGTTGCTAAAAGTGCTTAGCTGTGTTTAGTACAGTTTATGCTCTTCTTGTTTTATCCAATTCATTTTGTGTTTAAATGCTAAAAAAACACATTTAGATGTAATTTTTTGGGGCCTGGAACCAATGAAATGGTTTTCCATTATTTCTTATGGGGAAAATTCCATCACAACTCGAACTTTTTAGGATTCGATCTGAACGGATTAAATTCGTGTTCTGAGGTACCACTGTACTTGTTTTGAAGATATTCCTATTGAGCTGCAAATGTCTCCAAAATGCTGGTAACAAACTAGACGTACAAAGGATGTGGAACAGTACGTTATATATGTTTGTAGTAGCCGAATTAAATATTTTTTGTCACATTTTTTCCATCTGTATATTTACTAGCTCAAATAAAGTATAACCAAGTAAAAAGAGCTCTTGTATCGGTATCGGCAGTTGGGTATCGGCCCATCCTTAATAAATATAAATGAGTTCAAATAAAATGATCGCTATTACCTTCAGCCTTATAAAGACAAGCTTGCCTAACTGTACATATGATCAGGGAAAAAGAAATGTGACTTTTTGCAATAATCTGGCTACTTTGTATTTGCAACATGGTATAACAAACATGATCAAAAACTTATTCTAGAAAAAAAATGTCTACTCCAGTTAATCATGCTTTGGGACTCAAAATAGTAAAAACAGTAGTACAAAGACACAACAAACCACTAGATGGCATAATAAACAATTTACTGCACACAGTGGGACAGATCAAGTTGTGTACACTAGGTGGAGATTGCACGCCAAAACATTATCGCTCTGCCCAGCAGAGTGCTTTGCTGGTTTAAAAGGAAATGAACTGGGCCATTTTAAGTAAAAGTAAGATCTAGACCAGAATATTAATCTGAAATAAATAAACAATGTATTGCCTTGAATAGTACTGCTTTAACGTATACAGTAAATACATTTACTATATACACTTCAGGCTGCATATAACACTGTATTTTGTAGCAGCTACTATTCCTATTTATTGGAGTGATATTTTGCATCCATCCATACTTTCAATTGCACTTCTCCCTCAAAAAGACCACCCTGGTTTGTTTATGATATTGAATGCTGTTTATAATGTATAGCATTGGTGTTTGATATTAAGTGACTTTCACTGCACTCCGTTGGGCAGCACATTAAATTGTCATGTTTTTTAAATAAATATTTTATTTGAAATTTAAAGGAATTTAAAAGTATGCCTAAAGTAATATTTAATTGTTATCAATGTATTTCTCATTATTGCACACATGATTAATATAAATGGGTGACTGTAAGTTGGCTATTGTCATAGTGTAATAGTGCAACTTGTTTAAAGACATTAACAAACCTCAGGTCCTACCAAAATCCTGCATAACATGTATTAACGGGGTAGCACTGATTGTATTTCCATCTAACCCAAATTACGTTATCTATTAAGAGCTGGTGATGTGTCTTTAACAATAGGTCGTGGCGAATTGACGCATTTCACAAGAGTAAACGCCTGAAGGATCTGCACGGGTCATCTGCAGGAAGCAACACTGGGATGCGGTTGCAGCTGGGGAGACGATGCTGCTGACGATACTTCTGAGTGATAAGGGTTCTGTGACGTCAAAGCTAAGTCAAGTAACTAAACCTCCCTTCATTCAACCCTCCTTTCTCCTCAACTGAAATAGCAAAAGGATTTTATCAAATGTGTATTTAAGGTGAGATTTTTTCCAACTTTAACCTTTTATTCTTCTCTTCAATGTGCGTCGCCTCCTTTTACTAATTGCAACCGTTTTTGGGTAACCGCAGGTAAAACGTAAGTGTCAGGACCAAAACTCTACAACTGACCGCAGGTTTCACATCATAGCATACAGTTTTGCAAGACGATATTTTAAAACACTGATACTATCTCACATCACTCTTCAATCTATTCCTCCTCAGCAGTATGTATGTCAAGTTCGTTGTTTGAACCTAACATCAGGTTTACTTATATATAGAAGTCGTCAATGTTTTTCATTTTTTCCTTTCATTTCAGGACAAATTAATATTAACCCTCAAAATGGGTGGATTAGGCGAACTACGCGAATTCGGTTTCTTGAGGTGGTTACGGGAAGAAAGACAATCGAGGAGGTTAATTCTGTTGATCGTCTTCATCGCTTTGCTGCTGGATAATATGCTGCTTACGGTAGTCGGTAAGTACAGTTTAACACAGCTTTGCTTATACTGTAACCTTCGCACCTGTTACACTAACACACTTTGTTCAGACGCAACACGTTTGTTTTACTGATTGACCTTATGCTTGTTACAAGTTTATATGCATATATATTAGTACGTATATATGCTTATATTTAATATAAGGACTTTATACGCATCCACAGAAGCATACACATTTCTGACGACTTTTTACGTGTTTGCATAAATACTATGAGCACGGTTGTCGCGGTAACTATCATATACAGCATGTTTTTTCTAGACTAAATATGACACAGACACATTTATATGTGGTTATTTGTTAATTAACAACCATCACTATGTTTCTTAGTTACCAAACATTGCGTCTCTAAATACCATGTGAAAGGAATGATCAAAATGAGGCATAAAAGAAACTTTAAAATTCATCTATAGAAACATTTAATCCTTACGCAATCAGGAAGATATCCTCCTCTTAAATTCAAGTTAAATGGTAAATTAAAGATGAAAATCCCTTCATTTGCATAAATAAATAGAAAACCAACGGCATCATACAGTGATTGCTATTGTTTCTTTAAATATTTATCTACTCTGTGATATCTTTCTACAATGAACACATTCTTTTAAACACAAAAAGTAGAAAACCATTATCAAACTATAAAATGCTGCTACATTTTAAAGAGCTGATTAATACATTATCTGAAGGCCTGAATCTCACTACAAGATATCACATTTGGTCACAAGTTTATCTTAATTAATTCTACCACTA
>JABFEB020000060.1:18001415-18022725 GCA_019775895.2 Stomatorhinus ivindoensis
TCCACTGTTATGTAATGAAAAGGTGCCATTTTGTATGAAAAATGGCATTGTAATTGAAACTAAACTCTGAATGTTAACCCTCTAAAAAATACAATATTGTGAACCTTGTAGTAATGGTTGATGATATGACGATAATTTATCATGACCAGTTGCAATTGTATGCATAATTAGCATATTAGAGTTATCACAAGAATCATGATGATTTACATGTACTTTAATTTAGCAGTCATCCAAAGTGACGTACAGGTGAAGCAAATTACGCATTATAAACATATCTTCTGTCGAGGAGTCGACTAGGCATTACTGTGGCTAAACTGTGTCCGGATCGGTCTCTACCCTGAGCACATATTGTTATGTCTGTGAATTCCCTGTTTGGCCAGCTAGTGTTGCTGGTCATCCCACTCTGTGTTCCCCTTGTTTCCTGTAGTTGGCACCCTAATGTGTTTCCCTGCTTCCTGTACTGAGCATGGGCTAAGCAGGCAGCTGTGTCATGTGGGCTTCCCGTTTTTTTTAGCAATAAACAAAGCAATAAACAGCCTCAACCATGTTTTTAATTTTGAACATTAGTGCTTTTTATTTTCTTGATTTATGTACTTGGGTTGTTGTTCATTGTTTTCAGTAAGGATAAGTTACCTTTGTTTTTCTAGTCTCTCTTGCTGTTCTTTATCTTTTCTTGCCGATCCTTTACTTGGCGCTTGCCCTCACCTTTGCTTGTGCTCCAAGTAAGTGTTACTGCCCATTTCTGTCTCTTGTTGAAGTCCTTGTTAAGTGTATTGAAGTGCCTGCCCTTGCTGTGTTCTCCAGTTGGTCATTTTTGTGTGTTGTCGCTGTTGGTGCCCTGTGATTGCTGCTGGTCTACTGTAGCTCTTCCTGTGTTGTCCTACCTTAGTTTCATTATCTGTCTGCTTTGTTTTGTCTCTTTGTGGTCCTTTTGTGTGCTTTTTGAATTTAATAAAGCCCTATTTTTGTTGGGTGCACAACATGGATCATCATCATTCCCCAAGCCACACAATAGAATGGCTAACTGGGGAACAGATTAAGGGCAGGTATTTAAATAAACTTAAAATAGTTGAGGCTGGCCTCAAACCTACAACGAAAGGGAAGCCTGGATGGCACGGCCACCCACTCAGCCCATTAAGCTTTCTGGTGGCCTGGGGAGCAGGGAAAAAAACTGTGTACTAACTATGGGAAACGGGGGGAACACAGTACGGCATGACCGGCAACACCAGCCGGCCACATATGCAACTGACAGACATAACAAAAAGGGGGCAGGGCAGGGACTGATCCTGACAGGCTGAGCTTCCAACGAATGCACATTTAGAAGTGCACTAATCAATACTATTATTATTATAACAGCAGAAGAAGCCAACAAGTGCCTATCACGCGATGCTGGCATGCTTAGAGGCTGCAACAGTACTACAACTAGAGAAGTGCTGATCAATACTGAGATACCCGAATGGCTCATTTTGAGAGTTGATTCTAACTTTACAATATCAGCATTTTACCTGCTATTTAAATGTTTTTAAATATTTACAATAATATTACACAGAGCAGACGTGAAATACTACCAGGATCTAAATGTCTGTGTTAGGATGGGAGCTATTACTCCTACTGCTGGCTTGTTCTACTTGTTCTTTGACTGAGTCAGTCAGTCAAAGAGAGTGGTAGATGGAAAAAGATGTAGTTGGTTGAGTGCGGGTGACTGAACCAATAGAAAGAAAACATAACTTTGTGCAGAGTTACTTTGTTCCACAAAATAATATCGAAGTAAAATGTGTCTGCCAAAGATCTATCTGAAAGTACAGTACTTTATACAACACGATTCTGGTATTTTGAAAAATATTTTGGTTATACCCTGGTATTTTGAAATGAAAGTAATTAGTCAAGTGGAGTAGTAGTACCCCATGATAAATTTTGCTGAAGTTCTAGTACTAGTAAACTCAAAATACTGCAGTATACCATATTACTGTAACACTACCCATTCCTATCTGAAGTGCATTTTGAAATGAAACAAAACAAGCTAAATACTTTGTGTGATGTTATGTCTGTAAAAAATAAGTTTTCCCTCAAAACTTATTTACGCTAATTTAAAAGAACTTTTAACTAACTAGCTTAGTACACTGCAGTGATTTTTATATATTAGTGTATGAAGCTGCATGATTTAGTTACTTTAGCAGAATGAAGTGGTGTACCTAATAATGTATGTCAGCCTGCCTATTACACAGAGACGATAGCGAACACAAATGATTTGTCAGCACTGCTTTGTGTCTGTTGGCACAACTCACAGCAGCACCACTTACTTATTGGACAGACTCCATTGGTGGAAGTTCTGTTTGAATACAGTTTATTTTGGCTAAATTTCTCATATTTTTCACATTTCTCATATAGATTATTTTTCTCCATATTGTTCATCACTATTTTCCATTTAATGCATACAAAAGATTAGAAATTCCATATAGGAATCAGTATCAGCGATACCAACCTTGGAACTGGATCAGAATGGAAACAAGTGTTATCACCCAACCCTAATCACAACAAAAACAGACCAATGTGAAACAAAGCAAGTTCAGCCTGCATAACATCTCAGTGCTGCATATCTCACTTATTTGTGGATCTTAACTTAGTGACTAGGTATTGAACTAAAAACTTACTTGATCTTTTAAAAATGGTCAATTAACATTACTACATACATTCCAGTTTGACTGGTTTGTAAACAGACAAAATAATGTGATGTATACCATGGATCATGACTCTAACCAAAGATGCACTGTACACCTAGGAGCTCAGGTGGACTTTGCGGGGGTGGGAGCAAGGGGGGCAAGTGCCCCTTTGGCTGAAGAATTATAAATAAAATCAAGAAAATGCCCTTTTTAGTGGCAAAAACACTGTCATTGGCTGCCTTTCGCATGACTTAGCCCCTTCATGTGGGGAGATGCACTTTATAGAGCAAGAGCATATGATGAAGTGTCTAAATGAGTGTCCTTGGAGAGAATGTTCTGCAGTTCCCAATAAGGTGTCCTTACAATGGTCTAAGTGGCTTCTATGGGTACCCTTACAATGATAAAGGGTACTGTTATGAAGTACCCTTCTAATGGAGAGAATGTGGTGCAGAGCCCAATAAGGTGCCCTTACAATAGTTTAAGTGGCCCGTATGGGTACCCTTCCAATGGAAAAGGGTGCAGTTATGAAGTGCCCTAGTAATGGAGAGAAAAATTTCTTTGATGGGTGCAGTTTCAGTGAAGGAAATGAGATACGGTGCCCCCCCACTATGAGATGCAGTTTCCAATACATGCAATAAAAGTAGATTAATGTACCCTCTAGGTCACGGGTGTCAAACTCCAGCCCTGCACATTTTTGGGTTTCCCCTCATTTAACACACCTGATCCAACTCCTTGTGCTAATTACCACACAGCTCTTGAGATGAATCTTTTGTTGTGGAACAGGGAAAGAACTAAGCTACACAGGGCTCTGGCCCCCCAGGACTGGAGTTCGACACCCCTGCTCTAGGTGTTCCTCTTTATACGAATATGTGATGTCTAGGTTGTCTCTTTAGTTCACAAAACATTAGCTGAGCATTTATAATCAGGGACTACTTCACCAAACAGAGCATACATAGCATAGGGGGGCGTCTAGGAGTATCATTCCTTTGACTGGGAAAGTATGTTGTGTGAGCTAATATATTAGTTAGTAGTGACAAGCTGTTTTTCTTCTTAGTTTGACTGAAATGACTCTGGAAATGCCTATTTTACAATGAAGGGGTCAATTTGTTACATTACATATTTTTTCACTTGTGTTATACACCATCATTATTAATATGTTAATATCTTGACCAGACCTCTTCAAGTAATACAGTTAAAATATTACATTTAATGTGAAGTTATACATAGATTTCTGTACGCTATTTCTTAAAATTACGAGATTTTCAGAAAAACCTGGACAGCATTTTAAAATGTCCTTATAATGGCATAAGACAATCACATAAGGATGGTGCATTATACTGCAGAAGGAGATTTTGAGCTTTGGCATCAGATGCTGGGCTGGATATTGACCAGACCTTTTACAGACCTTTCTGAGACTGGCATCTTAGCTTTCACATTGAATCATCTCAGCTGGGAGCTGACCCCAATGCAGATGAAAAGGGTTAGGGACATGCGTATGGTTTTAAAAGGGCATGTCTTGGTATATATCTTTGTTTCCAGAGAAGTAAAAAATGAAGGCTGCCCTACTTGGTCATAATTTGTAGTTGGATAATACATTCATTGTACAGTGGGCAAGTAACTTCAGGAATCTCTCCAATCCATAACAACATACTGTAAAGGCCTTCAATTTGAATGTTTTGGGTGTGGGATTTGTTGCCATCCAAGTTGGCTTTTGATGTTGGGTTATCAGGTCCCTTTCTGTGAGCTTGTGTGGTCAAACATTTCATAGCTTAACGTGGTCCCAGATATTTTGACCTTCATAGTACTTTTACTTCACTTTCAGTTGACCGGGGCAGCTCCAGCAGGGTAGAGATGTGGCAAACCGACTTGCTGGAAAGGTGGCATCTCATAATGGTGCAAAGTTGAAAGTCACTAACCTCTTCTATACAACTAGCCATTCTGTTACCAGTGTTTGTGGCTGGAAATGACATGACACCTGTGTGTGGCGTAATTGCTTCTTTAATTAGGTTTGGACAGCTTTGATAATCAAGACTTGCGACCTTGGATTAAATGAAAACATTGCCTTTGCTAGCTATAATGCACAGTCAGGAACTTATCAATCAAGGATTTTGGCACGAAGGAAAATGCACTCACTCGATCACACACACCTGAATAACAGTAAGAACACTGGTTCTCCGAGGATTTAACAGATAACAGCTACAGACTGCTCACACATAATCTACATTTCCTTAATTCCACAATAAAAGGCCCAAATGCACTTTATATGCAAATTTCCGAAATCAAATTACATGTTTATGTTTCATTTATGTCAGGTTTAACCTTGGAGGTTAATAGGCAACAACGCACTGCCTTTAAATGGAGGGTACCCTGAGATAACCGAGGAAGCTGTAGTCTATAAAAGTACTGGACTTCATGAACATAATTATTAGCTGTAGCAGTCTCAGTAATCATCAGACGATTTAAGATGATAGGACACAGAATCACAACGTTGATCTCCCTTGTCTGATCAGAACCATTCTTTTTGACAGAGCCAGAAGGGAACCTCGCTGCTGACCCTCATGCAAGATCCTTATATTCTCATTGCTGCGGGTAAGGAAACAAGCGGAAACATACATTCGAACAGCAAATCCTGGAAGGTTTATTATTGTATGGAATGCTTGGTACTCACAGCAGCGCATGGCAATGACACTTGAGTGATACACAGACAGAGATTTCAGATTTCCTTCTGTGCTAAGCATTCATCTGTATTATTGCTGCAGAAAAATGCAATAAATGGACAGAAGAGGAGTAATGGTCTGTCCATCACTTTGTAAAGGATGCGTGATATTATGGAAAGGGAGGGTAATGAGTGGTGACTTAAAAGGCCATAGCATATTTAAAACATCCCTCTCTGTAAAAACAGGCCATGTGTGATACATTAAAGCAGTGAGGCACGTCAACATGTCACTGAACATGCCCACCACTTCTATTAATGCCTCTGAGCCGGGCTGCGCTAATATGCGGTTTTCTGTCTGATCAGAAGCCAGTGGAAACAAAAGGCTGAATGTTACCAATAGGAATGAGAGTGAGTCTGTGATCATGCTTTTGTATTGGATTCATTTTCCAGGGTCCATTTGCTTCGCAAACATGGCGATTGCCATGCTGGAACCCGCACTGCCAATCTGGATGATGGAGACTATGTGTTCCCCAAAATGGCAGCTAGGTAAATTTTTATTTATTTATTACAGCCTTTCCACAGAATGTGGACAACTTCAAAACATGGCATGTGACATTCAAAAGTTCACCCCTCATTTCCTCGTGCCTACTGTCATTCTGAAAACAGAACAATCGCACTTTCACTGCCTAAGGTGACACAATACATATTTTCTCTTTGACTGTTGCTCGATGAATAGCTTCCTTAAATTCATCACCAATATGTTTATTTTCACTGGACACTTCCCAAGAACGCTGCAGCTCTAACAGAAGGCTAAAGTATGGCAAACACCCCGCAGGCAGTGCTGCGGCTTAAGCGATCCACTGTTATTCTTCCTGCTCCCACACAAAAGGGAGAATGTTTGTGTTGGGGGCACCCTTTTGTTTTGTTAGCAGCGTCCCAGCCAGGTCACAAGAGATAATGGTGCCGGGACCGGGGTGGGGAGCGAGAAGCTAATTAGGAGTAAGACGAGGAATCGGGGGCAGGCAGGATATGAAGGTGTCATTCACGGCCGAAAGGAGAGCAGCTCGCCTGAGGAGGCTTCATTAGTGCTGCTCGCAGACACAGGGCAGCTAACTGATGGAGACCGATAACACACATGCTTATCTCCCTGACGTCTTCCTCTTATTTCGTCAGGCGTTGCATTTGTGCCTGCCAGTGTCTCCTACCTTATTGGAACCAACATATTTGGTGTTCTTGCACACAAAATGGGAAGGTAAGGGGGAAATTGCTCTTTTTTTCACTTTCAGGTGATCTGCTTGTGATACTATTAATGTTAAATGATATTTCAGATATTTCAGTGTCATTTCCACAATGCTGTTTACTGAAATCCTCACCACGGGACTGAACATTTTTGATGAACTGTTGACCTGCCGTGAGAGTAATATAATTGTTGCTGATTTGTTATGACTTATGTATAGTGAAAATAGGCAAGTACAGATCTTAATTTACAGTAGTACTTGAGAAAATTCTTTTGCCAGAAATATTGACCAGTTACTTGTATTTACGTATATTTTTTATAGCAGCGCCTGACCTTAGTAATTGCACGATAAATTTCTTGTTCCCAATATATCCCATAAACACTGAGTTAATTTAATCTGGCAAAAGCTCATTTTGTTTTTCTACTTAAATTAAGGCATTCATTATTCCCTGACCCTGGTCACGGGCAGACGTGAGAACGCTCCAGACTGCAGTACTGGCTTTGGCAGACTCTGATCACTGCTTTGCTTTCTTCCAGATGGCTGTGTGCTCTCATAGGGATGATTCTCGTGGGGATTAGCATCCTCTGTGTGAGTGCAAATAATACGCAAACGAACACAGATGGGCTTCCCCTATCTCCTGCATACATGGTGGGGTTCACACCATCACAAACTGCAGTGGAGACTGAACATAGGTGCCTCTGGGCGAGGGGCAGTGAATGGGCTGCCCATCTCCTCAGATAGACCTCCATTCTCCTTAAGAGCAGTGAAGACATATTCCTTTAGCATCGTATCTCAGATTGTACAGAGAGCCGCTAAGATGCAGTCCTAACAGGATTTTAACTGAAGTTAGACATGATATTTCATAGTCAAAGAAAATCGCTTTCAGGTTTGATGCTTTTTTTTGTATGCTGTGAACTTAAGAAGCAGACCCTTACAATAACATTTTGTATCCCCTGCACAAGTGTTTTCAAAGTTCTTTTCCTTTATTTTTCTAGGTACCATTTGCTAAAAGCATCTATGGACTGATAATACCCAATTTTGGTGTTGGTTTTGCCATCGGTGAGTAAAGTCAATTCCCACTCCATAGGGAAAAGGTGCAGGTGCAGAAAATCACATGACAAGTATATATATCTGTTTTACCAGGTTTACTAGTGAGTATTCAGAGCTGTGAAACGTTGCTGTTTGTATCTGGTTTCCAACAGGCATGGTGGACTCCTCTATGATGCCGATAATGGGCTACCTCGTCGACCTTCGCCACGTGTCTGTGTATGGGAGCGTGTACGCCATCGCGGATGTTGCTTTTTGCATGGGCTTTGCTTTAGGTCAGCAGAAACACTGCGTAACCCTCGAGTAACACTTCAGAATATTTTAGGTTTTACACCGTTTTAAACAGCCAGGGCTGGAGCTTACTATGTGGGTGGGAAGGAGGTGGGTGAGCGGAGTTAGGTGACCTAACCATTGGAGACTCCATAATGGATAACACATTCTGTCACTGTCTTGCCCAGGTCCGTCGACTGGGGGTGCCATCGCCCGTAGTATCGGGTTCCCCTGGCTGATGACCATCATCGGCATTGTGGATATCCTGTTTGCCCCACTCTGCTTTTTCCTCAGGAACCCACCTGCTAAGGAAGAGAAAATGGTGAGAAAATGCCTTTAAGCAGCTTCAGTTTCACAGCCATCAGTTTAATGTAGCCCTGGCGTCTCTGGTTCGTCAGATTTTTAAAAAATAATAAAATTAACATAAAGACAAGTTCGCTTGTTGCGTCTGCTGTGTGCAGAGCAGCCTGATATTGCAAGTAAGAGCCTTCCCAGCTCTACTCCAGAGGTTACCTCAGAATATACGTTATTGCCCCATTACAAGTAGCAACTGAAAGCCCTTAGAGGACCCAGTGTCAACTGCTGCACCCTGATAAAGATTTGTAGGAGGCAGTTCTCCTGCATACTGTACAGTGTATAACTGTCTACTCCTATTCTGCAGTACAAAGCCACAGGAAATTAAGCATATTTAAACTGTGTCAATTGTGTTAAACATGCGATTGTAGCCACCTGGTTAGCTCCGGAGCGCCTGCCACACTGAATAGAACAAACAGTTTCGGAAATTGGATGTATGGATATAAACATGCTTTAAATTCTTCTGCTAACAGTATACTTCTACAATTGTACAACACGTGAAATGTCAGGTGCTGTTCCATCTGCTGCGTGGATGAAGTCTGACAAATGTCATTACGCCTGTATCCTTTGAAGGCGATCCTAATGAACCACGACTGTCCAATGAAGACGCGAACGTACTCAACGCAGGACCCACATCAGATGGGCGAGGAGATGGAGACAGAAAGCGATGAGTAGCCGAGGAAACCACACGTGTACGTGACCTTTTACAGAAAAAAAAACAAGAGCCACTTGTGTGTGACCATTCCCCCCCTAGCTCCTCTTTCTGTTCCATGTCGCTATAGTATTCCACCTAATCAGACCAAAGCAGTTTGTCCTTGTCCATTGTGACATGCACACATAATTACAGATGTCAAGATAGTGGAACCCTGAATTCCCTCTCGGGGTGAATTGCTGTGTGATGCTACATGTGACTCCAGCTCGCTCTCTGGCCACAGAAACGCTAAAGGTTGCGCATTGGTTAACTGGTGATGAAATCCGTGATATTTCCAAAATAACTGTTTAAGTGAGAACAAAGCCTGTGTGATTAGCATTGATGTTGCTTTTGAAAGGATGATATTTGAATCTGGCACTTTAAAGACATTCAGTGAAGGCTCTGTGCAGTTAATATGGTTTTTGGTAAAATTAGATTTTGTAATGCCAGTATGCCTTGCGATGGGTTGGCTCCCCATCCCGGGTTGTTCCCTGCCTTGTGCCCATTGCTTCTGGGATAGGCTCCGGACCCCCCGCAACCCAGTAGGATAAGCGGGTATGGAAAATGGATGGATGGATGGTAATGCCAGTATGTTTTCTGTTTTGTTGGCATAGAACACTGATTTTTTTCCCCACTGCATAAAGCAGGTGTTGTCAAAATCAAATGTTATCCTGTACAGTTATATGGTGCCCAAATTTAATGTCAAATGTTCTTGTCTTTATTACATGTTTAAAGAGACTATTTGCTTACCTTGAAATGGGCCTTAAATATTTAACTTGTTTGCGCAATCGGGAAAATTTTTAAAAAGGATTTATCTTCTTCTTGTGCAATCATTAAAATCTATTTTGTTGGGAGAAATATTTTGTTGAGGTTATATTACATCACATTTACTGCTTCTGTGAGGCTGGGGTGCATCTTAACCTTCAAAATGAAAACAGCATTCTTGTGATATATCAAAGATCCTTTATGAATTTGCTGTTGAATCTCCAGCCCCCATGTCAGTAGGTACTGGTCTTCTGCTTCCCCTGCAAATACACTCGGTAGGAAGTAAACATTTATCCAGCAACGAGTAGTATTTTAGCATGCATGTGAAAAATAACACAGAGCACACACTTAAGCAAGTTTGCTTCATTGCTGGAAATAAATTACGCTGGTCAACAAAAACGATGTCACAAAACAGTTAAGGGGCATTTTTATGTACTTGTTTATACAGATTTCAGAAAAGCACTCAGAATTTTTCTATCATTTATAGATTTTGAGTGGCTTTTTTAGGCTGTATTAAAAGTATGAAATTTCTTAAGAATGTTAATGACAGCTGTTGCTTATAGACTGTAACATGTTTGGATCTTTTCAGACAGGATCCTGCTCTGTCAGAACCCCAGCTCCCTTCCAGTTCATAGACCCTTGAGGGATATTCAACAGATCATACAATTCCATTCCATGCACATATAGATACTTAACAGCATGTGACAACATCCTTGTATAACAGGGAAATTCTGATTAGATATTTGAATCAAGCAAAAATATTTAGATTTGCGTGACAAAAAGACTTTTTGTTGACCAATGTTAATTAGACCAATTTCGCAAACAAGAAAACTGACCCAGAATTTTTGACCATTTAAGCGGACAGATTACTTTCCAGGACTTACCAGGTATGCGTAGTCTTTTATATTTATATGTAGGTCACGTGTGCTTTTGCACGCGAAGTAAAAGGTTGCATTTCTTCATTATCTTATTTGCTGACCCTGATTTAAAGGTATCCTGAAGTGCAACACTGCGTCACATTGCGTTGATCAAAATGTCAATACTCACTTCTGAGGTACAGAAATGTGTCTGACCAGCAGACACCTGCTCCCTTGATATTGATTTAGAAGCAGGGCATCAGGCACATTTCTCCCACGAGTCAATAGTACTCGCAAAAGCATTTTCCCTACTAATAATTAAAGACTGAGATATCATAACACATTTGTGCTCCCGCTCTTGGCTCTAGGTTCCTAAATGAGTAGTTTCCTAGTGCTTAATTAACCAAGCTATTTATGCAGCACGCTTGGCTTGTGTGATAGACACATACGCTTTTTACATCGGCATTTAACACATTTTCTTTCAGATATCGAGTGTCCTTTTCCTGTTCAATTTTAGCATGGCAGAATTGAAAATATTGACTCCACTCTTGGGCAAGAGCCCCGGTAAATAACAGGAACAGTGAAGTATTCAAAAGACATTTAATAGCAACCACCCACGACTGCTCTTTAGCATTTACTGTAACTGGTTAATGACAGGTCCACAGTTATTGCTATATATGTACCCGTCATAAGGACAAAATGGATGTCTACCACTATAGGATGACATTTCTCATACATCAAAAAAAAACAAATCAATACTAAAACCCTACTTTAATAGACTCCCTAATGACCTCTACTGCAAACCTATTTGAAAGCTCAGTCAAAATGGCCATCGTAAGCATGTAATCTGTATGCGTGATTAGAATCTTGTTTTCGTTTCCCATTGTCTTATGGAGATTAGCATATATTTTAGAGTTTGTTGTTTAGTAAAAGAAATTTAGCATATATAAAAATTAAATGGATGTGTATGTGTGTGTCCTTCTAATCTGTGAGTTCTTGGTTTGTATTTGTCCTACATGAAATAAGTAACCTGTACAAAAAGACTTCTGTGAAATTGTACTTTTAACCAGGAAACTGGTTAATTAAAAGGTGTAATGGTGTGCTTGTATTCTGTATATTAATATTTAATACAAGGGAATGCAGCAATGTTGTACAACCATGTGTCATTTGTGTGGAATTAATGTCATTTGTGTTAGAAAATTAATTGGATTAAAGAATGTAGAATCCAGTTTAAAATGTATGATTAGTAGTCCATTATTTTAAAGTCAAAATTAACTGTAAAGCACCTGCCTCAATTTGAGCCTGGAAACAGGAGGAGGATTTCACTCAGTAAAAGTTAAAACGGGAAAGACAGCACTAGTATGAACATTTAGGAAAACCCCCAGGACGAATAACGGTTGACCATTTTGTTGCTATGAAAATCAGAGAGCAGATGAACCCCACAAAAGGCTGTCATTGAGCCTCTTCTCATTCGGAAGCCACTCACAGGCATGGTCAGAAAAGAAAAATTTCGTTATAAATCAGATGTGTTCTCATAAATACCTCAGGCAGGGGTGCCATAAGGGTGGGAGGACGGTATGAGGATGACTAACTCAGGGGCCCTAAAAAATGTGGAAAATTACTGGATTGGGGGCCCAAAATGATATGCTTTCATGGGATCCAAAATCTTAGGCAACGCCCCTGACCTCAGGTGAAATTTTAAGATTGAATTCCAACAACAAACTGTCAGATACATTTTCTCTGTTAACATGAGTGCAAGTCTCCTTTTAGAAATCCATCCAGCAGCTTTTCAATACAGATAAGCTAGTTCTTTATTTGTGGAGGTCTGGGAGCTGAAGGCAGATACATCAACTTATGGCATCAGCCATCTTACTGTGATGTCAGTCTCTGGGGTGCATTCTAATTACTTTTATACATTAATTGTATATTATCCATAATTATCTTTCCCCAAACAGGACTTTGAACTGTGCATAACACTAGCTGATGCTGAATGCAATTTCTTCCGCATGCACCAAGATAAAATTCGCTTGTGTTGCTTATTTTCACTATTCGCAAAGCTGAAGGAAAGGGAAATATGCATTTACAATAACACACACATACAACAGGGTTAGGATGTTGAGCATATGTGTGTGTATATATGGGATTAGCTAGGTTATATATAAAAGCTAAGGCATTTTCCATTACCTCAAAGCTGTACATCCGGTGATGGGTAAAACAGAAACACTTGTAGACTTGCGGTGATATTTATTTAGGCTATGTACAGTAGCACTGGAGTATACCATCCAAGTTATTGTTACAGCTTGCTTGCCGAAATGCTCTGTACTCCATATAGCAATGCCAGATAATGTTAATAAGCCATTGTAACATGAAAGGAATGAGTAATGTCTGGGTTCACGGGCCAGGAGTTACAGTAGGGAAAACCGGTTCTCATGACTTTGGCTCCAGCCATGTTGGGAGCAGACCTGTCTTGATAAAATTATGCTGGCAGGGGTTGAGATTGCAGATCAAATTAGTTCTAGTGCCACCTTTAATCTTCATTTCCTACAAAAATATTGCACAAAAATCTGAATATACAACAATTGCAGAATGTAGCAGCAATGTACCTAGGGGACAGCAGGTCTACTCCACAAATTTCTTCCTCCATTCCATCATCCTCAGACATCTAGTCCTTCTGTGTTAGTACCCAGACACAAAGGAATGCTGGTCACTTTCAACTAGGTGACACAGTCAACCAGGATCCACAGTCAGATCATGTTGGGATACTTTGGTTCTCTGAGTGACAGGATCAGCACCTCTCACCCATTGCCCACCTAATCTACCAGGCTTTTGTAGAATTTAAGAGCTTCACCAGACTGAGATTTGCTTACGCTGCAAGCTGCTGTATATAGCTGAGATGAGCTGAGAGTTTGGGGCTCTGAGTGGAATGTGCTTCTTCACTCCCAACACAGACGACCAAACGCAGATCCTTACAAAATCATCTGTCTCCTGGCCAGATCAATGATCTACTGAATAAGGAAAAAGGGCCTGAGCCAAAAGCTTTCTGTCACATACATAATTACATCTCTGGTAAGAGGCTGAACAGCATGTACCCGACCCAAAGATACCACTGAAAAACATACTTAACAGCTCACTAGTAGAGAAGGCAGGAAATTTGTTCTGACTTGAGATATTTTGCTCTTATCAGTTAATATTAATCTACCATTTTTGATTACATATTCTACCCCTCCATAGTGGTTTGACTAAGCAAGAGCGTATACACATACAAATGAACATAAAAAATAATAAAGGTGGTAAAATAAATTCTCACCCTAAAATATAAATAATTCACACAAATAAAAACATCTGGCCCCACTGGTGTTGCCCCCCCCTCCTTAGCAGTTAACACAGAAACTAATTTTTTTTTTTCAAAAAAAGGACAAAGAAGCAGCAGACCAAACAAAAGCATTAAGTTTAAAGTGCTTACAGACAGGAAACATTGTTGACGACAGATTACAAGTGCAGACTGAAAACGAACGATGGTTCACCTGGCACCAGGTAATTGCTCGATCTTCCCCTATAGGTTACTGGTATACAGTGTTTCCGGGCAAGAGGCTTGAAACATTGAACCACCTAAACATTTACTGACACTTTGAGTTCCACAACTCCTACCTCCCTCTCAAGGCTTTGCAGACAAAACCAACTCAAAAACCATTACCCACTATGAATATGTATTATAATTCTGCAATGAGTTGTTCATCATTAAAAACAAATAAAACTCTTGTCTCCACTATTTATTTTGATTAAAAAAAAAACACACACACAGTGACCATATTTAAAGTGCAAAAAAAACAATGATTACAACCATCCAAACACATGTGAGTGGTATGATCTTGGGATTCTTCCACATGTGCCAAGTCGTTGCATAAACACAGAAGCTACGAAAAGCACACTATGAAAACGGAGGGGATAAAATCACACTGTAAGAAACGGCACATTAAATACACCTACCGATAACTGCAGGATTCTGCTCAGGCTGCCCTGCACAAGTGACAGCATCGCACAGGTTCTTACAATAAATTGGCTTTGTAATGCTTATTGGTACAGTCAGTATATTCTCAACATTGCGACTGGGAAATCCCCATAACCATTTTCAGCGTTAATAACCCTCTATACCTCCCCATCCCTGCAAATAATCCCCCACGCCAAAAAAATAATAATAATAAATTAAAATATTCTGTTGATAATTACAAGCGTCATGCCCATCTATGTCTATGGCAATGCCTCTACACAAATCTGCTCCTCCGTGATGTCATCCAGCAGTGGAACATCTAGAGGATTGCAGGTGTCTGTGTCGAAGTCTTCCGCCCCTTCAAGGGTGTCCTCCGAGCCACATTTGGCCTTGAAGCCCTGATGCTCAGATGGGGAGGTGCTCTCGACGGATTCCAGGTCCTCAATGCCAGCGCGGTAGTGAATCGTGAGTAATGTGAGTGCCTGGAGCCGCTCACCAGACTTGGCAAGGGCTGCACTGGTGAGTGCTTTCTTGCGGGGATCAGCAGTCTCCCTCTCCTCAAGCAACAAGGAGTTGTTGTGCTCCAGCTCCTGGTCGATCTCCTGCTGTAACTTGTCCAGCATGAACTCCAGCTTCTGCGAGCGCTCATCTGTGGGCAGGCCCCGGTAAAGGTCCCGCCCAATTTCCTTAACAGCTATGAAAACGCTGTCATCCAAGCCACCCTCTTTGCGTGCCAGCTTAGTGGTGCTCCCACTTGTGGAGGTGGCTTTTTTGGAAGGGCTTGCCCCAGCATACGTCTCGGTGTCACTGCTCTCGTTGTCCGAGGTATTGGGCGTTTGCTTGGGCGACGGCTCTACAGTGGGGTCGGCCACCTGCTCTGCCAACCTGGCTTTGGGCACCTGTCGCAGGCTCAGCAGCCGGGAGCTTGTATTAAGGATGTGGCGGGTCAGGCCAGTGGTGGCTCTGTTGATGGTAGACTTTGCCTCAGAGTCAGCGCCCCGGCGGTCTGCAGCCATGCAAAATGGGTGCTCGCTGAGACACTTTTCCTGGCACTTCTTGTGGCACACATAGGCACAGATCATGCACTGGGAGGCTGCCTTGGTCCATACTTTCTTCTTGCAGTATTCACACCAAGTGGGATTCTGGAACTGGGTATCCTGGAAGTTGTGCTTGAATTCTGCGATCTGCATGGAGCTGAAGCCATGCTCCTCACGGGGCAGCACTGGCTGCTGTTGCTGCTGCTGCTGGTGCTGCTGCTGACATTGATCGACTTCCTGCTGGATGTTGTCCCGCTCAAACTCCACCAGGCTGCTGGAGAACTCTGATTCGCTATCGTTCAGGTAAGTGAAGTTAAGGGTGACGTCACCATAACACAGCTTCTCATTGAAGCCCTTGTGGGTGCTGAGGTTGCGCAGAGCTGTGCGGCTCACGCTAGCTCTCGGTTCTGGGGGACACAGCCTGAAGCTGCTCTGGAACTCCAAGGAGGATGTGGACAGGCACTCCAGTGCGATGTGCTCCAGTTTCAGACTAACATGCCCCAAGCACAAGAGACTGCCTAGTTTGAAAGGGTCTTTACACCAAAGGGCTACATTAAGGTATCTATGGTTGCTTTCTACATCAAAAACCACAGAGGCCTTGGCCCATTTTGCAGATTGGTTACGTAACAGGGTCTCTGATGATTCCCAGGTAAGGTGATCCTCCAGGCTGTCTTTTGTGCTGGTAGACGCCTCCGAGACCTTGTCTTTGGCTGCATCTTGCCGACGGGAAATGTAATCAGCTGCCGGGTCTTCACTGGTCTCCATTTGTCTGACAGCTGGCTTTTGATCTGGGGGTTTGACTGCAACCTTCTCATTGGTGGGCTGTTTGTCTCCATTGTTTACAGGTGGAATGGGCCTCTCTGGTTTCTCTGAAGGCACATCCCCTCCATCCTGCATACTCTGGATGTCTGAAGAGGTTGATGTCAGCTTGATGTGGGACCTAGGGGGCACCGGCGGTCGACTGGGAGGGGGTGGAGGAGGGACAGCAGGCCGTTGAGGTCCTTCAGGCAATTCGCTGCTTTTATGAGGCAAGGGTTTGAGTGTCTCCTTCGTCTGTGGTTTCAGTGGCAACTGAAGACCAGACAAATTCAGTTTACGGTTCAAGATGGGAGAAATGGTGCCCAGAGGCTTGGTGGCGAGATTAGCCACAGTTCTTTTAGGACTTTGGTTAACAGGAAGGAGATCATCCTTGATGTCATTAATAACAGGCTTAGGGTCCATGATTAGCTCCTCAAATTCTGAGTCCATGTCTTTGCTGTCAGAAGTATCCAGAGTGGTGATGGGGGCCGGGTCTTCTTCATACATGGGCTGGGGCAGAAAACTGGGCTCCTCCAGCTGGCCGAAGCCTTCCTGAAGGGCTCCCATGGGTGGGATCTGGTGACGTACGGGCCTTTCATAGACAACTTGTACCTTATCTCCAGCCTGCTTGAGGAGCTTTGGCACTTGGACAGAGGATGTCACTTTAACACCTGCCAAAACATATAGAATTCTCAAGACTTGAGACATGTCATTGCAGGTATTAACTCTGATATTTATTTGATGTCACCAATTTTTCCAGCAACAGCATTACGGTATCACATCAAACATTTTAGGTGCAGCTTGAAGATGGGCATGCGCAAACTGAAGGGGAAACATTTCTTACCTCCAATAGCTATGAGCCGGTCCCCTTTCTGTAGGTCAGCCAAGGCTGCGGGTGAGTTGGGGGTGACCGTCTCGATGCTGACATGCACAACGTCACCCTCGGTGGCCGGGACGTGTCGAAAGGTCATACCAACGCTCTGAGAACTGCCTTTGATAACCTCAGTCTGGAAAACAGACGCCGTGAAAAGTTGGGTCACTATCCATCACAGCTCACTGCACAAGCGGGAAGGACTCCATCCCAAGGGTGAAGAAAATTTAACTTCAAAGTTTTATTATCTACATTTCATTTGCTTTTATAATGGCTGAATGCAGAGTGAAACTGAAAACTCATAAAAGGTAAATTACATCACAAAGCCGACAAAACAAATAATTCAGGATATTGGCATTGTCAGATGTAAAGGTTCCCAGGTCCTTCCAACTTAATGACATTAATGTATATGTTCTTTAGCTTAAATGTTTAGCAAAAGTGCATATAAAAATGACATTGTGCAAATGTCATTGTTCATTACCCAAATGAGGCAGAAAGGCCTATTAAATGTCCTAAATGTAAATAATGTGCAATTACACTAGCTTGTATTTTATATTTTCTTGCAAGAGAACAGCCAGACCCAGGAGCATGATAAGACTGCCAGCTCAGGCATGACATGATACAGAGTAGAAGGGGAGGCACTCCTAAATAAGCTGAACATTTATTAAAGCTTCAGAATATGGCGAAATACTAAATCAAACCAATGATTCCTACAGATAGCAACATAATCCAGAGTTTCAAAATCAACTGGAAATTTAATCTGTACTCAAATAAAATGATAGTAGTAATATTGTGCTGTCTGAAAGTTCAAGAATATTGGTCAAAGATTATTCCTTCTTAAAGCAAAAGTAGCTTCTTGAGGTACGTGTGCACCGCTAATCCCATTTTCTTTATTTTTTCAATTAGGAACAGCTCGTCAATAAAGTTATATGACATACTGTAGGGTCAATCTCCACCTCAGGTCAGGCTTGGCAAAAATTATTTTGATATAATTGTCAGCATCAAGATCGGTATAGATGATACCAACTATGGATTGAATTGACATTAAATTGAAAAGAAAAATCAATGGTACTGCCCATCCCTACAGTTTAGTTTCACGCGAAATAGCTTTGTAACATTTAATAGTTTTGTTGATTTTTTTTATTTTAAGAGGTGCCACTACCTTTTCTCCTCAATGGTTACATGCACGCCAAGCACGGTCATACCACTTTGGCGGGGGACTTCAAACAGATTTTCTGCATGCATGTGCATTTCTTTATGAGCATTTGAATGGGTATGTATGGCAGCTCATCGGGAAATCTCCCAGTGCCCCTGATGGCCACTCCGCCCCTAGCCAGTGCCCATTATCTGAGGTCCCACCTCATCTTAGTTCAGTAGTTTCTCCAGGCTCACAGACAGCACTATGTTGAAAGCTGAAAGCGTGGAAACCTGGTGTCAGTATGCTAATAACACAAAAATACATTTGAGCTATCAAATGTGACCTCATAATTCTGGAAAGGATCACTGTTAATTCAGAGGTTGTCCCTCAAGTGTTACGCGATCCATAATGCTCAAAGTACATTTAATGCAGAAGTAGTTGGCTCATTCATAAGCACCAGCATATTAAAGTTTTGTTATTGTTACAAGTAAAATTATAAAAATGTGTGGAGTCGTGCATCTAGCAATAAAATCTCTGTCAAATGCACTAAAGGAGGAACACTACTGGCTGTAGATGAAGCAAGTTTTCAGAATTTGTGGGAAAAATCTGATTTCTAGTGAGTTTATCAAAGCACAGAATTGCAGAACCCATTTGAAGGAAGAACTGTTTCTACGTGCTAGGTTTAGATGACGACAAAGGATACAGTAATTACTGAGCAAGATATAGCCTGTAATTACAGCTAATTTCCACCCTGCTGTTTGCTCGGCACCCGAATCGCCATTGCCGTGTAATGCACTTGAGTCACATATCCCATCAGACACCTGTTCAGTCATCAGCCACCTGTCTTCCATCTCAGCAGCCCACCAGAACATATTGTAAAGACTTTCATTCAAATAATTAGTCACCATAGGATGTTTGTGTGTCTCGACAATGAACAGGGAGCCTTTTTGTGAACTACCTGTCAGAGCATAGAGGATCTCAAGCCGTATGCAAAAAAAGCTGGTGTGGGGCCCTTTGACACCTATATAAAAAAAGCATACGAGAATGGTGTTAACGGTACGGCTAAAGTGGACACCCTCTTAAACAGGAGTCATTGGGATCCCGCCGGAGACTAATTGCCATAATAACGTTGCTGTCATTTGCTGTGGCCCCTTGAAAAGAGGACTGATTTTATTAAGGAGGAGATGAAGGGAATGAACTATGCAAATTGTCATGCCTGGAGAGCAGCAGTGAAGCTGACTGACGCTGGGGGATGTTTTTCCAACTCTTGGGATTCCTAACATCATCAAGTATGCAAGGGTAGAAAGGGAGGGAAGTAAGATAAGAAAGAAGAAAATGGCTTGGCATTAAAGCTCATTCTAAAGACCATCTGGTACTTAGCAGGTGTTAAAATTAGGTAAATGCAACCTCAGATGAACAATACGTGATGTTAGGGGTGGGTAATATAACCTCATCACGATTTCAAGGAAATTTGTGATAATGATATTTGTGACGATATAGGGAAAAAATCATTTTAAATGGTTTATCAGTGGTTATACCTTGCAGGCAGCAGCATTTATTAGTGCAGACAAAATGAAGGGCATTTTCTATCCATCACTTCCAATGAGCTACTGTCATTCATGACATCCTACATAATTTGAAGTGTGAATCTATTGCTATAACGTAACAGGCAGTAGGAGCATTATAGTGCAATAGTAGTGATACAACAAGTGTGCTATCAAGTAATGTCGGAACAAAAACAACCTAGGTAGTGGTTTCCCTGGAAATCTTAATTAAAACTACGGCTGCTTACCACTTTAGTTTTACAATAACTAAAGTAACTTAACCTTATAACTCTTGAGAAGCCTCTGCACAATATTAAGTTAGAACAGGGGTGTCAACCTCCAGTCCTGGTGGCCAGAGCCCTGCACATTTTTGGGTTTCCCCTCGTTTAACACACCTGACTCAACTCCTTGCACTAATTACCACACAGCTCTTGAGCTGAATCATTTATGGTGGAACAGGGAAAGTACTAAGCTACACAGGGCTCCGGCCCTCCAGGACTGGAGTTGGGCATCCCCGAGTTAGAATGTCAGTGCTGGAACTGTACATGCAAACATTTGTTAACTTAAAAAAAACAATGAAAATACTATCTACACAATTTGCATTTTAATTTTCCAAGTATGCACAAGTCATTTGTGAAAAATTAAAAGATAAAATAAAGAATTATTTGTCTTCATTTTCCAGTTTGGCTTTTCATATTTTGCATTTCCATTTTCAAGTCCACAACATATGTTGGGGGGGGGTGGGGAGGGGGGGTGCGAAGCTATGGATCACTGCTGCACTTTCTTCATGTGTTTGCCGGTTCAGTTGTGTTTCTTGTACATGGTTACCCGTGTCGGCCAAATCAATGGCAAAGTCACATGTGGCTTAAGCTAGCTACTTATTTGCACCTTCTGATTCACCTTCTTATTCATAATCTTATTTTTCGGCTAATTCGCAGCTTCACAGTTTTTTGCAGACGCAAGCCCGTGCATGGTTTTTATGCATACTGGTTTTGAGACTAATTAAATGCCATATATGTAGGCAACATAAATGCATGGCATTGCTATATCATTGATATCCCAATATGATACTTTATCATACAAAAACGTATATCATGCGTGTTGACATGGCACAGCCCTACCAAAATGTAGAAGCAGTGCGTGAAAAATTAAGCACACCCTTACTGCTTACATAGAAATTAAGAGGCTAAGTCAAGTGACCACCTTTATAAAAGCAGTGGTTTTGGCAGCTTGCTGGTCTGGAGCATTCAGATGTGTTTTAACACAATGCCATGGATTAAACATCAGCAATGATCTTAGAGAAGCAATTGTTGCTGCCCATCAGTCTGGGAAGGGTTATAAGGCCATTTCCAAACAATTTGAAGTCCATCATTCTACAGCAGCATTCTTCATTGAA
>JABFEB020000060.1:18027502-18043742 GCA_019775895.2 Stomatorhinus ivindoensis
AAAGGAAAATAAATATTTTCATAATTTGTAACTGATTTATTCTTTGAAACTTTAATAATAATTTATGCAATTGCAATATTGGTTAGTACGCAGTTATAGCCATAAATGCAATGGTACTAATTATTGGCATAATTTCTTTCAGTGTTTCGGTTTTCGGCCTTCGTTTCCCCTTTTTTGGTTTTCGGTTTCGGCCAAGAATTTTCATTTCGGTGCATCCCTAGATTTCAGGCACGGGTGGTCTGGCAGAGCAGGTCGGGCCGGGGTTGGAGGAGCCAGGTGGAACGTGCAGCGGAGCAACGTCAGCAGCCCCACACACAGAGGGCTCCTGTTAGGGGCCACAGGCATCTGCACACATGTGCCCACCCACAAACGTTGACGGCTTCATGGTCACCTTTGTGCCTTTTAGGACATTTGTATGTTCACCTGTCACCGTGGTGACGCTTTCCCATGGCTCTGTTTGCACTCTGGCAACACAGTCGACACGCTTTTTCTTTTCCTGCAAATGGCCCATTGTGCCACCCACACTGTCCCTCCTACAGCCGGTAAGCAGGTTGCAGTCGAAGGAAACGGACCGCGGCAGGGCTACAGGTGCATAGCGTCCAGACGCTCACTCCCCCACCTCACACCGTGAGGGACAGCTTTCTATAAGTATGATTACGGAGGTCACACTGCACACATATCCAGGCAAACACATGCCTCCCCCCAAAAGACTACACAAAAAACACCTGAATGTCGGTTTGTTCAATCAATTTTTATATCAACACATCCAGAGCAACCACCCCCTCCCCTCCCCACCACCACCAGTATTTGTGTCACAAACTGGGCAAAAAGCAGAGCATGACTTGAATTTAGGACGATCAGTTACTGAAACAAGATTACTCAGGAGGGAAGGCCAATCAACCAGAGCACACAGAAAACAACCTCACACCTTACATGTGCGCACACAGCTATGCCATTTTCACTGCTATTTCATTCCTAGAGTGTGCAATCACAGATACAAGATCAACAGAAAAATCAGACATATGAAATCCCACGATCAGAACCTAAAAGCCATTTATTAAGCCTCTTTTCAATGGCCACTCATTTGCAATGTCACGTAAAGCTATATCACAAGACAAATTAGCCCTTAAAAGACTTTAAATAAAATGTGTGAATTATCTCCTAATTTAATTGATGTTTAACATAATTCATCTCCCCAATTCATTCCCTTATGCTCAAGGAATGTCCATATATGGTCACTTTATCACAATGAGGCTACAAGTAAAATGAGCATAAGGGAAGGAACAGGGGACACATACACGACCAAACCACATGATAGTCTGTGGTTATATAACCAAAATAGGGGGCCTTGATACAGACAAACCATGTGTCAACATGTGTATATAACCAAAACAGTACAATCGAGGGCATTGATACGGCCAAACTATTTAACATCAATGTGAGTGTATATAACTAAAATAAACACTTTTATACAGAAGTGGGTGTTTGAGAAACAGAATTACCTTCATTCGAAATACCCCAAAATGCTGCCAACAGCTACAACGACAAGGGAATTACAGAAGCATTAACAAATCAATGACACAATTTACAAAGCAGTTTCAAGGTTAAGGAAAGCTGAAAGCTAATATAAAATCACTCCATTTCCACACTGACCGATTATAAACTACAGTTCTGTATTCAGTGTGCATTCAACTATAACGAGAAAACCAGCAGATGCAGTCATGAGACTTTAACAGCAACCAGCTCCCCCTTCCCTCTACATCACACAAAGTCTCAGTGAGGCAAACTGCAATTCCAAGTCTACCACTAACGTGAATATGGCGGCCCCATTCAATTACTACTTTCATATTCAACAAATTCTGCTAACATCAACAGGTAAAAGCTGGTGCTCTGGAGCTTGCTATAGATGGAACATGTTAAATACCATTCCAGTTCAGTGGCTAGCATCAAATTCCCCGGTCAGAGCTGCACTGAAAGGGTGCCTTAATGTAGTTACTGCTGAATACAGAGCTGCACAAGGAAGATGTGGCTGATGTCACCGTGACAGAAACTTGGACAATGGCCGCACGCTGATGCAGGATGTAGTGCCGTGATGCGAGTGTCACCTCGGTGATGAGTTAACATTCACAGGAGAGACAATTGAAAATCATTAGAAATCTTGGCCAAACTACTCAGCGAGACCAAATGATGTCACAAGCGAGAGAAAGAACCCGAAGAGCGTCTCAGGTTCTGTTTGAGGAAGTGATAAGGCATTCATTTTTCTGACACTGTACATGCACACACGCGCACATGCCCGCGCGCACACAATCCTTCAAAAAAAAAAAAAAAAAAAAAAGGGAGAAATTTCCGCCACCTGACTGATTAGTATGACCATGTCAGAGCCAAGGAAGCCACCAGAAATGGAAAGGAGGTGGCGGGGGGGGGGGNNNNGGAAATGGCACCCCCCCCCCCCCCCCCACACATTTGAGGGGAAAAAAAAACCCAGTCACCCTGCTGCTGTGCATGAGCGGCCTTTGAGCAGATGCTCGTCCCGGCCCGATGAGTCCACTCCTTGTCACTGCCTGCCTGCCTGGCCCGTAATTTAATCTACTAGCACATGTCAGATCCATTTGTGTATGGTTATAGGGCACAAGTCCCTGCCAGGCAGCCGCACAGCAATTCACTGCCACATCCAATTAGCAGCAAACTTGGAGCCACATGGCCCTAGGCAAGGCATTTATACGGGTAGCACCAGGTGGGTCGGGCCTTACGATAACATCGCAAATGTCAAGCTCACCAAACTAAGTGAGTTATGACACACAAGACGTGAACAATGTGTGTCGCCAGTTTGGGTTCTAAATGCCCGAACCAACCCAGCCGTGGTCCAGGTCCAGGGGCATGCATTCCCTTCACGTCTAATAAGGGCCACCCACACTGGTTACCGTGCACAGATGGCAGGCAGGGCTACACAATTAATCGTTAAAAAAAAAACGTAATCACGATTAATGCCACTGTGCGATCTCATTTCTAAATTACAACTGTTCTTCAGTGTTATATTACATCAGCTGAGCCAAATCAAAACAACTTCTCCCCAGAGAGTCTCAATCGTCCCATAATTCTACATTCTCTTTATAGGGATCATTTCCACTGCACTAGGTACCATACTTTTGGTACTGCAAGAAGGTAACAAAAGTATGGTATTTCAAGATAGTTTTCCACTGGCATAAAATCCAGTACCAGCACTGAATGACATCACAGCGCGAGGTGGGGTATTTTATACTGAAATCAAAAAAGGGCTGCAGTATATTATAGGGTAGGCCAGTGTGCAGTATTAATACTAACATCGCATGTTGTGCATTTGCAATTATTACTTCAGTCAGCTAGATTAAGATCAGGCTTTCTTGTTTTCAGTTCTGTAAACGGATATTATAGCGCAGGGAGTTTAGGTTTTGCTAAAACATTTTACTCTGCCATAGGAAAAAATTATCAAGTTTTGCAATTTTAATGATTCCTTTTCAAGATTATCTAGCATGTTTAAAAATCAGTTGAAAGTTTACCTCACCTGCTTTTGCATGAGCAATGCATGCATTCTCCGAGATAATCAATCATTTTCATCCACGCATGTCCAATACAGTGCTGCGCTAGCAGCCATAGCTTGGGTTAGTTCATCTGTCCACGAATACATCATTGTTTTTTTTACTTTGTTTACTGTTGTTTTCTGAGTTTGCAACTGTTCTCAAGACTGTGGTTGTAGTGCGTTTCAGAGGCAGGCTATTTGCATAAATGTTAGACAAAGAAAGCATTTCAAGTCCCATCCCAAACTACTAAGATGCACCCCACTGGAGCTACTGGTACTGGAAGGTTTGTTGTGGTTGTTTTAGTTTCCCTAACTGATTGGCCAATTGACCATATCCTTTCTGTTGTCAGAAGTTGCTATGCCGGTCCTGGATCAATCATATGTTTAGCACAGTCAGAGAAATGCAATCTTAATTCTAAGAAAAAGAATTGAGATTTATGTTTTTTTCAGAATTGTGCAGCCTTAGTGGCAGGCTATAAACCCTCACATGGGTCATTTTAAGACTGTCTTACGTTAATGGGTGTTGCTGAAACTGAACAATGTCATTTTTTTATAATTTGCCCAATGAAGTACAAATAATTACTGTATTTAAGTACGTTTATTTTTTGTATTCTTTTTCCATTTTATTTGAGTATTTTCAATTGTGATTTTTACTGTCACTCAACTACATTTCTTGGCCAAAAATACATTCTGCATGAGACCATCATAACACACCAAATAATAATAAAAATAATAATAATAATAATAATAAATGCTATTTGCAAAAAGCATGCAGCACGCTTGAGTGTAGGGCTGTAAAATTCTGAATCAATTTCTTTTTCCACTGTAATACAGATTGCTAGGTTTATCAACATTAATAATAAAGCAAGAAATATTATTATTTAACATTATATGCTGTCTTTATGAAGATGGAACCAACAAAATGCAGAGATGCATGGTGTACTGATTAACACACCAATATTGCTGGCTGACATTTAAAGTTTAACAAAGTCAGCAGCACGAGAACTAATAAAGCAACCACTGCAATAACTGATTATATTGGACAATCACCCATTTGCCATACTGGATGAGGGATATTGTTGGGATAATCAATACTTAAAAGATCACAAAGCCCCTGATGTGTATAGTCCATTATTCACATATCACTGTTATCATTCAGGATCAACTATTTCCTGGTTCTCCATGCAAACTGTTTTTTGGTTTGGAACCCTTTTTTATTTTGGTGGAAACGCAGAACCGTTCACAATTAGGTTCACAAACCATAACAGAACCGGCTGGAGGAAATGCTAGGTAAGGATGGGCCTTCCGACAGCAAGTTTTGTTTTAACCCCAAGCGTTATATCAAAATTTAGATTATTCTTCTTTCAGACTGGAAGTTGTAGCATATAAGTGTTACTGCTGTATAAATTGTTGCTGTCGTTATTTCTGCTTGTTACTGTTAAATGTAAAAGATACCTGCTGTCAGCATGGATATTAAGTCTTGCAGATACAGATCGTCTTCTTTTGTGGTTTATTACTGATGCCATCAACGATTCGACAACGTCAGCCCAACTTTCATGACGTCACTAGGGACATTAAAAAAAATCTTCAGTCATGTGGCCCCTAGTGTGATTCATGGGGCTGGGGTGGCACATTTCACTGCAGCAGGAAATAATCACTTTTATAGTGATTTTTATAGTGATTCTAAAATATAAGATGCTTGGGCAGGAGATGATGCTGCTGTAGGTACATGAAGAACATTTTCGCCTCCCCGCGTTTCCGCTCCTCACCCCCAGTCAGCAGAGCATCCCATTGATGATGCAGTAAAATTTTGCGTTTTTTATTTTTTAATTGCAAATACACCATCCATGAATGTACAATATTTATTTCCTTAATATTCTTTTTCAATATATTTTTTTAAATTTGTGTACTGTCTTTGCACTTATTTTGCACTGCATGCTTTTGTGTGCCTTGTGTACCTCGCGCTTCTGTATACATACAAATTTCCAGCTGGTATCAATAAAGTTTATCTAATGTTAGAATAAATAATGCTAGGACATATTTCACAGCTAAAAGAAATTCAGGAAATGGTAGTGCTTCCAAATGACACCATTTTGTACGGCACAGTCAAAGCTTAACACCTCCGACTCAAAAGACTCAAAAGGATGTCATCCATCTAAACCAGGTGTGGACCTGAATGAGCCTTGACGCCTGGCCAATCACCTTGCATCATGCCCTTTTCTCCTCCGAAATTACTTGGTGATTATTAATACGCCTTTACAATTACACCCACAACATTTCCATATTAACATTTATCATGATTGCTACTAATGATAATCGCAGCAAAAACTGCAACAAAAATGAAAAAGAAAAAAAACGTGAATTCAACACTCTAAATTGCATTAGTCCACTGAGATTTCATTAGCCTACGTCGGTGATATTTTGGAAGGTTTATATTGCAGGAGCAAAAGTGGTATGTTTTCAGATTTGAGCCCAGGGAGGGTTATCGGCTACATCAAGTCCATTGCCGTTTTTCCAGCAAAAAAAAAATAAAAAAGGAAAAACCCATTGAAGTCTAAATTAAAGCTTTCAGTTGCCATCTTCTGTCATTTGAATTTTCATGTTGGCAATTGCTTATCATAGAGGACAGCTCTGAGCCGCAGTACAAAGTAGTTGTTATGGAGACACGGCAGATGAAAAAGTGCTCTTGTGCATTCTAATTTGCTCTTGCACACATTGGTTCTTTCGACTGTAGCGCTCAGACGTTTATTCCTCCTTCATTGTTATTCACCTGAATGAATTAGCTCTCATTTACATCACATTTCCTCAGAAACTGTTTTCAACGAAGGACTTCGAATAGGTACAAAGGAGAGCTACGACAACCTTTAAATCTGTCCGCTTTTTCTGTTATCATGCTGGTATTTAAGGATTTACATTTTTTAACCAGAACTTGAAGGCTGTCAGTCACTCACGGCACGGTAGGATTCTCAGATCAGCAGCTCCATTGAGAGTTTATTTTGGGAGTGGATGCAGCGTTTCATGTCTACATGTATCCCGATCGCCACAACATGTTCATTTTGCGGTATTCTGCCATTGCTCCCAGCTACACCATATGGACCAATGAGGAGAGCTGAAAATCCTTGGTCAAACACATCATTCCATTCAAAACAACAGTTGACCAGCAGGTAAACACACACATGCCCACTTGGCCTGACTGCAGCCCTGTGCGTCAAGTCGGCGCCAAAGCGGCCCAGATCGAGCACCTCCTTCCTGCTGCATCTGCCTTATTCTGCCGTCTGTGTCGGATGGGAGATAATTGGCCCTTAACGAGCTGCCCAGGCAGCCGCATCCGGGGCACATTGCTGTGAAATGGCAGGAAGTCAGTAATGCGACGGCAGCATCAAACATGCCATGATCCCACAGAATCCAGCCTCGGCGGATCCAAACACTCAATGGAATCCCCCATCCCCCCACCTGCACAGCAAAACGTATCTCCATATACGTGTGTGTGTGTGTGTACGCATGTGTATATTCACTGCCGTGTTCCTGTTTCAGAGGTGGACTGTAAACCACATATGTATGTGTGTCATACATCGGTTAAGTAAAAAAACCAAGATATGCAACTGTACATCCTGCACATCCTATGTATACAAGGATTAAACTGCCAATGAAAAGGTAGCCAATCACTTAACCATTTCTTAGCTTGTACAGGCATGATTACAGGCATGATTGCTTTCCTTGGTGACAGCAAATGGTCGCCCTGCGGTTCCCCATGAGGACACATGGGGACATCTGGTGGAGAAGAGTGACAATATCTCCAGAAGCATCCTCTACCACTCCTACAGCCAGCCACGTGCTTGGAACTAACATAGGAATTGCAGAGCAAATGAGAATCACCAATAAGTATTTATTTCCCCTGCCAAGACAAGGATGGAAAAGCTTAAAAAAAAAAAGGGTTCTATTTGGCATGACAAGCCCAAATTCTGGCATATGTGAATGAGCGGAGTGACGTCGATCCTTTAGCTGTCACGGAGAATCAGCCCCAACATAAAACAATGGAATCACTGAAGGCAGATGTGCAAACAAACTTGGAAAAGGACGGCCAGGCAAGGGAATGAACGCACCAAAATACAAACAAGTTTCACCCGCTTGGGTGCTAAATTTATTCCAGTGTTAAGTTCCTCCCTCAACACATGCTCACATCATTTGTAAGAGTGATGAATGAATAATTTCAGCAATTGATTGATTTGCTGGATGGGGAAGAGGGGGATAGGGAGAGATCATCCTTAACATCAAGTACAAAAACGCAAAGTGATGTGACTGCAGAAACCAGAGCAGCCCACTGAACACAGATTCCCGAGGCTTGGCCTCCTAGCTTTTCCCATGAGATGTGATCCTCTTTGACACGGTCTACAACATATACCTACAGAACACAATATTATCATTTAACATGCTGTTCTATTTAAATACATAAACACAAAAATAACCAAAAAGGTTAATTATGCTATGAATGAGAATGGACAATTTTTGGAAAAAGAAACAAGAATTCATGCATACATTAACAGAAAAGGAAAAAAGTGAATGGATAGTCTAAGAAGGGGAGTTTACGATTACAGCCCTGCGCTGAAGAGGGCGAGCCACACGGCACATGGGTAACTGCATTGCAGGCCGGGCCCACCGGATGCTGTAACCAGCAGCTGCGTCAGCTGCCATATGCTAGCGGCAGAGACCCCCACCGGACAAAGGAACACGGAAGCTTCTCAGACTGCGAGCATAAGACGAGATGAAAGAGGAGAGAACCGAAGGAAACGAGAGGGACGCAAATACTGAACTTGACATCCTATGACTTTCATTATTGGCCTGCCGTAAATTGACATTCCAACGGTATGCTTTGCCGGTTTTGCTGGTGCATTTAGATATGCCGTGCCTAGACTGTATTAACCAAGCTGACGGATACCACTATACAATCACTCTTTGTAATAACTGCTCTCAAGTCCATATACAAGCAAGCAACCACCTAAACAGACAGGCAGTGCCAGAGTTTGCCTGGGCGTGGCCAGGGGAGAGTGGGCAACCCACTCGTGAACGCAGAGGTGTTCCAGGTGCAACTCGTGGTGACTAATTACGCTGCTGACCTTGTGGCTGAAATATGACACAGTTATGCGAATGCAGCCAGCCGCAGCAGCAGGAGCTGCATCTGTGCATCAGCAAGTCACAATAAAACTACGTATGTTTTGTGATGGGCCAGTTCAAATCACCCATTCTTAGGTGAATGGGTTCGAATCTGGGATGATAGACCTTTAGAAGACATCCATTCCTAAACCCGCTCAAACAATGGGCTCACAGCTAGCTGGGGTTGCAGTCTTACAGAGGGCTAAGGACAGCAGCGATGCATTGGGCCTGCGCATGGGTCTCACCCTTTTCATGCCAAACACCAAAGATGGTCTATCAATCGACGGAGAAGACAGTGACCTATCAGAGACGCTGTCAGCACTAATCCCTGGTCCTGCATCCTGCCACAGACTGCGCGTAAAGTGGCTGATAAGGCAGCCGAATGGCAGAGGCGAAGACTGATACAGGTCCAAGCACGAAGCATTTGGTGCACGGTAATCAAAACAGGGACCCATTACTCCTACTTTGGAGTTTTGTGTTTAAATTAATGTCATCGAACATTTGGAAATGGATCATAATAATAATAATAAAAAATGATAAATGAATGTAGATATCCTGCTAGAAATATTCTGATGTTTCATGGAGAGCGGGTAACTGGTGGCCTGAACGGTAACTGGCTGAAGAGGCTCAGATGTAAACTGGTTCAGTGTCTGTGTGGGTTTCGGGTGTTAATATGAATCCTTTGGCTTTTAATCTGCGATCAAAGATGTTTATAATGTGCTACTTGATCTTCAGGTGCACTTAAAATAAATTCAAATGGAAAATCTTAAAAACAAAAAAATATTTTTCCCCACAAGGCAATAAAAACATAAGGATTTTGCAACAGCAAAAAATGGCCAATCAGAGCATAATTACACTTGACATTTTCCTGCAATGGTCATGTGACGGCCACGGCGGTCTCTTCAGGAGCTGTTGTGAAATGTTAACATTTCACAATTGCTGCAATTACAGCAGATTTGCATTGAGGTCTGATAGTTTCTTCACATTTAAATGCCACAAATGAAATTTCATCTTCTCTGGACCTGGGGGGGGGGGGGGTACATTCCATAAGATTTCTTATGGAGCCTAAGAGTCAAAAAGTGTCGGACGCGTGCGAGTTGGCAACCCTGCGGACTGAACTTTCTGGGTGCAGAAGTTTTGGACGTGAAAGCCCACCCCCCTTTTGCTGTCATCGTGGTATTGAGACCAGCTTTTCTGTAGTACTGTATCGGACCATTTCGAACTAGCTAGTTTCACTGTGTTGTTGAAAATGAAGCAACAAAGAGTGTGCCACCAGGGGGCAGACTTCACCAGCCGCCCTGCTCCAGCCAGCCCTGATTCACTGACCGTCTTGATGGAGCTCCTCGTCTTCTCCTTCCACTCCTCACTGCTGAGCTCCAAGGTGCAGTGCACGTACGTCTCCCGGTCATATGAGCCCAGGATAAATAGCCTGCAAGGGGCAGAGACACACCCAGGTGACGCGGGATCCGTCGCACAACAGCTAATAGCACAGAAGTATTCCTGCTTTATAAATCCTAGGAAAAACCACCACATCCCTTACTCATTATTGATTTCTCTGCTAAAACCAGCAATTACCAGTGTGTCATTACTGAATCCTTCCCAGCTATCAAAGCAGATGCTGGAAAATGTTGTGAATGGTAGCTTGGAAAGTCATAATGCAATAATAAAAAAATAGGAAAACATTCATAGAAAGTGTATATTAGCTCCAGTAAAACTGCAAGTGGAGCATTAAAATAGTCATCTGCTGACCCCTACAGGCTTGTCTTTGCAGGTTCTGCTGCCAGTACGGATGGTAGTTCGCTGTTGATTAAAATAAAATAACTCATTGCACCTATTCGGGTGATAAGCACAGATTTAAGTAGTAATATACAACACAGAAAAATTAGACTTTAAAAGCCTTGATTGTTGGTCCTGTCAAGACTATCTTGTTTTTCCTAAGACAAGAAAATGGGGGGAGTACTGTCTCCCCCTAGTGGGCCCATCTGAATACGTGGTCCCCGGTCAGATCAAATGAGGCTTAGAGTGAGTCCATTTTCTTTTTTTAACAAGAGTAAGCAGAGGCTGATTCTATGTGCAACACGCTACTTTTCCATGTGTAATGACAGAGACGAGGGTGCAGGTATCATGTAACGCACTGTGACACATGCAAAGTATGGCACCCAGAGGAAGTCGGCGCAACAGGAAGCTAGGCATGAGATCAGTGCCATCATCTTGTGTGACAGAGATCAGAACAAATGAAGCCTGCATTTATCTTGGGGGCCACCAGATCATCACGAATCGACCAATAATGGCTAACTAAGGAATAAAATCAAAGAGAACCTAAGAGGGAATACAGGGGAGTGCCACCGGTGCAAGACAAGTCACAGTGGGCTCCAGGCCCCATTGACTGTACTGGCGTGCCATCCGGAGGCGTTACTGCATTATTGATGCGAGCCGGCTGAGTCTGCTTGGGCGGCACAGGCTGATCTCCGTAGCTTGTGTGAGGACAGATTGCCAGCAGCGCAGTTAATGTTACATGAGGGCAGAGTGTGGTGGGCGGGCGCGCTTGGGACACAGGGCATGGGGCAGCGGGACAGGGCCATGCCAACAAACAAGGACAAAAGGCCCATTTTAAGGCTTGTAGCTGGCACAGTCACCAGACAGATCCCATTACTGCGGTATGTAACAAAGTCAGAGGGTGTCCTTTGAGCCGCCTGCTTTTTGTCTTTAATATGTTAGGTGGTGATGGTGCCTGCAAGTCGCTCCCACCCCAAAAAGGCATGGCAGAGCTGGGAAATGACATGACAGTGCAGCAATTAATATTCAATAAAGGGGAACTGAGAGGAGAAAGAGAGTAAGTACTGTTGGATGAAAAGCTTCGAGTGTGAGGTCAGATTTCTAAACAGCTGCATATTAATGACTGATTAAATACATAAATACAGAATGTAGACAGTATTCCTACAATATAATCTCATTACTTCTCAATATAAAATAGACATGCTGAGAGTATTTAGGGGGAGGCTTATAGGGTGATAGGACCCATGAAGCTCCTTCCTGAGGAGGCTTCACGTTTCACACTCTCCTGCGCATGGCGCTGGGCGGCAGTCCAAGTGCAGGGACGGACGATCAATGGCATTCCTCTCCCCATTGGGCTGCCAGTCTGCTGGTCAGTTTCAATAAATTCATCATCACAGTACAGTGACGGAGGTGGGGAGGGGCTACTATGTATTCTAATACAGCAACAAACCGTCAACAAACTCACTGGGCCGTAAGACCTGAGACCACAATGGTGGAGATGGACTGCACACACAAATCATCCACACATACACTAACGGCTAAAATGCTAACAGCTAACGTGCTAATGGCTGGTTTACAAATACTGGCTATCATGCTAATAGTTTACTTGCCAACGGCTTCCTCTCGCTAACAGCTAACAAGCTCATGCATATCAAGCCAACGGCTAGCTTACCTGCTACACTCCACGAGGGCGACTCTGAGCCGGCCTTCCACCAAGTGGTTGTCATGGACAGAGAGGTCTAGATCACAGGCTGCGGCCAGTGGAGGCTGCACTTGGAATGGAAAAAATGGTTTGTATCTGAAGAGAAAATAGAAGACAGGAGGAGGAGTTAATGACCAACCAGAATACACAGGCTTAATTATTTACCCCACTCAATGTACACAAGAAAAACTGACAAACATCAATATTTTCAAATCAGCTAATGATATAATAGAACATCAAATTGGGCATCTGTATGGTGCAGCAGTGACAAGATTCATACACAAGAGGGCGCACCATAGCAAATATTTTATCATTGCAGTAGTAAAGTAAATGTCAGCAAGTCATCCTTTCCTTTTAAATCTGAGATGAGTGCACCTCCTGCTCCTTTCAGGGAACACGTCAAAGGTGTTGAAATTAAGAGAACAGAGATGTTTACATGAGCCTTCCCAGGGCTGGCCAGCTAGTCATTACTAGCCAGATGGCTAATCCAATGGATTATTTACCAACAGCATTGGCACAAAGACAGCTGAGGAACTGTGGAAGAATAAGAGAACTAGAGAGCTGCCTTTTGACTTGAGATATTCAGTTCCAGCTGCAGGAACTTCGGCATTCTGTAGACAATAACCCAGCAAGCTGATAAGGAAACAGCCTGACACTTTTGGGAACCTCCACAGTACTTTATGCTGCAAAGGAATAAAAAGTCTCTTTTGATGGTAAAAATGGAAAGAAAAATCATACAGCACTGTGAACCTACCCATGAGTTAACAACATAGCTAAATAAAGTACAGAACAAAAAAATCATGTATAATCTCAACTGCTGTTACAGCAACTTGCTCCTCCTCATTATTTTTAGAGTCTCCAAAGAGATTTAACAACAGAGCCTAGAAAGTGATATAATGAACGGTCCCTGGTGCCTTTTTGGTGTGGAGGGCCTGGGACTGCTTCCCTGAAACACCCCCAGGCCCAGGGGAACCACTACAAAATTTGGGCCCCATGAAAGCAGATCATCTTGGTCCCCAATCCAGGTCAATCCTTGGTCCCAATGTTACTCGGGGGCTTTTGAAATCATCATAACTTCACAGAGTCCCTGCCAGGACCCACACAGGGTGACAGCAGATGGACCCCACAGAGATGGACCCCACAGAGCAGGGGTTGAATGGGCAGTCAGCTGAGCTGAGATGGAATGACAGAAAAAACAGGGGCAAGATTGCACAAGTCAGACTCTCACAGAGCCACGTGGCTACAAACATGGGCTTGATCAAAGGCTTAGAAACAGCACCCATGGAATTGGGCACCAGCCCGGTGTCAATGCTGAAGACAGGTCTGCTTATCACACTCAGCCTCGTCTGCCAAGCCCCATCCTTTCCATGGGGTGCCACGTAACCAACAGGAAAGTCGTTCCATTTCCCTATCCCAGCCATAACCCTATATGAAGAAAATCAGGAAGGCCTCTTTCTTCTAGGTGTGTGGAGTTTAAGTCAAGGGAGGTGACGCTACAATTTTACAATTCTTTAGGAAGACCCCACCTAGAATACTGTGTGCAGGTTTCCAGAGGTGGAAATTAGTGGGAGAACATTTTTAAATGCATTTGAGAAAGCACTTTTTACACAGAGTGTAGTTAGAGTATGGAATGTGGAATACTCTTCCTGTTAGTGTAGTACAAGCCTTAACTCTGGGTTCCTTTAAATCTGAGTTAAATAAGATATTAACAACTCTGAGCTATTAGCCAAGTTCTTCGTCAATGGGCTTGATGGGCCGAATGGCCTCCACTCATTTGTAAATTTCTTATGTTCACCAGACCATCTTTATGCTCTTAATTGCACCAATTTCCCTTGGCCAAGGACCACACATAGGGCAGACAGAGGCCACGGTGTACCGCCAGCCAAAGCTGGGTGGAGGCCGCCGGGATGCTATGGGGGCCAGGACAATATCATCATCAACAGCATATGCACACCAATTTATGGCTAAATAAACAGCCAAAATTACAAAAATGTATGAAAGATTTTTAAAAAAAGAAAAATACACAACCTACAAATGCTCCAACATAATACAGCTTTCATTTCATTTGTTGTGGTTGACAGAATGCCTGCCAAGCTCCGGAATATTACGATAAGATCTTGACTCCTTATGGAACTCCATTTTACCCTCTCGTTGTACTTGCTGGGCTACCTTCCCAGGCAGAGGAAGTGACCTCACTGAACAGCGATGGGCAGGGAAGATATTTTGCACGAAGTGTTGGTGTGTCCACTTTCTACACAAGCAAAGCAGGTACCAACTGTCCCTTTCTTTCCAGAACCTAAATGCCCCAGCGAACAGATGGGATAACGCGAAAATGGCCAATGGGGTCACGCGCTGTAGCAATGCAATTCAGCTGCTGCGCTTTTGTTTGCACCTGCGGACGGCAGCTATTAAAAATGCATTGCATGCAGCACCCTGGACGGCCACTAAGCTGACACCACATCACCTGCCCTAGGGCTGCACTCATGGTGAAAGCACATCCACGTAGCATAAAGTAGACACCAGACTGGTGTGCTGGAACACCATTTTCACCTCTCTCCATCCACCACATGCTCCCTCAAGGCACCAGCTGTATCATATGTAAGACTGTCTAGAGCCATATGGAGTTGCTCCAATAGACCATTTCTTACAGCAGATTGGATCATGGAACTTCTCAAAAGTTAGCATTTTCGAAAGTCAGCATCAAATACTAGCAGCACAATAAAGCTGCAGCAGAATAGACCATTTCTGGGCACTTTTCCACTGCACAAAGTACAGTACTTTGTGCCAAACCAGCTGGGGTACTTCTTTGGTACTTCAGTACTTTGGGATGGGACTTGCAAATGTATTTGACGTTGATTGGTTATGCAAATAGCCTGCCACTGAAACACAAAATACAACCGCCATCTTTTGAAACACAGCGGACAGCGAGAAACAAAATAAAAATCAGTAGAAACAAAAATATTTTAAAAGTAAAAAGGAATGATGGACAAACGAAGAAACACAGGCTTTAAATCGCCATATGGTCGGATGAACAGATCCAGTGATAATTGGATGACACGACTCGGAATGAAAAAGTATTTGCCGTAACAGCAAGCCGCTTGGAAAAAATTGGGCACATGCGAAACACCGAACAATGCCGCTTGAAAATCAAAAAACTTAAGCAGGACTACAGGAAAGTGAAGGATCATAATAATATGTTTGAATTCAGTGAAATAAATACCATGCCACGGTTTGTGATGATGTCAGTCAGGGGTGGTCACTGATGATGTCATTTGGCGCCGGTACCAGTTTTTACACCAGTGGAAAACCAACAAAAGAAGTACCATACTTTTGGTGCTTTATGGAAGTACTGAAAGTACGGTAGCTGGTGTGGTGGAAAAGCGCCCGCTGATGCACTTAAAAGGGGTACATTATCAGGACCTCAATATCAACATACGCATTAAAACATTTTAGTGGACTGATACCCATCTCATTACTAGATTTAAAGTATGTTAACAGATATTAATAAGATATCAATAAAGATGTTAAGATATTAGATAAAGTTAGCAACACATAAAATTAACTAAATGGCCTATTAACTGTAAATTCCATTCTGTATTGGAATTGCTAACCTTATGGAATTAGAGGGGGAAAAGGCTTCTAAAGATCTTTTTCTTTCTTTGTAGGGTGGTAGGAGTTTAGTAAAATATAGTATTGGAGCTTGTGGTCTCACCTGCTTTTCCATGTTCTATATTTTTAATAAACAAAACAATAACTTTACTAATAGTGTTGTCTTTGTGAAATTTTTTTTAGTTACAGTGAGATTTCTCCTGCTGACATGAGACAATGGTTTTTTTCTCCTCTCCAGGTTACTGGGGAAACACTACATTTGTACTCATTTTCTGAGTGACTGGAGCATGCCCATGCAACACAGAAAATCATGGTAGGGACTATATGCAAGAATAGCATGGAGGAAAGGACACAAACTACTTGACATACTATTCGTGTTTGAGTTTATTAGTAATTATGTTATTGGCATTATTTAGATATTTAAATCAAACATCTAAAGATGCATC
>JABFEB020000060.1:18059945-18083300 GCA_019775895.2 Stomatorhinus ivindoensis
TACTTTGCCTGGTAATTAGTTACTTTTATAAGATGTAACTCAGTTACTAACTCAGTTACTATTTGTGAGAAGTAACTGGTAACTATAACTAATTACTTTTTTAAAGGTACATGCCCGACACTGGTCATTTTCCACATGGAAGTAAATTAGATTAGATAATCCTTTATCAGTTCCACAAGTGGGAAATTTGTATCGTCATGGCAGAAAATGGACAGTGCAAGAGCAGCAAAATTTAAAAAACAATAGAATAAGAACTGTACCAACGGTGCAGTATAAAACGTACACTAAACAGTCTGGAAACATAAATATGGATTAGTGATTAAAAAATATAAACCTGTATATGTAAATTTAGATAAATGTATGTATAGAGTGTATGTATGTATATTATGTACAGAGTGGACATACAACATTGAAGAAAAAAAAATTATATATATATATATAAATATGGACAGGCATACAATGGAGTGACAGGCCTTGACAAGAACTAATATTGCACATAAGAAATATTGCACATAGAAACTTTCATGGTGCATTGGATGTGTGTGTTTCTTATTCAAAGTGTGTGTGGTCAGCTGCAAGGACTTTGTTTTGAGTTTGACACCGGTTGGAAGAAAAGACCTTCTGAATCTCTCCTTCCCACATCTTGGATGCAGGAGCCTGCCACTAAAGGAGCTGTTCAGTGCTGTCAGAGTCTCCTGCATGGGGTGGTTGATGTTATCCAACAGGGATGACAGCTTAGCCAGAATAACCACCATTCTCCTGTCACTCACAACCTCCACTGGGTCCAGAGGGCATCCTACAATAGAGCTGGCTCTCCGGATCAGCCTGTTCAGTCTCTTTCTGTCCCCAGCAGAGATTGAAAAACAAAGTGAAGGCCTTTTCAGTGCCTTGTGCCCTGTGGGCATTTGTATATACCATGGACCTAAAGTGCCATCATCCAGACGGTTTTCAATCCCACCTGATGAGTAATGATCTGCCCGTGATCAGATGTGGTTCATCAGAGGCCAGGTAGGATGGAAAACCTGCTGGATACCTGGCTGATGCTTGCCATATATTATTACCACTCTTACAAGATTTTAATGTTGTGAGATAAAATTTAAAGAAAAAATGGTCAGATTGCAGAGAGAATCCCATTGATCGTGTTAGTGCTGCACAACTTTTAAAATTACATTGAGTTACCATACTGCTTCTGTACAGCAGATGGCGGCATTGTCATTGTCATCTTTACAGATGACAAAAAAAGACGCTTTAGAACATGGGTATGGGGGGGCCAGTGTCCTGTGTGACTTACTTCTTCTTTCCCTTTTCCACCACAAATGATTCAGCTCAAGAGCTGTGTGGTAATTAGTACAAGGAATTGAATTAGAAGTGTTAAATGAGGGGAAACCCAAAAATTTGTAGGGCTCCAGCCCCCCAGAACTGGGGTTTGAGACCCCTGCTTTAGAACATTATTATTGATTGGGCTGCCACTAACATCTAATTTTCTATAGATTAATCTGTGTACTATTTTATTGTTTGGTTGATTAATCTTAACATTTAATTTTCCTCCAGAAATCAGTCAAGTTAATTTTAACATTTAAGTTAATTTTATTTTGACAAGAAACTGTCAGCCATTGCAGGGCTTTAGATAATATACACAGGTTTTTGGCACACTACGGACATTATTCAAAACCCCAATTTGATAAGCAGATTGGTAGTATGACTAAAAATACTGTTTTGTTAAGATCGGATTGTGATGCACAGAAGTTAATCTGGAAAAAAAAATTGTATCCTCATGCTTAAAAAATCTGGTTAGCAGAGTACGCCACATGTGACATAAGAGATAAGCACTGAAATCACAGTGAAGGAAGGGACAGAATACAGCCACAATATATTTTAAAAGAGATTACTGTGGTTAAACAAGGTAAAAAGATATTGGTCGTTGGTGGTACAGATTATAGTCAGACACTTTTTTTTCCGTAAATTTGGTTTTCATTTTTATTTGCGTTCAGGAATTATTTTCTTTTATTTAGTGTCCGTTTTCATTTCAGTGTTAGTTGGCGATATTGGTAAGCAGGTAAGCTGGTCCCAACAAGTCGAACACACACACACTAGCACCATCAGTAAGCATAGAATAAACCCAGATTTTAGCCTAAACCTTTTCATAAACACCATTCTAATGTAGCAGGCAGACAACTTTATGGCTTTAATAATGAATGTATTTAGCAACTACAAGGACCAGATATTTAAAAACTCCATTCTAATGCTAATTTAATAAACATGAATAGGCAGGATTTACGGTGGTTTTGCCTATTCTGGTGGTCCTTCATCCAGAATAGGCAATATCCATGCTTTTTAGGTGCTCGTGCATAGGGCTAGTGCCGCCGTGGTGTGCCATCACACTTTACACAGTGTAAAACCACCTTTTTGTTTTGTGATAATTTGAACTACTCTTAGAATTTTATGAAAAACATTTTAAAACAATGTGTCAATCTAAAATATTGTCGACCCATTTTCAGCATCAACATGATCGACTACATCGACTAATTGCAGCAGCCCTAATTATTTCCATTTAATCACAAGTGTTTTCATGCAGTCTAATGAGTAGATGGAAATTAATTTAAAAGATCTTTCTTTTCTGGTACCTTTGTCTTAAACACCTGGCACACTTTCCATTTTTACCCTTGCAACCTTTTTGCAAAGTAATTCAAAGATGTATCTCAACTGTACAAATGGAGGGCTGTTATGGTTCCATCATGAGCTGACCGTGCATCTGTGGTCTGTATATATGCATCTGTATATAACTTTCACTGCTGATATTCAGGTGGGCAATAAGAAAAGCAAGTGAGTGTTCAGTATATACAGTCAACTCCATAATTATTTGCAATCCCAAGGAAAGAGGGGTAAAAATAGTAACAAAAAATAAACAATGCAAATAAGGTTCAAAATTTCCTTTACAATGTGTTGAAAGTTGCTTACCACTTACCGAATAAAATTAATTCCTTCAGGAACATTACATTATACTCACAACTGAGAAATCTTTTAAGAATTTACAGAGCAAAATTATTAGAATTCCTGAAGAATATCTTAAAAATACCAAAGAAGTCTAAATCCTTGGTGTAGAAAATGTCTTTATATTGCTTCTTTTGCACAGGAAGTCATGTGTTGTTTACAACCATTTCCTGTTTACTATGGCAACATATATGATGTCATAGATGCAAAATCTCTCTGTGATTCATCAACATCGGTAAATCCAGTGCCGAGTATCATTGGGGTTACAGTTGGAATCATGTGTTGTGGTCAGATGAGATAAAGAGTGAACTTTCTGGTCATACACACCATTGACACGTTTGGGGAACAAGGGGGGCTGCATATAAAGAAAAACTCCTAGTTCCCCTGGAAAACATAGTGGTGGATCATTAGTGCTTTGGGGCTGTTTCACTGCAAGTGGCCCAGGGGCCCTTATGAAGATCACCGGCATCATGAAATCTACAAATTACCTGGACCTTTTTGCCAAAAACACTTAGCTGTCTCTGCCAGAAGGTTGAAACTAGGCCATTGATGGACCTTTCTACAAGATAGTAATCCCAAGCACACATCTAAATCAACACAGAAATGGTTGTGAGTACACAATATTTTGCAATGACCATTGAGAACCTGTGGTGTGAGGCAATCCACCAGTGTAAGTCCAAGAATAAGAAGAAACTGGAATTATATGGAGAAGTGGACCAAGATCCAACCTAGTTAAGACTCTTATATTAAGCTTGGGGTTGCCAATAGTTGCGAAACGTTTAAAAATGATTTAAAATTGTATACATTGTATAAAAATGAAATGTAAGGGTTGCACTCTTGTTAACGCAAAATGTCACTTATTGCATTTGTGCAATTAATGTTTAACATCCTCATGTCGAGGACTGCCAATAATTCTGCAGTTGACTTTATGCTATTTGTATATAGAAAGGTATGGATAAATAACTAAGACTTTCAGTTACTTGCTTGCTTGTAGGCACATTCCAGACACACCTCCAGAATTTCATTTCAGTTACAGTAGGGATTGATTTAAAAACTCAACTTAATTATGCAGAATCTTGAAAGACTTTGGTGCCTATGCATTTACAAACATACGTCATCAACTTCAGTGAAATTTATTTGTGCAGCGAAACAGGCCTGTGGGCATTTTATGTGGTCCCTCGTGGAAGGTAATCCCATAATATCCTATGGCTTGCAGGAACAAAAGTTGACTTTCCCTGCACTTCTACTAAAAGCCACTTGAGATATTTAAGCAAGCAGCTCTCTGTTCTCTGAGAAAAATAGAGAGTAAGGATTCACTCTGTGTGAATGATTTGAAAGTTCTGAGCCCAGGAGGTAGGAGACAGTGGTACCATTATATGGTTATAGCTCAACTACATCATTTAATCGGACTACTGTCCTTGTTCCAATAAACATGCACAGGAGGGGAATCAATGTATTGACAGAAGTATGCCCAACTCCTCCGCTACAATAGGTGGCAATATGGCTCCTTTCAACTTGTTAGTATTGGGCTTTTTCTGGTTGACCTATTACACCAGAGATATAAAAAATAATAAAAATGAGAATAAAACAGTGTTCAGTAACAGACCTTTGATGTCCATGGGCAGAGATGCACAAAGTCCACTTTTGCTATGTGTGCTAAATCTTGTCAATATTTTAATATGAAGGCGATCTCTGCTCTAACAAGATATTGGTTCAGCAGTTTGACTTTACCCCTCCATGAACTGCCACCTCATCATGGTGGAGGGATTTGCGTGCCTCTGTGATCTTAGGAGCTATATTGTCGGGGGGAAATTGCCACTGGTATTGGCAGATTTGGTCATAGGTGAGTGGCCAGTCTAAGTGCGATTCAAATGGACCCTTATGATGAAGGACCGTGAGTCCCTGCCTAGATTGGGAAGACTGGGGCCTCACCTTGGAACCAAACCTGGGGGTGAGCTTGTGAGCGAGTGTCTGGTGGCCAGGCTTCCACCCATGGGGACTGGCCGGGCATAGCCCGAAAGAGTTACATGGGTCCACCCTTCTGTGGGCCCACTACCTGCAGGAGGGGCTGTGGGGGTCAGTTGTAATGTAGATTGGAAGGCAGTCGAAGGCAGGGGCCACAGCAGACCAATTATCTGCGACCAAATCTGGCTTTAGGACCATTGAGTGTAACCTCTCTGGTGTTAAAGGAGCCTGAGCTAGTGTGGGAGGTAGAAAGATACTGACTAGATAGTTTTGGGCTCACCTCAATGCACAGCTCAGGGTCTGGAACCAAACTCTTGGAGAGGAACTGTACTCTGTTCTACTCTGGAGTTGCCCATAGTGAGAGGTCGCCAGGCAGGTGTGGGTCAACTTATAGCCCTCTGGTTTTACTCCAGGATGTTGGTGAACAAGAGGTCCTGTAACTTTGATGGGGAACAGGCTTTGACTGTTGTCTGTGTGTAGTCACAAGACACTGGTTCAGAGTATCCAGCCATCTTGGAGACCTGGGATGGGGTGCTGGAAGGTGCTCCCTCATTGAGCCTGAATGGGTCATGTTCTAAGTTCTCATTGTTGGTGCCTGTCATGGTGGTAATCCCTGAACCTGGTCATAGACATCAGTGGTAAAGGGAGCTGTCAGACTGAAGAGGAGGCATTCCAAGCTTTGTTAACTTGTTGGACTCTTGAAGCAGCTGACAGGTACTGGCAGGCTATGCAGAATGAGACTTTAGCAGTTACTGAAGCAAAAACTTGAGTATGGGAGGAGTTTAGTTAGAGCATGAAGGACTTTCAGTCAGCCTCAGAAAGATTCTGGCAATTCAGGAGGAGGAAGCAAAGCTTTACCCATGCTCTTTACAGTAGGGATGAAGAACTGTTGACCACAAATGGAGATATAGTAAGGCCAGGGAAGGAGTATTTCGAGGACCTTTTGAATCCTACTGATATGCCTTCCTTGGAGGAAGTGGAACTGGAAGACTCAGAAGAAGACTTACCCATCACGGGGACTGAGGTCACTGAAGTAATCAAAAAACTCTTCGGTGGTAAGGCTCCAGGGGTGGATGAGATTTGCCCTGAGTTCTTGAAAGCTCTTAATGTTGTTGGGCTGTCTTGGTTGACACCTCTTCAACATTGCTTGGAGGTTGGGGACAATGCCTTTGAGGACCTAATCTTTATGAAAGGGGACTGGGTGATGTGTTCAAACATCAGCCTTCCCATGAAATACTGGGGTACTGGAGAGGAGCATCCACCTTGGAATCAGGAGGAACAATGTAGATTCTGTCCTGGTCTTGGAACGCTGGACCAGCTCCTGGGGGGTTCAGGGGAGTTTTTCCAACTAGTTTACATGTATTTTGTGGACTTGGAAAAGGCATATGATTGTGTCCCTTGGGGGGTCCTATGGGGAGTGCTTTACGAGTATGGGGTATGGGGTCCACTTTTGCAGGCTATCAGGTCCCTGTGTAAACGGAGCAAGAGTTTGGTTCGTATAATGAGTAGCAAGTCAGACTCGGTGGGTGTTCGGACTCTCCTTGGGCTGCCCTTTGCTACTGATTCTCCTCATAACATTTATGGACAGAATTTCTAGGCTTAGCCAAGAAATTTGGAGCTGGGGGCACGGAGAGGGCAGGTATAACATCAGACTGCTGGACCAGACCAGGCTGTTTGTAAATGTATAGGTTTATTACTTTTATTAACACAGTGGTACCTCAGTTCTCGAACTCATTAGAACTCGAATTTCTTAAAAGTCAAACCAACCAGTTCAAAAAAATATTACCTAGAACTCAATCTGAATCTCAGAAGTCTAATCGTGAACGCTGACCTAAGATAACTTGTACGCGCAGGCAAATGAGTCATGCAGCACGTCTCAGCGGAAATAAAGGGTGTAAGGCTTCAGTCTCAGCCTCGCACTTGCTGTAATAGCATCGTGTATGTTTACACTAGCTGAATACATATATTTAGACAGTAAAAATACATTTAGACAATGATAGTAGCAGTAATTATTATTATATTTAAAAATCATATAAATTATTTGTATATTAATAATAAACCATTAAAACATTTAGTTATAATAATATTGTCATGCCGAGCGGGGACAGAACAGAGACAAAGACATCAGGGTATCGTGGAATACGGGGTTTAATTACAGGTAAGACAGGCAAAACGCAGACGGACTGGGGAAACAAACTTAAATACAGAGGACTAATGACAACAACCAGAAACAGCTGATCACACGGGGATTCCACACGAGGTTAACGAGGGGGCGTGGCACACGGAAGGAGCGGACAATCGAGGCAGGACCCTTTTTTTTTCTTTTAACTTTACACATTGTTTGGATACATTTATTTTCTTACTTTACAAATTACTGTTTTGATATGTACTATAGATGTGTTTAGTACAGTATATGCCCTTCTTGTTTTATCCGGTTCATTTTGTGTTTAAATGCTAAATAATAAAAAAAAACATATTTAGATGAAAGTTTTTGGGGCCGGGAACCAATTAATTGGTTTTCTATTATTTCTGAGGTACCACTGTAGGAGTACTTATAGGATAATTCCTGGGAGTTATCAAAACCAAATTCTTTTGGATAGGAATAAGGATAATGAGATCTTCTGTGTTGATTCTCATTTTGTCACATGTCCAGACCATGACCGTGTGTTGCGTACACGTTATAGTGCACTCTTAACATTGATCCTGGTGGCAACTACTCGTATTGACGCGGTAGCAGACCATAATGGTCATAGAAGTGTTAAGAAGGCAGTACCCCCCAATTATGGAGGGGTAATTCGCACTCTGGTAAGAACGATACGTGCTTTCACGTTAGAGTCTCCAAAAGTCTCCAATAACACCAGAAAAAGTCGCTAGATATGTTGCTAGTCGCTTTTTTGGAAACGAGTCGCTAATAGGTGTCTAAAAAGTTGCCAAGTTGGCAACACTGTGTAACAGTCTTAATAATTATACAGATGAATTCTGGGTAGATCTGGGAATGCATCAGTCAGTGTGAACGGTATCGGCGCGAAATTGAAGTGAGACAGAGCGACCGCTCCATGCTCTGACCAAATTCCACCCGCTCCACTCACATGCTCTGATGCACATAACCTATTTTGTGCACTATATGTGCACATTAACAATGCATTATTATTATTATTATTATTGTGGCCACCCTGCTTAAAAATTCCTAGAACTGTCTCCCCACACAGGTAGAATATACAAACTCCATGCACAGAGGGCAGGGGTGGAATTTAAACTTTCAGCCGTGGAGATGTGCGACGACATTGCTACCCACGAGATACCCTGCCGCTCTAAGTAGTTGTACGTATTATTAAACAAATTTTATAACCGCTTCTCCATGTATAAGGACGCCAATCCCAGGAAGCACAGGGCATGAAACTAAATACAAATGTTATTGTTTTGATTGCCGCCGCAAATTAATTTGATCATTTTTTATTGGTACATCGAAGTCATATGCCCATTACAGCTAAGAAGCATAATCGAAAGGAAAACCTCTTCTTGTTTAGTACGAGACACATGTAATTGAAAATACAAGGCTCGAAATTTTAAGTGCGTCTTTTCACCACAGAATCAGATGGGCGCGAGCTTTGCTAGCGGAATAGGGGGAAAGCCGCTGAGGGTGAAGACTTCCGCTGTTTAGCAGCGAACCGTGTGCGCAGTCGGGGGCGTCCGCAGGGACTGTGAGCGCTGTATCGGCACGAACACCCGCACGCATACACACACCTTTGCCTTCTTTTCCCCAGACATTACTCTGAAACCGGACTGCGTAGATTTTGTAAAGGCTGAACTTTTAAACGTGTGCCATAAATATGGCGAGTTTGAAGGCGTTTCAGGAGCAGACTGGTAAGTTTAATTTCAGAGTATGCGAAAAGAAGATACGTTTCATTGGCGCGTTTGTGGAACAATTAATACCACGTTGTATCATCTACACTAGTATCCTCCAATTTTAGGAAAAACATCATATCCATTTGGGTGTGTGAAACGTTATCAGGTAGTATTGTTTAGTCAGTTATTGGGGAAAATGCTGTGCAGATATGTGTAAAGTATTTCAGTATCCGAGGTCGTGGGTCGAACTTAATTTATTCTATTAATTGAATTAAGTGATAGCATATAGTTCATCGTATTATTTAAGTCAGTCAATAGAAGTTTACGATCAGATGAGCTGAACCCGTTCGAATAATATTAGTTTGGTAAGATTAAAGGAGTGCCGCTCTGCAGTTTTATTTTTGAGCAATCTCCCACTATTAACGTCGCGAGTCATTGATTTGGTTAATAAACTTTTTCCTTTGGGTATCTTTGCTCATTTAACTGAACTCCGAACGCGTTAATCGTTTTTTCCAGCATCACCAAGGTGATTCTAAATGTCATGAAGTTTTCCTCGTGAAATTTATGTTAAAGAAAAACTTTAAACAGCAGCAGCGTGTTTGGACGTGTCGAGACCTCTCAAAAATAGCATTCAACTCCCTTTGAAGAATTTTACCAGTCTCTACTATTTCTTTAAAATGATTGTTCTCTATAAGAAAGAAACATGCTTTGTATGTAGAGGTGGGAATTGGGATGTAGAACCATATGTGTGAAGAATTTTTCATTCATTTAAATGTACATATAGTAAGAATTTCTGTTGAATTCCTGAACGATATTCAGGCCATGGTTTCACTTTTTTTTTTTTTTGCGGGGGGGGTAGCTGAGCTGAATTGGTTAGAAACAGTATCTGCTGTCCTGCTCCAGTAGATCTGATGGTGTACAGCAGCAGTCCAAAAACCCCATTTTATAAGTTGTTGAGGGGGTGTACTGATTTCATCTGGAATTTCCATTACGGACAGCATTGAAGCTATTTTAAATGCAAGTCAATTTTTAGAAAATTGCATAGGCATCAGGACAGGTTGAGGCATTCATTAAGGCTATTTCTGAATGAATCACATTTCCTAATGAGGAAACAAAAAGTGTATGTTCACTGTTGTAAATATTTGACCTCTTCAGGTAGTATGACACATAACTGTGGTACCATATGTGTCCTTTCTGTCCAAGTTTACCAGGTAAATGTCACGCATATGTTAGCAGCGTTTTTAAGGCTATTTGACTAGGCTGGGCTTTCACCATTTCCGAAGCATCCGATCACTGAGTGGCTGCTGTTCTGTGTGTGTCAGTTAGTTAGTCCCAAGGACAAATCTGCCTCTTTGTCCTTGGCAGACAAAGGCAGGATTTTACTTAAGAGGAGAAATAAAAATCATATATGTAACTATACAACTTTCAACTGTACATCCACGACTCCAGTGCAATTGTTGGCAGAGCTGTGATTTATAGCCAGACAGAAGTGAGACACCTGTAATAGGTTTAACCAATCATTTGCTGACTTTATTTTGGTTGTCTGAATTTTGGTGTAAAATACACACACTCCAAGATAGCCACACAGAATGTTACTGCCTTCACCACTGTACTGGCCAGTAATTCTTAAATGGAAGCCTACTTCCCCACCCACTCACGACTGGTGGATCAAGGTAAAATTGAAGCAATAAAGAAATATTGTTTCTCACAGACATTTTCTTTTATTAAGCGTTGTAATTTTTTAGACTGACTCATTCAGTTGTGTGTGTATACATATATAAAATTAGGGTTGCAGTGATATATGGTATGACAATTGATGGTTATAGTACATATTTGATTATTACTGGTATTGGAAAATGATAATGCAACAAAACTGAGAATCTCATCTACATATCTGATTTTTTACTGACTGCCTGTCACATTTGACAATTGGCATTGTCATGTAAGATCTCTTCCATCATGTCATTTGTACCTTGCATGTCTGCACATGCGTACACTGTATTACATTTCATGATGCTCCCCAATCCATTCATCCCGCTGCTCCCTGATCCATTCATCCTGCTGCTTTATGGTAATGCTTATCATGTACAATAACAGCAAACTATAATGGTTACTTTGTTATTTTTCAAGAACTGGTGTTAATGATTTCACTGACTGAAGGAAAATCAATTTTCTTTGCTTGTCATTTTAAGTGTTTACCTCACTGCAGTGGTCTATTAGCTTGTATTTCCATCAGTTTAAAATGTTATTAATATAAAACATATTTATATTACTCCAAATGAGTGGGATTAGAAAAAATGGAAATGATTAATTACATACATTTCTCCATTTGTTTGTCCTATTGGCATAATCTACTGAATTTGCTGCAGCGTAATAGTGGCAGCCTTTATGCACACCAACACCATGACTAGGGGACCTAGCGTGATCAATAAAAACACAGTCAGGCAAAAGTGCAGGTCCTATGCAAAATTTTTATTAAACAGACAAACAAAAAGAATACAAAATTTGAACTCTGAGTTGGTAGAGATTGCTCACAAGCAGTCTGTAGGAACCTGAGGTTGTGAAAAGAAATATTAACAAAGGTCGGACTACCTGACCAGAGGTTTGGTTGTGTCTGAATTCTGAGGCTGCATCCTTCGAAGGATGTGGTCTACGAAGGTGTAGCCTTTGTAGGCTGCGTTCTTTGAAGGTCCAACCATTCCATTTCATAACACTTTCTGTTCAACCTTCAAAGGCTAAAATTTCATAGATTGGGTCCATCAAAGGATGAAGCCCCTGAATTTGGACACAGCCAACGTGTAGTCAGATGGGACAGTTTGGGCGCTTTTCCACCACACCAGGTACCGTACTTTCGGTACTTCCATACAGTATTAAATGAATGGTACTTCTTTTGTGTCAGTTTTCCACTGGCGTAAGAACTGCTACCAGCACCAAATGACATCATCGATGATCACCCCTGATTGATATCATCACAAAGTACGACACGGTATTTCTTTTGCTGAATTCAAGCATGTTATTATGATCCTTCACTTTCCTGTAGTCCTGCTTAAGTTTTTTGATTTTCAAGCGGCATTGTTTGGTGTTTCGCGTGTGCCCCATTTCTTCCAAACGGCTTGCTATTACAGCAAATACTTTTTTATTCCAAGTCGTGTCATCCAAATACCACTGGATCTGTTCATCTGACTATATGGCAATTAAAGCCTCTGTTTCTTCATTTGTACATCCTACCGTTTTACTTTTTCTATACTTTTGTTTCGACTGCTTTTTATTTAGTTTCTTGCTGTGTGTATTTTGTATTTCAGCGGCAGGCTATTTGCATAACCAATCGACAGCAAATACGTTTGTAAGTCCCACCCCAAAGTACCGAAGTAACAAAGTACCCCAGCTGGTTTGGCACTTTCGGTACTTGAACTTTCGGTACTGGTACTCAACCAGAAGTCAATGGAAAAGCCAAAGTACCGAAAGTACCATACTTAGTCTAGTGCAAAAGCGCCCTTTGGTGTAAGTGTAATTTCCTGTTTTCATCACCAGCTGTTCCTCCCCTTACCCTTGAATACGAAGTGCCACTCCAATCGCCTAGCTGGGAAGCACCCACTTTACCTCTGCGCAATGAATCCTGGGATATGTTTGGCTGTAAAGGATCCATAGGGTGGATGCATTTCTAGACCACATTTGAAGGAGCCTTCAAAATAGAACAGCCTTGTAGCACCACTGTGACATTTTCAGTCTTCGAATGCAGCCTTAGAAGGATGCAGCACTTGAATTAGGACTCAGCCCCTATGAAACAAAGGGAGGTTCTCAGTATGCGTATTTGACCATACTTGTATTCTCAGGTACCCATGTTACATCATCTTCTATTGCCAGAGACCAGTTTCAGTTCTCAAGAGCAGAAGTACAGAGAACAGTAAAAATCCCCAAATGTCCTTCTTGCCCCATTCCACAAGTAATTCTGTTAGGTAGCCAGATACTTGTAAACATGAAACTCTTCTCTTAGAGTGAGAAGCATAAAATCATTTCAAGAGGAAAATGTGACATCTCATCACATTTAGTTAAAACTACAGTGGATGAAGGAGGTGCAGAAAGCACGTTTTATTAGTAGTATAGATTGTGTTCTGAGAAGTGCATGTTTGTATGTGAATCATGCTTATTAAGAGGCAGGCAGGTATCAGTGAAAATAACTTTGAGGGGGAGAAATGATGAACTCTTGAACTAAAGGACATTTCAGTTACCCATTGTTACCAAGTAATTTAGCCACTGATCATAGTATATAGTGGCACTGTGGTAGCACTGTGGCCTCATGCTTCCAGGTTATGAATTGGATTCTTCTCACCAGCTGTGTGTGTGGCATTTGCAAATGATCCCCATATTCACGTTTTTCTCTGAGTATGCTGATCTCCTCCCACAGTTCAAAGACTTGTAGTTATGTTGTGTTTTGGTGTCTGTTAATTACAGATATTGCTGTGACCCTGCAATGGAGAAGCAGGTGGGGGAAATGGATGGCCCATTGACCATAATAATCCTAAATCTTGTCAGAGTGAAAAGTCATCAAATACAATTATGAGCTTTCCAACGACATTAAAATGTTGATTTTCAAATATGTGTTAAACCAGTTAAAATGGCTAATATGATTCTGTATGGGTGAAAATGTTTGTTGGGACTGTAATTATGAGTTAGGTTGCACAGACAGGTTTTACGGCACCATGTGTTGTTTATTATAGCCGTGTGATAGCTCTTCTCAGTTAAAATGTATAAAATCAGGTGGAGAAGCATCGGATTGGATGGAATATCGGATCGGTAGCGGCACCAATCCAGGCCTATTTGATAAATCGGGTATAGGGTATACATTACCGATCCATGCCCGATACTTTACTTTAGCTTTTCGCAGTTTCTAAAAAGATAGCTCATATTTCTTGTTAAATCTATTTGTACAATCAATTTCACGACAGCTCTTTGACATTTTGGATGCGTTTTTCTGGAATTCAAGCTGAACAGTAATGCTGCCCCTCTGTGGTTGTGCGTGCAGCAGTGTCTTCTGCCTGCTGTGACATCATGCGCATACCCTTCAAAGCAGGGGGAGCATAAGAAAATCAGATCTGCGAGAGGATGACGATATGAAAGTATTATACACTTTTTAACAGCAACTAAAATCCATATTTCTGTGATGGATTTTCCAAGAACGCACCGTGCAGGCATTTATAAAGATGTAATGTAGCTTCATGATGTTTTTAAATCATAATTTTTTAAATACTGCTCTCTTCATAGCTCTACACATATGTATTTTAGAAACTCTGGTGTTTGATTTTATGGATTTATGTCCTTCAAGGATACATCATGGAGTGGTGTACATTTCATCCTCTGAATGCTGTCCCAGGCGAGTACTTGCATGCCTCTGCCTTCCCCAAAAGGACAAAACAATAGTTGGCTAAGCAGGCTCTGTTTGGATTAATGAACTTGAGAACAGGCTGAATTTAGCAGGCAGTTCAAGAGCAGGCCTCAGATATGTCTGTGAGGGAGGTGGAGTGGGCTGGGGGCAAAGCCACAGTAGAATGGAATATTTTGCTCTTATTCATTAAAATATCCCTCTTGTACCATGATGAAAGGCTAGAATGCCCCAGGAAAATACCATATAGTTCATAGCATATCGCATTGCTAAAATGCTAATGTTAAGTGCCAGACCTGTTTAATTAACAACGCTTTCTACAGCTTCGCTTTTACATTAGCATAAACAGTTGAGTAAAGTTCTAACTTTTTTTTTGTTTAGGATGGATAGTGAGCTGACCTGAACAGTATTATCTTATCTGGTGGCTATGTCTGTGTGTTTTGAATATCCGTCCAAAGGTTTAGATACTAAACACCATACTTATCACATATTCGTGTTTATAGTGGCTGCCTTTCCTGCATCCCCTTCCTTGTTTGCAAAGCACGTTGCTCTTAATCTAAAGATCTAGGAGTTTATAAATAATTTCCTTTCTAGTGCCGAAACATCTGCTATGAGTCACATTATTCACAGTTAGCTTGCATCAAATTGACTCAATATTTGTCCTGTCCTGTTCTGGTCAAGTAGAGTCTCCTATGTACTGCTCAGTAAGGCATAGGTGCTGTTATTGATGATGTTTCATTGTGGTTTTTTATTAACAGACATGATAGACCACACATAAATTACCAGGAAAAGGTAGCAGGTGGACAATCTTCTTATGTATGTATGGTGGATTTCTTGGTACTAAGAGTGTGTCAGCTGTATATTTCACACCAGCAAAATCAGATTAGAATGTGGCAGATGAGTGTGACTGAATCATGTGCTTTCCACAGATCCCTGCAGTATAACAACTGCTCAAATGTAAAGAGCAACAGGTGAACTGACCAGCAGCAGATTGAGTGATTGGTTAGCATGCGACTGCCAGGAACCCTCCTCAAATTCTTAATGTCCACCTGTCCTCCTCCTCCTCTGGTATAACACCATCAGGAATCCTGTTTTGCACCTTTGTTGGTGCATGTATGCGATATGGAATGATGTTCTCAAGTAAGCCTTCCCCATAGCTTTATGGCTGTGGTTGAAAACAGTGTGTGGTCAGTGCCTACCTCATCAGAGCACATACAGAGCACATACTTTCTAAGCCACCCCATCCTGAGCTTTTCTCTGTTTTATTTTCATGTTCCTGAATATCTGCTTTGATTTGGGTTACTGTTTGGTATCTTTAGGAGTGGGTGGGGGGTATTGGGAGTGGGTTGGCACACTTAGCCTTTGACCTAACATGACCTTACCCAGAACGATGCCAGTTTGAACTCTAGCCTCTTAACCCCCAGCAACGGTGGTGCTTCACGCTGGCTGACTCTGTGACCACCAACCTTGCCCTCACCTGTTTGTGTGTCTTAGGGAGAGCAAGATGGGATAGACAAAAAGAGAATTTCACTGTGGGGATAAATAAAGTATCACTGTTCGCTTCTGCCCAGCTGGTCTGAAGAGGTACAGTAGTACCTGTTCTATTTTTGCGATTAAATTATGAAACAAGTAACTTTGAAATAACTCCTAACTAAAATTTTATTTTCATTTAAATTACACTTTCTCTACTCTTTGGAAAAATTCACTATTGTAATATTGCAAAATGCATAATCTTCTTCCTCAGTTTTTTTAACCACCACTCAGTACTGGTATTTTGTCACTGCTGAACATCATCTCACAGGTGGAGAAGATTACACTGTCAGCTGTCAACATCTCATATGACATCACTGTCTAACAAGAACAGTCACACTCTGCAATGTCCACATTGTAAATGAGCATCATGCAATTGTCCATTTACTCTGATGATCAGAGTGACCATTTTTCCCCACATATGAGAATAAATTTTTATTTTAATTACATGAAAATTTAATTATAGGGCTACTTGATTATGCCAAAAATCATAATCAGGATTATTTTGGTTAATATCCATCCATCCATCCATTTCTGCTGCTTATTTGGGGAGGGTCTTAGGGGCAGCAGTCTAAGCAGGGTATTTTGGTCAATATTTTTTAATTTAACATGATTCATTGAATTTGGAAATAGCATGCATTGTTAAATGAAACATGGCACAATAATCATTTTCTTTTGATTATTTTGTTTTGATAATGGTTAGAAACAAAATTGTAACAGAAAATAAAAGTAGATTAATTGCCCAGCCCTATTAATTATTGAAATGATTACTTGTAAACAAAGGGTCACAAGACCGCAGATGAGCTATTTCTGAAGCCAGCTGAGTGTGAGACAGTTTGTAAAATAACTGACATCAAGCGGTCTATTACTCAATTTGATTCTGCGACACAAAACCAGTTTTCTCCCACTTAAAATCCTAATATTTTTTTAAATGCTTGAAGGTCAGGTGGATGCTCCCTTGGAGTTCATTGCTAAATGTGTAAATGAAAGTCCTTCAGTTGGCAGGAAAGAGTGCCTGTGTCACATAAGGTAACTGTAGAAAGGTCAGCAGAGCTCTGAGCAGCTAAAGAGGGGGGTTCCTGTGGTGTTTCAAGGCTACACAAAGAGCTCCATGGTCAGTGTTTAGACTGAGAAAGCCAAACACCTTCCGGTGACACAAGGCCTGGTCATGTCCTGTTGTCATCAGAAGACCTTTTCTACAGCTTGTGTAAAAGTTTCTGGACTAGTTTAAAGGTTGCTATTACTGTTTGTTAGAGCGGCTGGGCTGACATGACTACTATTATTTATTATTTATTTACTAGTATTTAGTGTATAAATACATCTCCTGTCTAGTGCATGACTTTTAAACCTGATATTTTCAATGCACTAAAGTAATTAAATTCCTTAAATACCATCCTCGTATGCTGTGATGCTGCACACAAGCAGTTCTGCTCCATCTTGCACACTTTGAAGGCACCACTGACATTAATCTGGCCCAACTGTGTTCCTGGAAAAACTACTCTTCTGTTTTTTTTCGCTAAATTACATGTAAGTTTTTGAAATTACTTACAAATTCAAACTCATTGAGTATTTTGAGCAATTCATATTAAATGGTTTATCATTGGACATTAAGTACAAAATGATACAGGGGAATATATATGCTGTGCATGTAATCTGTGTTGAAATCAGCTTTTCAGTCACTCAAAGCAGCTTTGCATAAACACTGCATTATGATTCTTCACACTCAGCTAGTCCTAAGGAAGGACCATTGATGCACTTATGGGAATTGGCATGGAACTGAAGTAAAGTGCCAGATACAGGTAGCTAGTGTTAGTCTGACCATATGACAAAAATGCTATCATGTGACATCGCAAAGTTTACAAGTGGTGAAGGAAATGACATGTATTCCTCGAACAGGATGTGGGTTAAAATGTCTATTTTCAGTGTTCTGCTTTACTGTTCTGCAGAATAATTTTTTGTCTCGCTTCTTCCAGATCAGATCATATCTGAGCCAGTAGAGGACACTGATCCCAGCAGCTTTGAATCAAAAATGGTATGTTTTTCTCCTCAAGTATCAGGCCTTCTCTATCCATCCATTTTCTATACCCTATTCAGTTAAGAAACAATCTGCCTGTCTTCTAGGGTCTGGGTTACGTCTATATTCATATTCAGCTTCTGCATGTAAACTACAGTGTGATCTTTTTAAGTGGGAATTACCCATTGCTTATTGCTTGTGCAGAGGGAGCACATGCATAGTCTGAAGTTTTACTGTATTTATGAAGGCTGGAGCGAGAGCTGTGATGACAAGCTGCCACATGTCTTTCTTGTATCATCCTTCATACTGGAAAGCATAATTTTCCCCTGTTACAGAGACCAGTGCCTTTATCTTCACCAGCTGTCTCTATCTCTCAATGTCTGTAGTCATCCATCCACCTTCCTGGAAGTAAATGGTGTCTGTCAGCTTATGCCAGGGTCAGATTTATTATTTTGCATAATGTGTCCCAAAAGTGTGTGTGTTTTGTCTGAAATAATACTATCACAAAGGTCTTGAGACTTACTCTCTTCCTTCCAGTCCTTAAAATCCACCCATCCTGTTCAAGTCACGGAGCCTCAAGGTAAATGTATTAACTTGCTCCTCTGTGTTCCTGCTGTGACAGTTCTTACAAAAAGGTATAGTGCCAATTACCGAGATGGAGTTTCCCTTAATCCATATGCATCAATAACGAAGCTTGAGACACACACTGTATGTAGAGGCTGAAGCCTCTAAATCAGAAAGTAAACCATCACGAGGCTATCGCTGTATATTTTTCCACCAGGAGTGGTAGTCCGATGTGATCCGTAGGTGCTCTTTTTGATCCAGATGAAAACTTTCCAAACAAATGAAGATTGAATATTTATTGCTTAGTGGAAAATGAGGATGAATTTAAAAGTATATTCCAATCTATGTCCTGCTTTGGACAGACCCAGTGACTTTGCAGCTAACATCCATACCGCCTGGTTACCTGACACCTTCCTCTGAGCGGATACAGCAGGTAAGTCATGTGATTTTATTAAACCTTAAAAACACACACAGCCCCTTCAGGAACATTGATCACTGACAGGAAGCATTGTGCTACAAAAAGATACCAGTCACATTGCACAAATTGGTGTGGGTCCTGTTGCCTGTCATAATTTTTTTCATTTAGGACAATGTTCCTTGTAATTGCTCCAGTTGCTTCAAAGGTGGTTGATGTAATTAACATTTTGGTGTGTTTAATTCTATCGCAGTTTAGGATGGACGAAAGCGGTGAAAACACAAGTGAAATTAAAACTGTGTATTTTTCAGACTTTTGTATGACAACATTTGCATTGGAAGTTTGATTTCATTGTGGTGGCAGTGAAATGATCCTTTTATTTTTATTAATTGTAGCCGGTTGACAGTGGGAACAAGTATGTATATCCGGGAACAATTTCATCAGGTGTGTATTTTATTATTTTATTGCTATTAAAAATTGAGACAATGACCCTAGTCCTCTCCAGTGCAGTTCAACCACTCTACTTTAACACCCTTGTCTGCGTGTGATGTAAACGAAGCCCCCCACCCCGCTCCACTTGTAAAAACAGACCAATCCGTGGCTTTACTCCCCCCCTGAAATTCAGATTTATTCAAAGACCTGCAGTGTTCAAATGGTTCCTGTGAGAAGTGCTGCTGCCTGGCACCCCCACCCAAGATCAGTGACCTGATGAATGATGAGGATCTTCTCTACACGCTACGCCTGAAGCTGGACCCCAGCCATTGCACCATCAAGAACTGGAGGAACTTCGCCAGTCGCTGGGGCATGACCTATGATGAGCTAGTGCTGCTGGAGCACCGGACACAGGGCTCCGCCTACAGCCCCACACAGGAGTTCCTGCGGCGCTACAATGAGAAGAGTGTCACAGAGCTGACCGAGCTATGCCGAATCTACCAGCGCATTGACGTACTGCGTCTGCTGCAGCGGTGGGTGGAGAATGACTGGCCATCTCGCTGGCAGAAAGCACATTAGACTGTTAGCTGAGCTGGGCCCCAACTGTGGCCCTTATCTCTATAAACGGTGTGGTTTACTCATCATTGCCACACTTTTGTTTTGGTTGCTGTTTAACCAGAGGAGGACTGACCATCTGGCACAGTTATTCCTGTACGTCACAAGCCTTGTGGTAACATTGTCAGTGGTTTTTATGGACTGACTGAGAACAGCAAACACACACATCACCCTACAGATGGATTCTGCTTCCAAAGCGAGTGTAGACAAACACTCAAGGATGAGACTCTGCTATTGACATCTCTCCCACGTTAAACTCCTTCCACTAGCAGCTCTGTCTTGTGCAGCAGTGTCACTCTTATAATCAGAACAGAGTGGGATATTCTTCTCCACTGGTGCATCTTCTTCAGTTGTATTCTGGATAATTATTAAAACATTACTGTGTTTCCTGAACTCTTTAATTTGTCCGTGTTCTCAGTTTATACATTTATGAGTGATCACCGTAAGATCATGTTGGTTATTAATCATTTGTTGACCCATTAAAATCAATAAAGTGCACTACTGTCTAGGAATAGAATTGCATGGGGGTTTATTTTCATTATTTTTATTGAATTGCCAATTGCTGTTCTTGTGTTGACCCATGGTAACTTTTCAGTCTGAAATTGCAGTAATTTTTAAGGAAAAGTTCAATTTGTAGAATCACTTTGGAAAGTAAATTCTGCAATGAACTTCCGGATCTGGGTTATACTGCTCAGCACTGGAAGTGAGAATGCTTATTTAAATTTAAAGGTGGAATATAAAGGTCAGACTGTGGGGAAACTTAATACCCTACAAGCTCAGGGTCTTCTGAAGTGATTGCTGTAGCTCATTTGGTATGTTTTCCCAGATATAACATTTTGAAGGTTCAAAAGTAACATGTTAAAGGGCAAAATAATTCAAAATCAATCATTTGAGAAAGACCCCATATTGATATGTCATTGTTGATCCAGAATCCAGAAGATTGCTTTTTGCGTGTTTATAAGTCCTTAGCAAACAGGGTTGTTGTTGTGATGATATCTGATGCAAATATGTGAACATGAGAATATGGCTTACTTATTATAAAATGTCCAACAGTCACAGAATGGGTCATAATTTATTTAATTATTCGACAGTTCTGTGAACTTTGCATGTAATTTTCTGTGGGTGTTTTTAATTTCAGATTATTTGCTAAATTTGGTAGAACATTTATAGAATGAACTCTTCTTTATATTTATTGTATTGACTCCAAAGGAGTATTGGAAAAAAATTGATAAAATTAAAAAAATTAATCAAAATTCTCACATAATGTCTCATAATGCACATGTTTTCGAGAATTTATATTAAGATTTAAGTTTAAATGATAAAAAATATTATTTATAACTTAATCAGTAAATGAATATTAGTTGTACATTTGAGATAATTGAAGACCAAGATCGTTATGGATTAGTACATCGAGGGTGCTTCTATTTACTTTGCAAGATTCATGATTTACTCAAATTCATATCATAGTCTGGCAAGTTAAAAATTAAAATATAAAACTTTTTATAAACACTTATATTAACATAAATGATTCAGGATTCTGTGTGATATTTAAATTATATTTATTGAACATGTCAATAGATGACCTTGTAAATATTTCATCATTTACATATATGTATTGTGCACAAAAAGTTGAATACACACATTAAGAAGCTATATTACAGTTGCTTAAATCTCATTGGACTCTGGGTGTATGTCTAATGATTTTTCTTAGTTATGCAAAATAATCTATCATATAATGATTTATAAGATTACATATATACCATAAAAGGCTTTACCTTTTACACAAATAATGTATTTACAATGGAGTAATGACAAATTTTAAAGATTGCGCATTTGTACTTTGCATTCATTTCTAGTTAATTAACCATATAGGAAAACCTAGTAATAACCCATTTTCTGCATTAGGAAACTAGTTTACTCAGTTATTAGCTGCTTCTGTTCGTTGCAGGTTAAGCCCAATATGATACCATTTTCCATATTTTTTTCTGATTCCCAGGTGGGAATCTGGCTTTATTACTTTCTATGTGTCTGCATTGACCCCAATGCTGGAACCAGTGGCATCTTGTAATACATCAAGTAGTAAGATATGGGATAAAGGTGTTTCCGCTGATCATGGAAGATCAGGTTCACCAGTTATCACTGAAATAGTCTTTAAACATTTGCAGCATTTCTTTGATGTCTAAACATGGTGATGATACCTCCTTTTTTGAAATTCTAGGAAATCATGTATGCAGGTATCTATCAAGTTAGACTATGGCTGGAAACATGTAGATCTTTGAAGTTCAGCATGAGACCTCAGTCGCTTATTGGGGCATTAACGTTTCTTATGTTATCTTATGATAATCTGTGAAATTTAAAAGCTGGTACCTCCAATTCAGGCAGTGCTTCAGTATTCTCTGTATCACTATGTTCCAAGCTAATATCAGATGTTGGCATATCAATATTTATGCCTAGTGCAGGACTTTTGAGGTCATCTTTTGTTAAATCCACATCACTTTCATGACTTTTTAGTTTACTTGCAACTCTGGGGACAGATACACTGAAGTCAGGAGTCTCCATACTCCTATATAGGTCACTGTTTTGTATTTTTGCTGCTGGCCCTGAAAATCCAATATTGGGCATTTTAAAATTTGGCACTTTAACTATTCCTGAAGGAACATCAGTGTCATATTCTGGAGCATGAACATCCACTTCAGTGCCTTTGAGGTTAGATTTTTGTAAATTAACAATTTCAGGGGGATTCAATTCCCCTCTAATTGTGGGCACTGTAAAATCTGGTTTATTTGAACTGGACTTTATGTTGAGATCTGGGTCTGTTACGTTTGACCCTGAAATTACAAATGTTGGTGTTTTAGCAGCTGGAATTTTGAGCTCTCCAGCAGTATCTGGGACTTTCATGCTGAATTTGGGACTGTTATTGTCTGCATTTGGTGAATTTATACTTTTAAGTTTTCCTGAAGGAGCATCAATGTGAAGATAAGGAGATGATAGATGTACGTCCGAGCCAGTTAGGTCAGCTTTAGGTAAATTCATATCTATGTTAGGAGTGTTGAGGTTTCCTTTAATTTTGGGGGCTGACAGATTCAGATCTGGTGTGTTTAAATCTGCATTGATTTCTGGTCCTTTAACATTAGGTCCTGAGAAACCAAATGTGGGTTTCTTAAAATTTGGCATCTTGAATTTGCCTGAAGGAGCATCAACATCAAGATCTGGAGAGTTCAGGTCAATGTGAGGGCCACTGAGTTCAGCATTTGGTAAATTCATATCTATGTTAGGAGTCTTGAGTTTCCCTTCAATTTTGGGGGCTGACAGATTCAGATCTGGTGCACTTAAATCTGTGTCAATTTCTGGTCCTTTAACATTAGGTCCAGAAAAACCAAATTTGGGTTTCTTAAAATTGGGCATCTTGAATTTCCCTGAAGGGGCATCAATGTCAAGATCTGGAGAGTTCAGATCAATGTCAGGGCCGGAAAATTTGGCTTTTGGTAAGTTAGCATCAATGTCTGGAGTATGTGGTTTTCCTTCAATTTTGGGGGCTGACAGATTCAGATCTGGTGTGTTCAAATCTGCATCGATTTCTGGTCCTTTAACATTAGGTCCAGA
>JABFEB020000060.1:18095688-18127993 GCA_019775895.2 Stomatorhinus ivindoensis
CCTACTTCGCGGAAATTCAGTTATCGCGGTCGGCCTTGGAACCTATCTCCCGCGATAAGTGAGGGATTACTGTATTTCATGATTTACATTTATTTACTTATACTTATGTCATGTTTAGTCCTCCATATACACACTTGACAGAACTTCATGGATTACATGCAATTAGATCAACATCATCCAATCAGGCACAACTACAATCAACACTAAATAAAGACTTCTGATTGCATCTGTTTCACATTTATTTCTTCTTGACATTTTCATCTCATTTTTATTCGTTGACAAAAGTTTCAGTATATTTTGTCACAGCTTTTCTGGATTATAAATTATAGAATATATATTTTACAGCACATTTTATGTGAGGGGACACGAATAATGTAGTAGTACGTGCTTGCTTAACAGTAACTTAACCATTATTATACAGTACTGAAAGTACCCATCAATGAAAGGGATTCTGACATATTAGCCTTTTCTCAATTGATACAGCAATGAAAAAAATATCATGTATCATGGGATAATGGAGCAATGAAAATCATGCTTTTTATACCACTCAATATATGAAGGAACAATGAAAACACACTGTTACACATCTTTTACACGTGACAGAACCTCAGGGAGCATGTTCATTTTTATAATAGTTTAATGTTAACTGCCGTTGACCGTGCCTGATTTGGTGCCTATTATTGTTAATGTCTATTTGTAGTTTTCATGTTAATATTATGTGTGAATTAGAATCCTTCATTAAGAGAAAGAGGAGCCAGGTCTACCAAACTGGAAGACAGTATTAGTCTGTGGATTTGCAGTACCTGGAGCAGGTAAGATTCCTAACCGGGGCGATGTGCGTCAAATAGTACTCATATAACGTCACATGGCATTTCTCAGTTATGAATCACTTCCTGGTGGATCATTTTCAGGTGGACAACTGATTATATTAATCAGTGTGCAGCTCTCTTGAATCCATTAGAAGCCCTGGACCAGAGTAGCATCAGACATATTTTTTGACTGCAATCGGACCAAAGAATTGGATCAAATTTGGCCCTATGAATCCAAGCAAAGCGGGTTTTCATATATAAGACACACAACAAATTATTTAGCCAATTTACTTCTTGTTTCACTCCAGCTCAAAAGACCTTGAACTGCAGTGTGCAAAGTGGGACAGAACACACATTTTTCTAATAACAGTAAAATCAGCAGGGAAAAGCAGGTGGGACACTAACGACCTACAGCTCTGGAAAACTTCATAACCTGGACTACAGGTGTTCCCAAAATAAATATTTCCTCCAGCTCTGAAGTCACAGTGTATAGCCATTCCCACATGAGCTGAAGGCCATGTTTAATACCTGTAAGCAAGGTATTTGACCTTGACCTGCAAAAAAAATGTCTGGTGGTAACAGCTTTCTGAGAACTTGCTGTACTGTTGAAGTGACGTGTGCTCTGAAACAGATTTACACATGCTGAGAATGGTGTCAAATGTGCTCATTCTGTAACCAAAAAAAATGACTGCAAGCAAAGGATAAATGAATGTGTCTTTACATGTCGGCAGCTGTGCGCAGCACGATTTGCCCAAGGGAGGATTCAGGAGTCAAAACTGCTAAATATGCACTCGCGATTCATGTTTCACTCCAGTCTTACAAGCTCTTCCTCTCATGCCCCAACATGCCTTTTTAGCTCCCTTTTTAATGAAGGTCTGTCTGAAATGTCACTTATCAGCCTGCAGGCCCACCTGCACCATTAAACAAAGCAACCACATTGTTTCACTGCCCTGGTTCTCACCGCCACGTATGTGTAGTGAACAAGGTACGGAGGCTTGACAATCTGAGAGGAAGAGACTTAATCAGCTACAAGGTAGTATTAATTATCTGCCGCTGAGACAACGGAACAAAGTGCAGTCATGTAAACGTGAGCCTGGCAGTGATGGGGTATTTGTGCCACACCTATAACTTTGTCACACCACCACCAGCATTCCACAAATGACACTCCTCCCATCAAGGTTCAAAAATGCAATTCTTGGCCTTATCAAAATTTGCTGTCACTCTTAATGCAAGAATTTGGCCCAAGGCATGTTTTGCAAAAGTCCCTGTTGCAGATCTCTGAACGGGTGACAAAGTTTGTTGGATCAGTGCAGAGTGGCAAAAATGGCTGAGTGAGAACAGATCTCGCAGAAGGATAACCAGAACCATATACATGTGGTCAAGCGGGGCTCACAGCTGGAGAAACAGAATTCCAAATAAATCAAAATGATTGACCAATTGCTCACAATTAGTAGAACGTGAAACATTCATTCCTAAACCTCACCGGTAGGATAAATGCAAGACCATGGCCTTACCTAGCAGAAAGTGCCATTCAGCATTTCATGTAAACAGATTTAATTACTGTGCAAATTAGCCTAATTCAAATGTATCGTAATGCCTGTAGGATTTTGGCCCACTCCACTGTCAGACCCATTTATGATTGTCAACCATGTTCAGGGGGGTTCCAGCCTCATTATATTTTTTGTCACAGCCCTCCTGAAAAAATATTTTTCTACATCCATTTCATGGTTTGTCCAGAGTTGTACATATTTTATATAAATCTTATTATTAAGGACCTCCACCCCACTCAACAAATTTTCGCTCAAATCCTACAATTGCACTTGGTCATACCTGAAGGGTTTATATTGACTTATCATCAGTTATATGTCAAATGAGTTGAAATATGTTTTGCACTGGGAGCCAAATATGGCTGTCAGCATTAAGGAAAGCACCAATCTATTAATAAGCTTTGCATGTCCCAGGCTCAAGCATTCTTTAGCAAAAACTTGGAGTGAAAATGCATATATGGAGTTCTCTTCTCAGGCGTTCTGGTAAGCTGTAACAATAGCTCCTAGGCTATGCTGCATCTCTGTGGTATGTAAGTTGATTGATGCTACATTTTATGGGTGTGGACTGAGTTATGACTAAATGGTGAAAGACAGTGATTCCATGGAAGGGCCTTGTCACAATATTCTTCAACTATCTTGCTTCAAGGTGTCCTGCTGCAGCCATTATATTTTTTGATCCCTGTGGGAAAATTCTCTGTATTTGTTCCCCTGCTTGCTCTCTGTGGGTGAAAACAAGCTGGCTGCAAAGGGCAGCAACCTGTTGCAGTGCCTAGGAAGCTGGAGGAGGTTAAGGGCCTTGATCAAGGACCTGCAGGCGTGCTGAGGCTGGGCTTAAACGGGCAACCTTCTGAGCACAGGCACAGAAGCTTAGCCCACTGAGCCACACGTTGCCCCTGATAACTGTATTTAATCATTAGGTGAAAGAAAATATCATTTGGTGAAAGAAAATATCATTTGGTGAAAATGCCACGTGAACTGGTATTGGGTAACATAAACATTAAACAAACTAAACAAGTTGTGAAACGTGGTAACATTGTTTGTTTTTGATGCCAGTATTGGTAACTGAAGTGCATGTGCACTTGCTGAATTTCTTTTTTTGTGTTAAATCATAGGTTAGGCAATAACGGGGCTTGCCAGGGCTGAGTTTGGGCTGTACGTCATTTGGAGTATATTTGGAAAAGGAGGATGCACCAGATACCATGAGTGTATGCAAGTAGCTGCCAATCTGGACAGGAGCAGCTGTCAGGAGCTATAAGAGAAGAGGAGGCTCCTTTCAGGCTGGAAAGATGTGCGAAGTGGTCAAAGGAATGTGTGATGAGAGAAATGCCTTTACAGTTTTGTTCATTGAAAACACTGAAACAACCGGTTTCTGATGAAGCCTTTTTTAACAACAGATTGTACCTGTATTTTTTCACCTGAATGACAGTCTTTCATTCCTGTCAAGGGTGTCCAGAAAGCAGCATTACTGTGGTAAAGTTTTTCTGGACTTAGATGATTCACTGAACTAAAATGCTCACCTGACTGGACAAGGGGAGCAGCTCATCTCAGAGCAAGTCCTCATGTAATCCTCAGTAAACAACAGCATAGGTAAACTGCATGATATAAAGATGGATTTTAATTACTTGATTTGGTTCAGATCAGAATAAAGGCTCAAATATCTAGAGGTAAAAATGCCAAATCTAAGGCAGTACATGTAAATTTGCGGATCTTTTCAGAGAAAAATAACATCGCAGGTTGGCTCTATGGCAACATTTGACTCTTGGTAAGGTTGAGTCACTGTGGGGTAATATCACTCGCCCTCATTCCACAGATACCTGCGCAGAAACTTAAAGGACCCGCCGTCTCCATACATTTCTTCTTCTTGTCACCACATCTTGCAAGAGCTGCAGGACCAGTAAATGAGTGGCTTGCAACAAAGATTCAAATTCATGTTACACAGGTGAGAAATAAACAGTGATTTTTTTTTTTTTTATCTGCAGGGACACTGTGGCATGGTTGTAGGTGTGCATATTTACTAGGCGTGCTCTTTGTAGTGGTGGAGGGTTAGACTTGTAGCACCATTCTGGATGAAAGGGTGTTCCAGTACATCCCGCAGATTGCCACCCAACATCATTCCAGCTCAAAACCGGTTCAAGTTCCTCTGAGAACCATCAGTCAAACCTTCTGTAGCAACATTATTAAATTGGCAACATTTGGATTCTTCTGAAGGCGCTATCAGCCTGCAACGACAGTGGTAAAGAGGTGCAAAAAATTCCATATATCTGAGCAGGAAACAAACACGTGTTTTTCCCCCAGTTGAAGTACCAACATATCACATTGCAGAGATGTACATCCTAAAATCTTGCACAGGCTATTGTGGCTTCAAATGGTTCACACCAATTAACACTAAATACCCTTGATGGATGCCATTAAGAGTGCGTCATCAGCGTTTTCCCTAAAATGGCCAGCAGACAAATCACTGCCTCTTCCAGATATTTCAAGATCAGTAACATGATTTTATTTCCTTAAAAACAATTTATCAGGCCCACAAAGCCTGCAGTCTTAACCTCACTATTACTATGGATATAATATAGTGGTGCGGAGCGCGCGTACCACCAGTGGTTTTCGGAGCATCCCTAGGTGGTATGTGAAAAGACCATGGTAATTTCTTACTGTGATTTTTTTTTGTGGTTTTACTTAAAGTGGTATTTGGGCTAAAATGTTTCAGAACCAGATATAGTACATTGAACTGCATCATTACACTATCTTGATTTGAGCTCAAGGTAAAACCAAGTGCATCAGAGAATACTGTATGAGTGACCCAAGTGGTCAACGCGCCTACCTGCTGCACTTGCAGTACTGTTTCTTCAAGGGAATCTTTTACTATTGGAATGAACCCCCACTTGCCACCGTTTACCATCATTTATCATGAAGACATCATTGAGGCTCAGTGTCAGCAGGACAGAATGCCAGAGATTGAGAAGTAAGAGAAATTTAGGAGCAGAGAAGTATGGGAAATGTCTTTGGACACATGATTACTACTTGGGCCTCAGACAAAACACAAACACTTTAACAGAATTTATTCAAAATAAAAGCCTAACAAAAACATACATGGTATGTGTATGACACGAACTCCCACCAAACAACTGGCAAGCCAACATCAGTTTCTGCTAAAATCTTCTTCTGAATTGAGGTTCCTTCACTGAGTACTAGATGGATTCTGGAGGGAGCTCTGCCATGCTGTTCCTCACTGGAGACAGGGCTCCCCTTGTATTGCACTTGGAATTATCTCTGCAGTGCACAAAAAGACAGATGCAGTGCTGAATGAGAAACACGCATACAGACTAATTTCAGTACCTGAGCATTCTTAGATAAGCAATTTCCAGTGACAATCTGCAAAGCTCCACCAAACACTCAGTCCCTCCCTTATGTTTAAGCACTCATGTCATACTCTCATGCCAAAGGAAAACAGGTGGCTTTTAACTCACTTTAAGAAAACTCAACTAGTCTAGGCCAGTACTAAATAGGAGTGTAACAAAATATCAGAGAACAACGGGAGCAGGCTGGAACCAACGCACCGCAGGCCGCCAGCGCACCACAGGGCACACACACTCACACAGCCACACGTACTCTCACACAACTACAGGGCCAATTTAGACATGCTAATTAGCCTACCTTGCTCATTTTTGAACTATAGGAGGAAACTGGAGTCCCTGGGGAAAACCAACGTGAACAGGGGGAGTGCAAACTCCTTTTTATACTATGATAGTTGAAAATTTGATTAAATAAAAAAAAATGTCTTCCTTACAGCATTGCAATGTATTAAAGGGTAACCCACACACATTGCGTTGCTGATACACAGCCCTAGTGCTAATGTTCCCATGCATTTATGACTCTCCAGCTGTTGGGTTCCTACCACCTTAGGGTTTGTGCCACTGTGCAACACCAGTGGGTCACTTACTTTCTGTAGCTGAAGTTCTTCCACAGGCTGCTAATGGTAGGCTGAAGTTCCATCACATTCTTGTTGCCGCTACTTTTGGCATCTGACCTCTTGCGTAAGCCACTGACCCGGGCAGGTGCCATGGGGCAGATCTTCGCTGCAAATCCCACGTTGGTGTTCCTGACCCGTGACAGTCCTGACACCTACACACAGACAGAAGGCGACAATGAGCTTAATAGAGATGCAGCATCTCCTCTCAATCATGTAAAAACGTTTCCCCAAACGTGCACACGTTCCTCCTAATATAAGACCTAGAAGTGTTGTCCTGAAGAATAACAGACCTTTGCTCCATTGGCTAAGGGTCTTTTCTCATTGGTGTCACTGGAGTCTTCACTTACGTTGAGGTCCTATGAAAAAAGCAAAAAACCAAGTTACAGTAGCTGCAAAGCTCCATCAGCAGCTGAGCCCCTCCCTAATGGAAAGCTGAACAACAGTCGCACTAGTGTATTTGGGGGGGGGGGGGGGGCCCACTATGGATCATGCAGTTCCTCTATGGATTCTGCTCAAGCCATACCTGCATGGGGCACTGCTTTCTTTCAACGTCGAGCCAGCTCGATTGGGAGAAATAGGTGCTGCTGAAGGGTGGTTGAGAGTCTGCGGCTGTCTCACCATCCTGCTTAAGTTCCTGAGGAAGCAAAGTGGGGGCCCTCTGTGTCTGAGAAGCCCAAGATAAATTCTCTTTACTGTGCTGGAACTTCTGAAGGGGTGAAAAGCGCCACTTGTGAGACACCTCCTGGGGTTTATGCGGGGAGAGCCTGATCTGGTTAACTACAACTGCCCCAGAATGACCCCTCTTGGGGGGTGTGGAGCTAAGCAAGTCCGATGAGTCCCCTTCAGCTCCTGTCATATGGGACTCCTCGCAGGTTATCCGCTGGCCTTCGTTCTGGCCATCGTGGGTGAACTGAGAAGCTACCGGGGCCCCGTCAACAGGATGTGGGACGTCTGTGGAACTGCTAGAGCTGAAGAACCTGTAGAAATCCGAATGCGAGTACAAAATGTCTACTATGAATGCGCCTCGCTTTTCCTAGAAGGGGAACTAAAAGCGATGCAATGAGATTCTGTCCACACTAATAACAGACACTGAGATCTAATAACATCTCATCAAGTTATAGCTACATCTGATGTACTCCCCCTTACAAAGACCAGACCGTCTTTGAAATAACATGTTAAATGCTCCATGAGATGAAGTGAGCAGCTGATAAGGAGGACAGAGCAAAACCGTCTGTCCGGGAGGTTAGCACAGCACCGGCCCAGGAAAAGTAGCATTACCTGCTACGCGTTCCCTCATCCCCAAAATCGTCCTCCTGATTTCTCCTCTGCAGCAGTGTGGAAAAGCGATTACGGTGGAGACTTGGCTGGGGGGTGCCAACAGTGGGCTGGGCCTGGGCTTTGGCCCGTCTCAGAACCTTCGGACTGGGGCAGGAATATTGTAGCAGCAAGTCCTCCTCAGAAATGGCCGACACTGTCCCAGTATCAGAAAAGGCATCATGAAAAGCATGCAAAAGTCCCCCGACCTCAACCCACAAAAACAGGAGCGATTATAGTTGATCTTGGAACCCTCCAAGTTTTTTTTCTCCCTACTTGTCAGTTTTTGGTTCCTCTCCTCCTATTGTCATCTGGGTTTCTTTCTCTTTCATTATCTTTGTCTTTCCCCGTTTTTTAATTATTCTGTACAAACGATGCAGTGTTGCATTACAATACATCCGTGTAAAGCACCTTGGGGCAACTTGGTTGTGAAAGACACTATAGAAAAACAAACTGAACTATTGTTTTTATTTTTCTTTGTTTGATTTATGTGCCATTGCAATGTCTCCTCACATTGAACCACCCAACCTCACTGTCTATGTTTACATGTTCTGGCACTCAACACTTTGAAATTGTCCAGTGTCAGGTCTTATGCTGTGGTTGTTTGTTAGTTTGTACATAGTACACTTTATTAATATATATATTTTGTGTATACAGTGGTACCTCAGTTCTCAAACTCATTAGAACTCGAATTTCTTAAAAGTCGAACCAACCAGTTTGAAAAAAAAATTACCTAGAGCGCGATCTGTATCTCAGAAGTCAAACCGTGAACGCCAACCTAAGAACTTGTACGAACAGGGAAATGAGTCACGCGGCACTTCTCTCAGCGGAAATAAAGGGTAAAGCTTCACCCAGCCTCGCGTTTGCTGTGATAGCACTGGCATGTTTACACTAGCTGAATACACATATTTAGACAGTAAAAATACATTTAGTCAATGATAGACAGTAACAGTAATTATTATATAATAAAATACATTTAAAAATAAAGATTTCTTATGAATTATTTTAATACTGATAATAAACCATTAATACGTTTAATTATAATATTGTCGTGCCAATCGGGGACGGAATGGAGACAAAGGTGCAGACGTCAGGGTACTGGGGAATATGGGGTTAATTACAAGTAAGGCAGGCAAAACGCAGACAGACAATACAGTGACCAAACTGGGGAAACAAACTGAAACGATAACCAGAAACGAGGGGGGCGTGGCACACGGAAGGCACGGACGATTGGGGCAGGAGACAGTTTGGATACATTTATTTTCTTACTTTACAAATTACTGTTTTGATAAATGTGTTTAGATGTGTTCAGTAAATGCTCTTGTTTTATCAGGTTCATTTTGTGTTTAAATGCTTAAAAAAGACATTTAAGCGTATTTTCTTGGGACTGGGAACCAATTAATTGGTTTTCCATTATTTCTTATCGGGAGAATTCGATCACAACCTTTTTAGGATTCGATCCAGAGTTCTGAACAGATTAAATTCGAGTTCTGAGGTACCACTGTCTGTGTGTGTGTGTGTGTGTGTGTGTGTGTATAGACACACACACACACACACACACACACACACACACACACACACACACAGATGCTCCTCTACTTACGAATGAGTTATATTCTAAACGGCCGTTCACAACTTGAAATGTCCATAAGTCGTCATTCAACATCATTATAAGGGTACACACAAATACAAAGAACTAGGATGCTGGGAGCATATAAGCTACACTGCTGTGTGGTGGGAGTAGCAGCCAGAAGTCGCACTACCCAGCATTGGTGCGCAGAGGGAAAAAAAATTATGTTGCGGACTGGAAATGGGAGCCCAGTTAACACAATTTGGACTTACAGTCCTCTTCATTCATACGTCTGAAAGTTCGTAAGTAGAGGAGCGTCTGTGTGGGTGTGTATATATTATATATATCCACACAGACACACAGACACACACACACACACACACACCTACATACATACATCCCATCGTATTGTGTAGACATTAACTTAAGAGAAGAACTAAAGGCCAGGGCCCGGTTTCTCGAAAGCTTCTTATCGCTAATCGAGTCTTAAGAGGCTTCCTAAGAGACAGTTCGAGAAACGCACTTAGAAACGTAAACAACTTTGCTAAGATATATCTTAGGAATCTACTTAGCGCGCGAACAGTGTTCGTTATCGAGAAACCGGGCCCAGAGCATTTCAAGGAGTCTAACAGCAACTTGGCATTTAAACACTGATGCCAGACATGAAGTACTCATTAAACTGCATCTTCACACCACACAAGCAGCATTGCACACAGGACTTCTTCTGCTCCTACCTGCTCTGGGTCTCTTGGCCTGCAGCTCCTTGGCTGGAGGCCTCCCCTTAGTGGACGACTTCTCTGATGGGTTGAGGACAAGGGTCTGGGAGGACAGGGGACTCTTGGGGGTGTAGCCTTTGCTCCAGATGCTGGGGCCCCTCACCTTGCAGGCATCCCAGCCGTGGCTGCGGGGCTTGACCGTCTACGGGACAGGGAACAGGATATGGTCAAGTGGGCCCTGACTGTCCATGGACAGAACACTGAATGAGAAGTGGCTAGATGTTCAATACAACAGCCTACAACAATCACTGCAAAGTTATGTCACTGGCATTTAGAATACACCCTTAAAAATCTCCAAAAGTAGATACGTTTATCAAGGTGCCACTGTAAAAAAATAAAATAAAAATAAAATAGGACTCAGGGTTGTAACAATTCCGTATGAATAGTGCCACGTCTTTCTTTTTTGGGCCACCAAGCCACATGAGTGAAGATGGGTCATACCTGCATTGCGTTGGGGTTGAAGTCGTCAATAACCTCCATGGTGAAAAGATCCAGGTTTCCCAGAGCCAGCTGCAGGCCCTTTTCATCTCCTATGTTGCTGGAGTTATGAATTAAGGAGGCTTTGCTTCCTTACAACCAAAAAAAGCACACACAGTCACCAACACTGACTCCTGGCTCGAAGGAGCTGTGACATAAGCGAGGAAAAAGGATACCGCCCAGCGTAGCTCAGGGAAGCAGGCTCGACGTTGTCCGGGTATGGGTTGAGAGGCACCACCTTCCGGCTGCGCGGGTCAAAGACTAACTGGTAGAGAAAGGTGTTGTTGGCCTTGACAAAACCCTCAACATACTCATCTGGCACCCTGATGTCCATCTTCAGGTACTGGCCCATCTTCCTAATCACCTAGGTGAGAGGCATGCACGGCATCATAAGTTAGAAGAACTGTGCTCTCCTAGTGACATAAGAACATCTTTCTTTCTAACCCAAAAGGAAATCAGTGACGCAGATGAGCTGCTTGTATCCTTGTAATGGATTCGAGCAGAAGGCCACAAGTCACCTTCAGGATGTCAGGGTTTCTGGCCATCTTGATCAGCTTGCAGGCCTTGCTCAGACCAATCCCATAGATTGAGGGCAGATAGTCACAGCCTGAGAGGATACACATGTAGCGGAACTTCTCCTCCGTGAACATGTCCCCTAGAGATGGGCACCGACCCAGATTCTTCTGGTCGATCTCCAGCCCATTTCCGTTCTTGTCCATCTTCACGATCACCTGCGCGACAGTTAAGAATAGCACAAAATCAAGCAACACACACACACACACACACACACACACACACACACACACACACACACACGGTAACAACTATAAACAGCAGATGTTCATCATGGCTTCGCACATTTTTACAACCAAAAGCCAGCAAGTCTGAGTCCTCTGTGATGACAGCTTGGGCGATTCCAGCCTTGTTCAGGAAGGCCAGCTGGGCATCTGCCTCATAGGGCGCCACCACACAGTCCACATCCCGGGCCCTGGCGGCCTGAAGGCAGCAAAGTAAAGAACCAGATTTCATTTTAGTTCTAGGGCACATTTATCTCTTGGCTTTAGGGTTGCATGACTGAGATTCAAAGACAATCTCGTTCTTATGTGACACTGCCATGTTTCCACTAGATGGGAAACCCACTACAAACATTCTTTTTTTCTCAATAAACTATCAACGAATGACATGACTGCATTATACCATTTGACAGGAAGACGAGGCAGAAAAATAGAACTTGTCCTACCAGGGTTATGGGGTGTTGGGAGGCGTATGCGTACGAGGCAGGGGACAACTCTGGATTGAACGCCAGCCTAGTGATATTTCTGGGCTTAGATGCAAATGGTTTGTGTGCCATCTTGTGGTCAGATGTGGTATGGCAAAGAACTCTGCACTGCATGTTTTTTTAGCAGATGCTTTGATCCAGTGACATACATTTTGGAGAAAGCAGGGCCAATTGGGGGTAATGCGTTTTGCTCAGGGGCCCAGCAATAACATCACTCTGCTGAGCCTAGGATTTGAACTGGCGCCCTTCTGATCACTGGCACAAGCATCCTAACCCACCGAAGCACATGTTTTGAATTTAAGTCAATATTCTATATTCTCAATTGCAGCGTTTCAGTCAGTATTCCCATGCTTAGTGGTGTTTTAGGAAATTCTGGCCCCACAGTTGTGCTTGGAGTGCAGCCTTCTTGCCTTGATGACATCACGGGCCATGTCGTGGGTGATGGTGATGCAGCGGGTGAAACATTCTGCTGCCTCTGTCAAACGTCCCTCACGCAGCAACTGCTTTCCTTTCTGCAGGTTGGCCTGTCGATGCCTAAAGCAAGGTTTAAAAAAAAAAGTGTGGCATGGCTTCCTTGCATCGGCTTATCCATCAGCTCTCATAGTGGATGACACGTGTGCTGTACTTACTCCCGGCGCGACTTTTCCACTTCCTCCTTTGAAGGCAGATTGCAGCCATCAAACACCAAAATAGGCTTCACTCCAAAGGTCAGCAACATATCAACGTATTTCATACAATAGGTCACATATCTGAAGTGATTGAGGAGAGAAGCAAAATTTGCACAAACAGTTCTCTGAATGTACACATTTGTAACATATATCAAGTTTTCAATAAAGAACACAGAGACTTCATGCCTTTTAACATACCGGTCAGTAGGTTCCCCCTTGGCCAGCTTATCAGCGCAGGAGAAAGCCCCCTTATGAAGCCAACAGTATGTGTCCACTGCCACAATCTGGCCTTTGTACTTTTTCACACTGATGGCCTCTGAGGCATCCTTGATGAACGGTAGTAGCCCCGAAATCCCCATCATAAAGTTATTATTATCGCCAAGGCCTAAAAGTTCAGGTTTACAGAAGAATACACAGAAGTTAACTAAACGCATAGCAAGAGGCAATCTATTTTTTTAAAATAATGCCGGTAACAAAGAGTAAAGAAAACACCAAGGACGTAACCACCTCCGGACAACACCACAGCTGGTGCTTGGATACACTTAAAACTGGGAAAGACAAGCTGTATAAAAGTCGGTGGAGACAATGCAATTGGAATATAAAAGAGACGGTTAAACGGGAAATGGCGTTTATTTTAGCTTAATAACAAATACGCAAAGCATAGGGATATACGTAAACACACAGTATATTAGCTTCTAGCCGAGCACCGCAGTGCATCGCGTGGCTCAGAACTGAAATTCCTTCTTTTAAATCCGCCGTTGGACACAGCTGCCGTTACATGTTTAGGAACACTAAGGCGAAATTTTACAAGTAGGAGAAAACACCCACAACACGCAAGTCACAATCGCCGCACAGATAGCTTGTAATACAACGCGCAATATGTACGTAGAACAGTTACGTCGATGTATTATATACAGCGTGAAACATTTTCATTAAACGGAATTATTTATATCCCACGAAACTGACGAATAAATATAGATTGTTGTACTCACTTTACTCTTGATCCCAGTCGAGACCTCTTTCCCGCGTTCAACTTTAGCGGCAAAACTCACGGTCGCGTCAGACTGACTGCGATTGGTCAGTTGGGTGTGCTCAACCAGGCAGCAGCTTCCGGTTATTCAATTCCTGTTATGCGTGCGCATACATTGCCATGCTGGAAATTAAATCTGTACTTTAGTGTAAATATCAGCACATCGACCGCAAATGTCAATAATCAGAGTTATTCAGGTAAACAAATGTAATACATGACGACACTGGACTCCCAAATGACATTGTTTGAAGTATCCGCAAACTTAAGCTCTCAGTTTAAAACTGCAATTAAGTGGCATACATCATTTTACTGTATAAGAGAAATGAATCAGAAGTTGTATGGATGGATGGGTGGATAGATGCTTTTACTGTAATTACATTAAATTATTTTTATAAGTATAGAATTTAGAAAGTGGAAGTTGCATTTTAAAACACATAATGACGACACTTAAAAGCAAAACAGGGTTATGTCTGGTTAGTATGTGGATGAAGCTTGTGGTCCTGAAAATTGCTAATTGTTATATGGCTGATCTTCTGCTTTTTACCCCAAGCTTTGCTGTCACCTCTATAGTCCCACTCATATGAGAGTGAGATGGGATATGTGAAAAGTGAAGAATTAGTGAAAGAGGACTTTATTAATCTTTTAGAGGGAAATTCCCATGTTACAGCAGCATCAACAGCAATGTGTAACACCATACAACAGGCATGTTTTTAAAAGGAAACTTAAAATAAAATGAGATGAAGTAAATAAAACAAAAATATTCAAGAATATACTAATAATGTGCAAATAGTCACTAGTATTATGCAAGTAATGTGCAGGACAGATAAGTAGCTTGTAGAGACTGAAGCTCCACTTGTCAGGCAATGACGTGAATTGTTGTACAGTGCAACAGTGGTTGGTAGGAATGATTTTCATTGTCTATAACAGAGAGCAGTTTATTGATTACACAAGACAACAAAAAAAAATGTTTTGTTCCTGGCGTGACAATGTTATTTTCGTGTTGCTTGGCTCAAGAGCAACTAGTAACAGTCATCCATTGAGTCAAAACATTGGTTTTTTCACTTCTGTCCAACATTTTGCATACAGTAATGGCCATAAGTTAGCATCACTGCAGCAATACCTTGTTTGAGTCACTGCTAATAATTCTGTCATTCAATGGCATTAAGTTAAGGTGACAAGCTGTTGTATATATAAAGTCTAAACATACACCAATATAATTGCTGTAACATCAGTCGGATATATTGTTAGATGTCCATGACATGGGTGCCAGATGGCAGCACCTGTATAGCAGCAGCAATTTGCTGTTTACCAAACCCCGAAGTATGTAACACCTTACAGGGACTGCTGCTGCGGGGCGTTGATACCTGACATGGTATTTACTTAACGGCTTACTGTACAGAAAGTTTAGAGTATTAGGACGACTTTTCCCACTGACGCTACTGCTATGTAAGGGTATACAGCAGCTCACCCTCTAGTTGCAGCACAGGTGCTAGGCATATCACTACTGAGAATTGAGCGATAGAGCAGATTAGATATATTTTACATTTCTAGAGTGAGTACTAAACTAGTGAGTATTTTATTCAAGCATGGCATTGAGAGGTTGTAAATGAACAAGGAGAAAGATTCCAAGATCTCAAGGAATTTTAGCTTTGATACCAAGGACAATACAATGAGAATATGATGGGGGACTACATCTGGGGTCTTGTTCGTGACAGTAACTTAGTTTACAATCATTAGTCTCAAAAGACATGTAATTTTTCAGTTTAATTGGACTATATTGTAAAAAATTTGAAGTCTCTGCAAAGGCTGTTAATGTTATCTAATGCATGTTCGGAACTACTGATGTCCTGACCACAAAATCAGAGTTATTCTGAAATTAAAGTTATTTTCTATCATTTGGATATATAAGCTAACAGGAACTAATAGTTATTTCACAGACACAAAAACTGTGTTTCATGGTGTTATTCTCCTTTCCAACATTGTCTCGAATGTCTCCAAAGTGGAACCTAAAATGGAGCTGGCATTTTTGATTAGCTTAGTCAATCTCTTTCTGTCTTTTGTTGTGATGCTGTTCCCCCAGCATACCACTGTAAAGAAAAATGTATTTGCTACATCAGATTTCCAAAATCTTGTCATGATCAAAAGTCTTGTGCAGCCATCGATTCTTCCCTTTGCTTCCATTAAATTGTGTTGCTTCAGTTTTGGTGTGATTTGTCTCAAAAGTTGACCAGGTCCAGATCTCCATACCATCCTTACAATATGTCTGAATTTTTTTTAAAAATAAATGCTACATACTTTTTGAGTAAGTAAGTACCGCTGTTCTTCTCTTTATATGACTGGGCAGCACTGCTTTAACTTCAGTGCAATTTGTCTCCAAATTGTCTCGCATTTAGATCTTCCCCATACAACTTGTCTGCAGAATTTGAGAAAGACCAAACAACTTCTACGGTCTCCGTTTCCATTTCTGGAGCAATCTGCCTTATGGAATCAGGTGTAGACCTTCAGACCAATCCAAAAATCATGTGTGCTTTATACCCCGACCGTGAATTCCGTAAGCTAAACTTTGACTCTATGCAGCAGTCACATGCCGTAGCCACCAGAGGGTGGGCGTTTGGCTGTTGCGTTGGATGTGACGTGTCGTCTTTCCCAGCTTCCTCTGGGCTTCCGGTCTCCCTACGGCCATGGTTGTTTTTATACTGGCGAACTTCTTCTGAGACGTCAGCTCACGGGAAAATGGAATAATTTCCGCATACGAAAGGGAAATATCTATAAGCTATTTTAATTGTTTAATTATTTATCTTTTCCATAAACCTAAAACTATCGAGTAAAAACATTCATGTAAAGGTCACTGTGCTTTTGACGCGAAGGTAGCTTGCAAAATAAGAATGCAGTTCTCCCCCACCAACGGAGATTTTACCTTCGTTTCTTCGACCGACGCCGAAGGTACAGTGGGCCATGACTGTCATGTTCCAGTCAGATTGTATCCAATTTTTTAAATTGGATTTACGTAGTATATGTATATGCATATAGTCACGAGCAGGAGTGTTGCCAGCAGTTTGTGTATGGCAAACCATGGGTGGGTAATATTGACAGGCTCTTTCAGGTATGTACGTCAGTTATACAGACGTGCTAATCTAGGAATTAAGTGCTAACATTATTGAGAACTGTTGTTTGCAAAAGAAATGTGTGGTGACATGAGAAGTCTGGTAAACTTGAAATGGTAGTTGTGATGAAATACATGTTGATCCAGTGGGATTCAAGGGGAAAATTTCGAAGCAGGGCTGATGACTTTTGGGGCGATTGCGGCAAGTATGGCCTACCGCATAAATTTCCATCCCTTTGGCTTGTAGAACTCAGCGGTACAATTGACGCCCCCGATGTCAAAGTGAATATGAGTGGCAGCGAGGCTACGAAGGATACCTATGCCAGCACTTTTCTCAGGCAGCGGGGCTACGGCTGGCTGCTGGAGGTGGAGGAAGACGACCCCGAAGATAACAAACCCCTCCTGTAAATAATTATTTCTCAATTGAAAAATATAATTGCGAATAAACATTATGGGGCGGTTCCCGAACAAGGATTAAGACTAGTCTTGGACTAACTTGCCATTTTCAATGGAGATTCACCATTGTAACTCAAAGCTACAATCCTTGACTGGGAAACTGGCCATATATGCATAGTACTAGATACACAATTCACACTATTGCTGTGACTACCATTAGTATCTGTAATGTCTGTTAAACTTTATATGTTCCTGTGTTTACAGTTCCTGTAAAGTAACAATGATACCTTGTTTTGATATGGTCATGTCTCACCATGGAATATGTGAGTAGGGAGGAGCTGGACATCGACCTAAAGGACATCTACTACAAGATCCGCTGTGTGCTGATGCCCATGCCGTCACTAGGCTTCAACCGACAGGTGGTCCGGGACAACCCTGACTTCTGGGGACCATTGGCTGTAGTGCTCCTCTTCTCCATGATCTCCATCTATGGGCAGTTCAGGGTGAGGTGCAAGGAACATCCTGACATTTGTATATTACAGCCAAGATTTTGCTCTTCTAGATGGGTGACTTCTATTGATTTAAGTTTACTGCTATTTAATGATGTGAAGTGCATTTATTTTAATATGTCATTCTTTGTAATTCTTTCTTGAAATCTGAATATAATATTTATGTAAAACACTTGTATTCCAGACAATTGATCCAAACACATAGTTATTAAGTATCACTTAGATGATTACAATTATTTTGTCTCGGGCAGCCTTATGTACTTCAAGATGACTTCATACGTCTTAAGGCTGGTTCATACTTCTCCGCGCATGTACATGTGGACGTGTCTACGTAGACTTTTGTGATGTGAAGTGTGTGGCTTGACTGGAGAAGTATGAATGTTTCAGTGTCTGTCTATGCAGTGCGGATGCATGAGTGCCACGTGCGTGCAGAGAAGTACAACCCCAATTCCAGTGAAGTTGGGACGTTGTGCAAATTGTAAATAAAAACAGAATACAATGATATGGAAATCTCATAAACTGATATTTTATTCACAACATAACATATAAAACATGTAAAATGTTTAAAGTGAGACATTTTGCTATTTAGTGTAAAATACTGGCTCGTTTTGAATTTCATGACAGCAACACCTCTCAAAAAAGTTGGTACGGGGGCAATAGGAGGCTGGAAAAGTTAGTGGTACAAAAACTCAACAGCTGAAGGAACCATTTGCAAATAATTAGGTCAACTGGCAACAGGTCAGTAACATGACTGGGTATAAAAAGAGTGTCTTAGAGTTGCAGTGTGTTTCAGAAGTAAAGATGGACAGAGGATCCCTAGTACTGCATCGACAAATAGTGGAGCAATTTCAGGAAAAAATATAATCATCTACAGTATATAATCAAAAGAGTCAGAGAATCTGGAGAAATCTGTGTCAGGGACAAGTTTTCTGGATGCCCATGATCTTCAGGCCCTTAGGCAGCATGGCCTCACAAATAGGCCTGATTAAGGCTCAGGAATATTTCCAGAAAACATTATCAGTGAACACAATTCGCCGTGCCATCCAAAGATGCCAGTTAAAACTCTATCATTCAAAGAAGAAGCTGTATTTGAACATGATCCCGAAGCGTTGACGTCTTCTCTGTGCCAAAGCTCATTTAAAATGGACTATGGCTAAGTGGAAAACTTTTCTGTGGTCAGACTAATTTAAATTTGAAATTATTTTTGGAAACCAGGGATGCCATATCATCCAGACTGAAGAGGAGAATGACCACCCAGCGTGTTATTGGCGCTTAGTTCAAAAGCCAGCATCTCTGATGTATGGGGGTGCATTAGTACATATGACATGGGCAGCTTGCATATCTGGAAAGGCACCATCAGTGCTGAAAGGTATATCCAGGTTCTAGAGAAACGTGCTGCCATCCAGACGACATCTCTTTCAGGGAAGACCTTGCATTTTCCAACACGACAATACCAAACCACACACTGCATCAATTACAACATAATGTGTTCGTAGAAGGGTCTGGGTACTGAACTAGCCTGCCAGTGGTCCAGATTCACTCATTGAGAACATTTGGCTCATCATAAAATGAAAATCACGACACAGAAGACCTAGGACAATTGAGCAAATAGAATCCTGTATCTGACAAGAATGGGACAACATTCCTCTCCCAAAACATTCCTCAGTCCCCAGATGTTTACAGACTGTTGTTAAAAGAATGGGGGACCCCACCCAGTGGTGAACATGGCCGTATCCCAACTTTTTTGAGACGTGTTGCTGCCATGACATTCAAAATTACTTTATCGTTTCCTTAAAATGATACATTTTCTCAGATTAAACATTTGATGTGTTTTCTATATTTTGTCAATGAATAAAATATGGGTTTATGAGATTTCCATATTATTGCGTTCTGTTTTTATTTACAATTTGCACAACATCCCAACTTCACTGGAATTGTGGTCGTATGAAACAGTAAGCACAACTTCTTATCTTGGTATTTAAAAGCCAATTCCACATAACCCTTCTGTTATTTCAAAGGTCGTGTCTTGGATTATTACTATTTGGATATTTGGATCTTTGACAATCTTTCTTCTGGCACGTGTTCTGGGTGGTGAGGTAAGTTTCAATAGTGTGTCTCATGTTCATACTATGTCATTTTAGATTAAACAGAAACAGTTTACAGTGTGTGTTGAACACCAGCCGCTGGAAGTGGAATACGGTATTAAATGTTTTGTACTGTTTTCTTGGCAGGTGTCATATGGGCAGGTTTTGGGAGTAATCGGGTATTCTTTACTCCCACTCATCGTCATCGCTCCTTTATTGCTGGTTATTGGGAATTTTGACATTGTTTCTACAGTAATAAAGGTGAGTATGTTTCCATTTCGTCTGAGGAAATGAAAGTACTCCACAGCAGTGTTCAGTTAGAGGTGTCAGAAGATACTTGTAGCTATTAACACTGCTAATGAGTTAAATTAGCTGCAGAAGAATCTTTGCCTTTTTATGTCAGATTAGTCAGCAGTGTCTCACTTTTTGCAGTGGCGGGATAATCCATCTATGTATGTTACAAATGCTATCCTGCTGAGGGTATCTTTTTACTGGGGAGGGTAAGGGAGTGGAGTGGAACCTCAAGCATCACAAAGAGGGATAAACCCTGAATAGAATGCACAGATGATAATTTTATGTTTCATTTTCATTCCCAGCTTTTTGGCGTATTTTGGGCTGCATACAGCGCTGCATCACTGCTTGTGGGCGATGAGTTCAAAACAAAGAAACCTCTCCTCATATACCCAATATTCCTCTTGTACATCTACTTCCTGTCTCTCTATACCGGAGTCTGACTGGACAGGCTTTGGACTTTTTCAAATGGACATTGGAATGATGGCTTGTAGAGTCAGGCAAGAGGGTGGAACTACCTGCAAAATAAGAAAATGACAAACCTGGATTTTTTTTTACACCTGTTTTGAAAAAAGACAGTCAATAAGTCTCCAAGTGTCTGTAAAGCCAGTGTGTTTAACTGTAGCCATGACTCTTATATTCAAAGAAAAACAGTCTTTGATTTATTTAATTGGTTTCTTTTTAGGCCCTTTCTGCTGATTGAAATATATCTACAGTTTTTGGTTAACACCAGGAGCAATAGTGCAATATCATGTTAACATTGTTTCTTTACCTGTAAGTCTCACAAGGGACACTAGTTTTAAAAATATTTTTTTCTTAGAAGGTGTTGGTGCCAATTGTATTTTTTAAACAAATTCCTGATTTGGGAAGCACCACAGCTAAAATTTTGTTTTGGTTTTTATCAGAGAGGGACTGGAGTAGAAACAACTGTTTCAGAGATATGGATGTCAGTTAAATTTTTTATGCATCTCCATGCTATATTTCACGTTAGTCCATTAAAAATGAAACCATGCCGGCTGAAGTACAGAGCCTTCCTCTTTTATGTTTGTTGTAGATTTACCGTACGTTTTTGCACCGAACAGAACATGAGTAGGTGACGTAGGTCAGAACTTTAACTTTAAGAGGGTGGCGTTATGTATAATGTTTTATGAAAGTAGTGGCACTATCAATAAAATACACTCTTAAATACGTCATTTTAATTTACATAAACATTCTTTATAATTTTGTATATCCATCTTCTAATCGGTGATCCTAGTTACGGTCTCGCCTAATTCTGTATATACAACCTAATGATTGTTACAATAAATGTCCACGATTGTCAAACTCATTTCGCCTATCAGACTACATGAATAATAAAAATCATTTATTAAACGTGGAAAACGAACATACGTTTTACAATTATTTTAATAAGTTTGCTACCTTTCAAAACGGATGAGACGAAAAACAGTATTTTGTGGTACTTAGTTGGCCTTCCGTGCTAACCAGCGTTGACTTCTAAGTTAAACAACATAATTTCGTTTTACTATAAATACTGCACATGTGTAAAACGAATACATATTAACATATGTGTAATCTTTATATACAAAAAATATTTCCTATGTACATGCACACACGCATCCTGTGCACTACCGGGAACAGCTGCGAAACACTTTCTTTTGTCAACACAGTAAGAATGGCGTCGCCAGTCACTGAATACTGACGCGAACTGTACAGCGCCACTTGCGGCATGGAGGGGGGAATTGCAGTGCTACGCAAGTTCCGTAAAACCAACGTTCCCGTCCCGGAGAGTGGCGTCCTACGCTTCCCCAATGCCGATGATGAATACTAACTAGCGCGGCATCAGGAGGAGGAGCAGCGGCCGCAGACGGAGAGCGAGCAGTTGTGCTACAGCGGTAGTTCGGGATTCGGCTTTCTGTCTTTTTTGACCACACAGTCGAGAGAGAAATTACAGATCCGTAAGGAGAGAGGGGGAGAAAGAGAGAGCGGGGAAGGGGGGAAGAAAATACAGGAAGATGGCGGCCGCGGCCTCGCCGGGCTCCTGCTCGTCTGCCTCCTCGGACTGGGTCGTGCTGAGGGACGGCTGCTTGCGCTGCGACGAGGAGGGCCTGCGTAGCCTGTCCTACCACCCGGCACTTAACGCCATCCTAGCGGTCACGAGCCGTGGCGGCATCAAAGTCATCGACGGCACGTCAGGGGCCGTCCTCCAAGCGTCGGCCTTACACGGTGAGCGAATGGACGGCCAGTCGCGGGATAGGGGTAAACACTGTGGAAGCCGCTCAGGCCTGTCGTTGGATGGGGGACCAGGGAGTTGTATCCTAAACAGAATGTGAAGTTAGAGACCAATGGTCTGAACAAACTAGGTGCTTAAGCGCGTTAGAACATCTGTGAAGCCCCCTTCGTCATAACAGCGGTGACGGTTAGCCGCCTGTCAGGCCAGTCTGTTAGCATTTAGCCCAGAGAGCCGACCCGGGCACCGGCTGCTCATGATGTCTGAAGCTTCCTAGCGTTCTGGGGAAGGGGGGTTCTCGATTTTTAGATTGAAAATCTGGGATTTTTGCGTTTATCTGGACGTGTCACGTGGAGGCCTGCCGCCCAGGACCTGGGCCATGGGTAGACCGCTCGGCGGTGACTATTTCACCGCATCTCTCTGAATCTGCGACTCCAAGGTTTCATGAAAAAAACGGGCTCCGTCTTTATCTGTAGCCGAAGGTGTCAGTGTGTGGGTATCCGGTATTGCTGGCTATTTTTTTCCCCGTCATTGCGGCTTCACCCCATAAACTGCAGCACCTCTTGAATGCCACCGATTCGTGATGCATCTTTTATCGATGTCTCGTTAGATGTTTCCCTACCCCAGTTTACCTCAAATGACAGCTTGTCGTTTTGTGTGCTTCTCGTGGTGTGTAAGTGCCACCAATACATGACGAGGATCGGATTATTTAAAATACTATAACTTCAGATCGCTGTAGCATAAGCCGGAAACCGAACGTTTTCATTTCTGCCAGCTAGGCAGATGGGCTTTCATTAAATTAACAATTAATTCATTAAACCCGCCCACTTGGTAGGGCCACAGTGTTTGTGCTCATCGATGCCGTATATCTGCAGTTCGATTAACGGGGTGGTTATGTTCTGGAGCAGCAAGGTGACATTTTGACAGCCTTTGAGATGTGCGTGGCTGCTTCTCATTGCTACACTTTTCCATCGAGTTGTTGAGTACGTTTCAATTTATATATAGTCGTCTATACGGCTGGCGCGCATAAATATTAATATCATTATTACAGTATTTACAGTTGTTCAGCATTTTCCTCAGCAGTTCTTGGAGTGAAAGCTGTGATGAAATGCTTTAGACTCTGGATATGGCTCATCTAATCTGAAGGTTGCACTTTGACCTCAGACTTAGCAGCCTGGGTGAATTTGTCAGGAGTGATCCTCTGTGGGAAAGAGTGCCAGGGACCTGCCACACTCTTTGAAGGACATCAAAACACATGTTTGTTAAGCGTGAGAGTATTTGTTGATGCCGTTATTTTGTAGAGTGGGCAAGGTGTGAGACAACAGCTAGGTGATCTGATCCGAGAATCTGCTCTTGGGCTGATGTCTGGGGGAGGTGTTTTTTGAGAGCTTATTGTACCAACTGCCGGTCTGCGATGCTTCTCTCTGACTGACAAGAAGTGCTCCCAAGTCTGGCTTTGGCATTGCTGGCATGTCCTCTGCTGTCATGAAGGCATGTGGACCCCCCACACTGATAACTGACATTGCCAACAAGTGCAAATCTATAATCTTGATACAGCAAAAGTGCATTTGGTAGTTAGTTGCTATTTGAGGATGATTTGTACAGTGCTCATTGTCACTATTATCAGTGTTGCCCCCAGTCTGCTTCATCCCATGTTCAGTTGTCTTTTGCTTTCACCTCCTATGTTCCTTTGTCCACTGTAGAATTCATTTCATTTCCAACTTTAGCGATGCAGAGCAGTAGATGCTGTGAAACATTTCTTTCTTGTGTCAAAGCAAGGCTTGTGTACATTATATACAAACCAGCCAATTTGTTAGTCTTCCTTACCCTCCCTATTACGAGTCCCTCTTCCTGGCTGCTTGTGATGGGATTAATGTGCGAATGAGAGGCTTGAGCCATTGCCCTTCCCATGACACTTGCCCTGGCTACTCTAAAGCAGCTGCCATGTTTTGTGTGAGACAAGTGAAACCCCCCAGTAGGGCTGGGCGATATCATATCGATATTGCATTGCACACGCGCAATTATCACTAGGATTTAAGATGACTGGTGCAACATTTGGCCATGCGCCAGCTTTTCGGTGCTGTACGGACATTTATTTGCGCCCACAATTTAAGCAGTTTAGTAGTATGGCCAAAATATTAATGAGGTATGACGTCCAAAAGCCATTATTAGTACAAATACGGCATATCCTTATGTTTACTAAATGTGTCAGACTTTGAACTACTAAAAGTACCACCACACTGCTGACGTCTTTTTACCTTGTTTATCCACAAGATCTCCTCTTTTAAAAGATGTGGTGGCTGCTCTTATTCACTGTGACTTCAGTGCATACTGCACTGAGGTATACCAAGCTGTAGTATAACAAAACAGTATTATGTGGGGTGCTCTGCTAATTGAATTTAAGAAACAAAGTTTATACAGATTACTAACTTTTGGGTATCACTAAACGCATCTCATTAGTATTTAAGACATACTACTAATCCTCTTACCAAATTATGGGCATAAATTAATGTCTGTATATCACCGAAAAGCTAGCATATGGCCAAATGCTTCGTCTGTCATCTGACCACTGCGTTGATTATTGCACATGCGTGATAGAATATCAATATGATATCGCCCAGCCCTACCCCCCAGGTTATTTGTAGGAGGCTAAATGTCCACCTCAATGCTAAGGTTGCCAGAAGACTTTAGAGACAACCTAATTATGTTGGGATGATGATTCAGATAGTGGAGAGTCACTGTTGGAAGTGGTATACAAGAGCTGTGCTTGGGGTGCGGCATGGCAAACTGGCTTGGATTGGTGCAGTTTCTCTGTGTTGTGGAAGGAGGGACTGTTACTACCATGGAATTGGCTGAAGGAGCTGAAGAGTCCTGTTCAGGAATGACCTGTTCAGGTATTTCTGTATGCTCTACTTGTGACTGTCTCTGCGTAGAAGGACACCGAGTGAAAAGTGCTTATAGCTACCGTCCAGCTCCACCTGAACTCAAAGGAGGCTGCAGTGAAAGGTTGGTCTCTAGTCAGCATGTTGGATGCTTTGTCACAGATGCACAGAGAAACACAGCTGCTGATTTTTGCACCGACTTGAGTTTTGCTCATGCCCTCTTCATTCCTTTTTTATTCATGGCCGATGCAACAAAGGGAGTGACATCATGTGCACGATGCTTAAGCCCCCTGCTCATGCAGCAGAGTGTCCAAGTTGTGATCCATCACAGTTGTGATGAGCATTGGAGCTGATTGGCGAGAGGTCTGTGAACCTGGAGCATATGCGCTGATGCTGTTCTGTCTGGGACTTCAACCTATGAACTTCCGCCACCAAATCATAAATATTGCGAGGTTACTTTGGTATCCAAATATCTCATCTGTACCATGGAAAATGGGTAATCTTACTGGGCTGGGAGCTGGGTATTCCTGTGTTGAGAGAAATATTTTTGTGCATAATATGTTGCAAGTGTGAACATGTCTATACTGTGACAGGAAACCCAAAAAGTATCAGTGTACTATTTGTTCTGTATTTGAGACAAAGGTGAAGAATGATGCATGTATGCTTGGCTCCAGCTGGTCATGGCCAGCTTGTATGACTGCAGCTCTGCAGAGCATCGTTAACCTGAACTTTCAGCAGCTATCGGCCAGGGTTGGGTGCAGAGGGCATCTTGATCACCTTCCTACATGCCAGCTTGGCCCCTGTGTGCTGCCTGATTACCTCACATCCCTTTTTATTGAGAGAGGTTTCTCCAGGTGGGCAGTGAGACATCATCAATAGAGAAAGTGAAACTGGACTGGGGCCTATTTACTGCAGTGCTGTCAGTGTTTGGCCCATCCTGCGATGGGGATGAAACCGGTACAAAGCCAGACAGCACATACTGGTGTGCGCTGTCTCCTTTCAGTTCTCTCTGCTGCTGCTGCCTGTCATTCTCCTTTCCTTTTGCTAGCTGTTTGAGCATTTCACCACCTACTATGTCTGCTGCTGCTTTTTGACTATCCTGCAGTGTTTGCTGTTATTGTATTATTATATTGGTGATTGCTTATCAGCAGTGAAAAGTATTTTAGCTGATATTTCCATTGGGAAATTTCATGGGGTGGTTTTGAAGCATTTCTGTCTGTATTCAGTATTGTCCGTTCATTTTCTACCTGCATATACAGTCGGGGGGGCTGGAGACTGTTCCATGCAGCAGGGTTACAAGGCTGGGGTATGTTATGGACAGAATATGCCAGTCCATCACAGGGCACATACATGCATACGCAAACACACAGTCTGACACTATGGATCATTTGGAGAAGCAGCTTAACTCAATGTCTTTAAACTGTAGAGTGTAAACTGGACGTACTGAAGAAAACCCACAAAACATGGGAGAAATATTCTAACAGACAGGAGGCAGGATTTGAACCACCAACCTTGTGGGTGTGAGGGAACATCTCTACCCACTGAGCCACTATACCCTTTGTTGTTAAATGTCAATACATAAGGCATTGTTATGCAACCATATTCATACCAAAGATAAAATTAGTACTGGGAGGATACAATCACTCTGCGTTTTTTCCTAGTGTGACGTAAAAGTGCATTTAATCTTAGAGTAAGGAACTGTACTAGTTTTGCAAGGGGTTTTACTGCATTAGGGAGGTTGTCTCATGACCGCTGTGTATTCGTCCTGGCAGTCACCCTAACAACTCCCCACTTATGTCTTGCAGAAAAGCCAACGGGCCGCGTGAAGTGTCAGTACTTCCCGGCAGTGGACAAAGTACTGTTTGTGGATGACTACGCAGTGGGCTGCCGGAAGGATCTAAACGGCATCCTACTGCTGGACACGGCCCTGCAGGCTCCCGTCACCAAGCCAGAGGATGTAATCCAGCTCGAGCTGCCTGTCACCGAGGTGGGACATGCCTCCAGCAAGCTGCTGCACCTCAGTGGACACTGTCTGCTCTGTGCGTCTGCTCTGTGCGTCTGCTCTGTGCGTCTGCTCTGTGCGTCTGCTCTGTGCGTCTGCTCTGTGTTATTGCTTCCTAGAACTGTATTGCTGTGTACTGCAACTGTGTTTGTTGAATCTCTTTTGATTATTGTAGCTAAACTTTGATTAGTATACTGTGTTGATCTGTCCTTTTACACTGTCTGTGCTAATTAATGAGAGAGTTCCTAGAACTATGATCCATCGAATGCTCGTAAGCTGTCTGTTAGAAGAGTGGGATGCCTTTGATCCCTTAGCATCCTCGTGTGGTTCAGCTGCAGCTCACATTGTCCCATTTCTCTGATCCATCCATGGGGCTGGGCACCCAAATTTTCTGCTGTTTTTCCAGCCCCACGTGGAAGTCAGAGATGAGAGGTTAATGCCCGATGAGGTGGAGCGGCATGTAGATGCTCAGTGAAAAGCTCTGAACGTGCTGGTGTACAGAGGGATGTCTGATTAAGCCTGTTTACTGGCTTCCGCTTGTGGCAGGGAGGCTTGACGCAGCTCCTGTGTGCAGAAACAGCTGAGTGTGCCACCCCGTGTCTTTGGCCCACTTTGATGTCACAGACTACCCATTTTTCCTACCTAGCTCTACTCCACTTCTCGGCTTCTGGGGAGGCTGTTTCTCTGGCTCCTCTCCGGTAGCAGGGGAGAACATTAGGTCTCCCCATCACAGTGTTGCTGGCCTTTGGAGCTTATTCTCCATACTCTTAATTTTGTGGCTGACCATCCTGATAGGTGTTATCTTAACCTGGTGAAGATCAAACAAAAACAAAGAATGTAATTTAAAGGTGATAAAACTACTGCCAGCCCACTGCGGCGAATAAAGAGTGACGCGTTGTTTGTGCTGTGGGGAGTCGCCGCTCAGTTTCTGCATCTGTGTCTCCCTACTAGGCCCAGCAGCTCCTCTCAGCCTGCCTGGAGAAGGTGGACGTGTCCAGCATGGAGGGATATGACCTATTCATCACGCAGCTGAAAGACGGGCTACAAAATACCTCACATGAGACAGCAGCCAATCACAAAGTGGCCAAGGTGAGCGGTCTCCCGGTTACACCAGCCTGGTTTTAACAGTGATGTGTGGATCGTGCCTTGCTGGCAAGTGTGGGTTGTAGTCTATTATTAATCGAACTGGGCTGCCACAAATCACCTTGAATGAATGAGCTGGGGCTGTCTTGACCTCTGACCACACCTTCCAGATCAGTGTCAGGTTCTGTCTTCAGTCGATGTTGGGTTCTCCTTTAGTGGATTGTGCTGATGGGCAGCATGGCAGAAGCAAAGAGAGGCTGGTGGACAATTGGGAGTCCAGTCAGCACCCAAATCACCAAGTCACACGTGATTAATGTCAAGCTGTAACAAGAATACTAAATGCTTCCTTAGCACATACTGTTACAGCACTCTGCTTTAACCTATGATTTTGTAATACTGATTCTATTAATTTGTGTTTCCTGGCAAATAAACTTGAAAACCTGAGGCTTCCTTTAGATGTTTTTCTTCAGAAAAAAAGTTGATTTGTGTGTAGCTGTGATATGTTAATGAGTTTGCTACATCCATGCTTGTCTCAGTGTTTATCGGGTTGTTCATCGGCACGGCGATCCGACACATGACCTGGGATATGTTCAGATTTCTGGCTCATAGCTGAAAGTTAGCTCTCTCCGCTAAAGGTGTTTCATTTGATTTGCGATATGACGATATAGATATGACAAAATGAATATGTCTATTGTTTCTTATTATGCTCTATCATTTACATTGTGGTGTACCAAGATGAACTCTTTACGACAACAATTTTTCATTAGTTGAATGACAGTTTACAAGGTTACGTAAATACGTCATGTGATGTGGCACTAGTATGGAAGTGTTTATTGGACTTTATTATTTGTGACCCAGAGAAAACAATCCACAAATATGTACCATGATCCACAAATATGTACCATGATCCACAAATATTTAACTCTCCACGCTCTAAATTTGTGTTGTGTAAAATCATATTGGGAGTGATTTGTACACGTAAATCATGTTTTGCACGTTTTTGGATCACTTCCTCTCTTCTTGTGGAGCATGTTACATTTGTGACTTCCCTGCTGTTTGTTTATGGATTTTTGTCTAGTTTGTGCTGATATGGAGCCTTTAGGATGTCTGGGTGGGGGGAAAAATTGAAATAGTATGTTTACTCACAATAGTTTTGTGTTCCCAATATAGACTTGCCGCAACGTGATGAAATGGGTAACCCTAAATAATACAGGCATGTCATGTAAAGTGTGCTTTAAGCATTATACTCTGGGGGACAATGCACATCATGTTACATTTTCATTTATTATCATTTAGCTTATTTATTAATAACTGCACAGTGTCTGTTCGCCACTAATGACTTTAAGCAAAACAGCTGGGCTGTTGAATGTGAAGAGTACCCATAAAAACAAATACAATACTTGGGAGTAGAGCTGGGGAGATATCATATCGATATTATATCGCACATGTCCAATAATCACCAGGGCTTCAGGTGACAGACGAAGCGTTTGGCCAGGCAGCAGCTTTTTGGCGTTATATGGAAGTTTATTTAACCCATAATTTGGTAAGTAGATTAATAGTATGACTTGGATATTAATGAGATGCATTTTGTGATACCAAAAAGTTAATCTGTATAAACCTTGTTTATTAAATTCGATTAATGGAGCACCCCACATAATACTGTTTTGCTATACTACAGTTTGGTATACTACAGTTTGGTATACTACAGCTTGGTATACTACAGCTTGGTATACCTCAGTGCAATATGCACTGAAGTCACGGTGAAGAAGAGCAGCCACCACATCTTTTAAAAGAGGAGATCTTGTGGATAAACAAGGTAAAAAGATGTCGTCAGTGTGGCTGTACTTTTATAGTTTAAAGTCCCACACGTTTATTAAACATTAAGATAAGCCATATTTATACTGATACTGACTTTTGGGCGTCATGCAAAGCCTCATTAATATTTTAGCCATACTACTAAACTGCTTAACAAATTGTGGGTGTAAATAAACGTTCGTATAGCACAGAAAAAAGTTGATGCCTGGCCAAATCTTTTGACTGTCATCTGATGCCCTGGTGATTATTGCACATGTGTGATGCAATATTTGTATGATATCGCCCAGCCCTACTTGGAAGACCTGAAATATATTATAAAGATTGAAAGATATTACACCTGGAAAACTCCATGGGCCGGTTTCCCGAACAAGGATTAAGACTAGTCTTGGACTAAATTGCCGTTTCAATGGAAATTCACCATTGTAACCCAAAGCTAGTCTAGGCTTAGGCTTAATCCTAGACTGGGAAACTGGCCACATATGAACTAACTTTACTGCACTGTCACAGTTGAGGTTTAAACTCGAACCTGCTTTCTGGAATATTTCAGTATAGATCTGCATATACCCGAAAGTTACTATGACACTGCAGTAAAGTTTTATATTCAGTTTTCCAGCTATAACATCTTTCAACAAAAGCAAGCAACACCCCTTGGTTTTCCATATTTCTTTACGGGTGAATTTTAATTCATATTTCATTGTTTGCGCGTGTAGCTCAGCTCTCGTTTACAGTCACTGACGGTGAATGGACGCAGTGCTTTTATTAATAAATATGTATAAAAACACACAAAAATGAAAGTTAGATGGTGTGCACTGTCCCCCATAGTTTAATGCTTAAAGCACACTTAACTGGACATGTCCACATCACTTGGATTTATACTTATTAGCCCATTAATTCTGTCTTTTGTACTTTAAGTGGACACAGTACAGTGATTATTAGTAACGCAGAAGTATTATGAGGTTAAATGGATACTGTACAGTTGTTATTAATGGAAAAGCATTGCGAGAGAACTCGATATACAGCAATTTAAAGAAATATTTTCTCTCCCAGACCTCTTAGGGGTGCCGTATGCCATAGCTGATCTGTAGGAAAAAACCACAAATGCCTCACTATCCACAAATATAAATATTTTAATTTGTTGTGTAAAATTATATCCACAAAAATAGAGCGATTGTACACATAAAAAGGGTTTTGCTCATTTGTGTATCACTTCCCATGTGTTTGTGGATCACATTACTATTTGTGATATCGCTCCTTTATATTTTTAGATTTTTGTCCAATTCCGCAGCTGATCTGTAGAGAAAATATGATAAATGAGGTGCAGTCATGATATATATTATCGGGATATGAGATGACTTGTATCGAGAGGAGATTTTGGTCATATCACACAGCCCAGTCTCTACAGTCTCCCTTTACTGAGAGAGTGTTAGTGTTGTTCTATCAATTGCAGTTGTATGCCTCATACATACATTTAAAGTTTTTGTCTGCCAAATTTGTTTCGGGTTATTGGTTTGGATTTCTTCCTCTCCGTTTTGCTCCCTTGTTTCAACATATAATGCACAACATGCAACACACTCCCTATTAGGCAACGTAGCTGTATGGATGATGTGGAGGAGTTGCTCCCTAAAACGGATTAAACATCAGTAATATTGGATTTTGTTTGGATTTTCCAAAACCGACACAGAACAAACAGTTATTACACATTTTGCAATGTTTTGCACATTGGATGGCAGCATGATTTACCTTTTTTCACCACCTCAAAAGAAAACACCCCAAGTGTGCTGCTTTACTTTTAGGTTTTATTTTTCTGGTTTTGTATTTTTTTAAATGTTAACTTAATAATCTAAAAAACTAACATAAAAAAGAATTGTGGTACGATCATGGATCGTGATCCGGTCTGAAAAAATTTACAATACATTTTTGCCATATCACCCACCCTCACTGTCTGCTTTGGGTTAGATTGCGGCATTAGGTGGTGGTCTCTTTGCTGTGTCCTTGAGTGTAGGAGAGGCTGGGGAATCTCTGCATCCATTTGGTGCAGTGTGTTCACTGCGATTCTGTGAGTGTTTTTTGCCACAGGTGCGTCCCGTGACACCCAAGCTGTCACCCGTTCCTCCTACACCACAAGGAGTATGACAGACATGCTGCAGGACGAGCCGGTCCGGTCTGGCGTGGTGTCTCGCGTTCCACCTACCATAGGTGCTGCATTAACAGACTGGGCTTAGAGCCATGGTGCTCTACCTGTAGCAGCGGTCCCACAGGCCTTTGTTCCTCCACCGCCACATCTGCTGTAAAACACACCAGAGTAGCAGCGCTGTCCCCAGGAAGCCTGTGTCACCTGGTAGGAAGTGCCAGGCAACCTCACACTCTGGCTTGTACTTCTGGATTGCAGGATCCTGCCAGTTGCTGTATCAGGCTAGCAAGCTTATGGCATGTAATGCACCCCCCCCCCCCCCCCAACATAACTTTTACTCCC
>JABFEB020000060.1:18136216-18152522 GCA_019775895.2 Stomatorhinus ivindoensis
ACCTTTCGGGCCACGGGGGGTTGCTGTTTCTGACGTGCCCAAAGGTTTTAAATGGTGTGCTGGAATTTTTTTTTTTTTTTTTTTTTTTTTTTTTTTGATAACTTTTGAATGTTGAAGCACAATCACTAGGCCAGAAGCTGGGTGGTTCCAGTGAATAAAATCCTCCTGCTGCTGATGCAGTGGGTTTATTTTTCCTGGACAGTATCTTCATCCCAATTGGGTCAGGCTCTAAGGCTAAGTTCACACTGCAGGACAAATGTGGCCCAAATCTGCTTTTTTTGCTCAGATGTGACCGCATATGTGATCGCATTTTTTCATGACCATGTCAACAGACGACCAGTGAAAGGACAATGAGGTGCTGTATTTAATAAGTATTTGGGGAGATAAATCTGTTCAGGCAAAACTGGAAGGCTCATGTCGTAACTGGGCAGTTTTCGAATCAATAATGACGCCCTTGTTTTTGTGCAGGCGCGGCGTTGCATCTTTGTTGTTTTGTGTGCATGAGGGGCCGGTTCAGTGGAGTGAACTGTTCACATTGAAATCTGATATTGCCCACATTAAAAGAGTAATGTGAACAGGCAAACAAAAAATCCGATCAGAGCAGAAAATCAGAATTGAGCATTAAGGCCTGCAGTGTGAATGTAGCTTATGTGACCTGGACTGCTCCTGAATGTTTTTAATAATGATTTTTAAAAGGTTTATTGCATTAAAGGAGCAGTTCACCCAAAAAAATATAAGCAGACATGTAATATTCTTTGTTCATCCAGATTTGTTATGGTGAGAGTTGCCTAGTTTTGGAGATGTTGGCCATAGAAATTTCAGTCTTCTAGCAAATATAATGGGACTGAATAGCATTCTTTCTGTGGTGATTAAAGCAGCAAAGAAATAGATCAGGAATTTGTCATACTAGAGTTTATGACCTGGTTACTTAAGATAATCCACAGACCTTGTAGTGAGCAGTTTCATGTAGGAACGGTTTTCTTTCTACCATCACTGTGCAGAAGATAGTGTTAGGTAGTGTTGGGCTGACATCTGAATTAGCATTATTGGTTATCGCCACAGCAAAAATAGAATTTTGGTAATAGCTAAACACGTGATTTTGAATGAATCAATGACTGATTTAATTAATATGGTTATATAGCCTGTTTTGCATTTCCTTTTACAAGCAATACATAGGTAGTTACAGCCAATAATTTACAATAGGTGGTTTGCTAGTATTTGTAAAATGTCAGTTTTAAGGCAGAGACAAGGGACAGAAAGCTTTACAATCTAATGCAGGTGTAGCACGTGAAAGCCTTTTTTTTTTTTCTTTGAAAAAACTAGTAGTGTAACAGTGCATGTATTCATACCGGTACGGGTCTTTTGGTTCTGTACATATTAAATATGGAACCTTTGTTTGTTTGCGTGTTTCCCGGAGCAACATTTGGAAGGACCCGAATGAAGCCACACCACTACTCAGATATCTGTAGTTATGGTGAACATAGATAAACCAGTACTTGCAGATCTTCACCATCATTAGTATAGTACCGGTATTTTTTTTAAAGCTGCACCATAATGGATATTTATTTTATTTAGTTTTTTTGAGACAGTTTTTGTGTTACACAGTTCTAATGTGAAACTGAAAGCTGCTAATGTGAACGCAATACTGGCCAGGTACAGTTCATTTTCTAAATGTGCATCTTAATGGATATTTCATTTTATTTCATTCAGTAAATTAAATTTTTTCCTTAGTAGGTTGCAGCAGTTTTGACAGAACAAAGTCATACTTTGTTCAGTAAGCACTTGTTTCATAAAGAATGAGGAAACAATTAAAAAGATAGTTTTGTCCCCCCCCCCGCTGTATTGAAAACATACTGAACCATGACTTCAACACCGAGGTACGTATTGAACCGCGATTTTTGTATACCGTTACACCCCAATTCAAGACTCAAAGTATTCTTTTCATCTTGTATTGAAACCAGAGCTGAAATAAACAGTGTATTGGCAGTTGGCATTATTGTAGAACTAAAATATGTTTATGTACCCAAAGTGGACATGCAATGTACCAGACCTTTTTGGTGGGGTGTTCTAACACAGAACTGCAGGAAAAAAGGATTTTTGTGTTTTGTTTTTAATCTGACGATGCAGGTTGTCCCGGTGAAAGCAGAATTAGTTGTAACTAACAATGAAAACTCTCTACCCATACATTTTTCAATTCATATAGATATGGCTGAGGGGAAAAAATTATTAGGAAAGATATTGTATTTATTGATAATATCGAATATCTGCCCAACCGTAGCATCAGGGCAGTTGTGCTCCTGACAACGTGACTGAGTGTAAACATCAATGGTAAGACAGAGGTGCTAGGTTCACTAGCAGTATCAAGCTGCTATTAGTATTAGCTAAGACAGTACTATCATTAGGGTTCCAGGCACGCACAAAATATACCAGTGCCATGGCCATTTCTATCAGACAGCTACTGTATATGTCATGTGTAACTCAACCAGTCCTCACCAAATTTGATGAACATGTGTCCCTAAACCTGCAAAACCAGTACAACTGATATTTTCACGATCCACTTTGACCATCATATAGATGGTCAAAAGTCAAACAATCCAACTTAAGCCGCACTGTCAATGGGGGAGGTGCTGCAGCGCATTGTTTACATTTTGGCCTATATCTCCTGTTGTGTTTGGCCTAGACTTGAATTTTTTCCACAGATTTTTCTGTTGCCCTACCAATTTGCAAATCAAGTTAAGCTCTGCACTAAAATTGTTTTGACGAACTTGAATCATTTGCAGAACCTACTTTTATAAACTCCTCCTAGGTTTTCCAACCAATACAGACAAATGTAGTGTCATGCCAATCGGACCTGAGCTTGAATGGTAAAAAAAAAACTGACATTTGTGTACCACATGGCTACTAGGCACATCCAAACTCATCCTTATCCAAACTCATCCTTAATCACTGAATCACTGAAACGTGGAGGAAATACAGAGGACTAATGACAATGACATGACAAGTACACAACATATAATGGACTAATTAGTATAAACCTAAATGATAGACTTGCCACATTCCAGATAAGTTTGCTTTAAACAAAACACGCAATGTAATCCTCATATCTGTTTTTAAACATTTATTAATTGCACTGTGTAATTTACAAACATTTTAATGGAATACTTTGCTGTTAAATATGGCCAAAGCATCTATTCAGGTCATAGTGCTTGGACCCAAATAATCACCTACAGTGATGTCCATTATTTGTTATTGTTGCTTGTGTTATACGATACTGCTAGCTCACTTTGCACCACTGATAGCCACGTTTAGACCTCAGCCAAGGAGGATGCCATTGATGTTTAAATGCAGTCACATTGTCTTCTGTGCAGTGACATGGTTGGTGTGTGGAGTTCAGTAGATAGATAGACGTTCTTAAATGGAAACTGCTCACGACAAGGTCTGTGGATTTTCTTGAGTACCCAGTTCATAGTTTCTGGAATGCGACATCGCTGTTTTGCATTTTAATTCCTACAGAAAGAATGTTGCTCAGTCACCTTATATTTGCGAGGAGACTGGCATTTCTACGTCTGTATCTCCAAAACTAGGCAACTCTCACCAAAACAATCTATACGGATAAATAACACTACAGCATATCTGAAATGTTTTTTTGATTTTGTGATGAACTGCCCTTTTTATACTTATTCACTGTCAGTAGGAACAGAATTCAAGTTGAAAAGCAAAGCAGTTGATTTATCTGTGTATTTACTCCGCCTTTGCCTGGTCTTCTGCTTTGCCAGTCTCTCACTGCCTCATTCGTCATGTTCCATGTAGCAAGCTAAATGGTACAAAAAAGCAAAAGTGACCAGAACGACCGGCAGCTGAAGCTGCAATGGCAGTGTAAACTCAAACTCGGGCGACTCAAAAGGAAAAAGAGACAAAACTCATACATGGCCAGATGTGAATATGAAAGTGAATAATTGAAATTTTAGTAGTTGGATATATGCAGGATGCATTTTTATTGTGCATCAGTTGCTTTTGGTTCAGTTTGCACAATGAAAGGAATGAATACATTTATTGCCATGGGTTGAGATTAAATTCACAAATATTTTGTTCAATATGAAATGCATTATACTAATTGTGTCTGAGTTGGGTACAGATAATGCTGCTTACAGACAGCCATCACTAGTGGTTTGGTAGTATTTTGGGCACTGGAGAGAGAGTAGTTGATAAGACCAAGACTTGTCAGTTGGTTCTGCTTTACTGATCTCTATGTTGCTGGAATACGGCTAAAATGATTACTTGAATAATTTGCAAGTTGTCAAATTATACTCCAAATTATTACTCCAAGATTTTGGAGAATGTCTGTGGGAAATTTTGCCTGCTCACCTGGTAGAGCATTTGCGAGGTTAGGCCCTGAAGTGGGCTGACAATCTCCATTCTAGTTCCAAAGGTGTTTGATGGGGTTGAGGTCAAGGCTCTATGTGGGCCAGTCAAGTTCTAAGCAACTTACCCAACCATGTTTTTACAGATCTTGTTTTGTGTACTGGGACTCAGTTATGTTGGAACAGAAAAGGGCTTTCCCCAAACTGTTCCCTCAGAGTTAGAAGCAGAATTGTCCAAAATGTCTTGTATGTTGAAGCATTAATAGTTCTCTTCCCTGGAACCGAAGGGCATATGCCTACCCCTAAAAAACAACACCATATCATTATCTCTCCTCCACCAAACTTTGCAGGTGGCACAATGCAATCAGGCATGGTCATCTGCCAAATCCAGATTTATCCGTCCGACTGCCAGACAGAGAAGTATGATTCTTCACTCCACAGAATATGCTTCACTACTCTAGAGTCAGCGCGCTCTACATCACTACGTCAGACGCTTGGCATTGCGCTTGGTGATATGAGGCTTGCTTGCAGCTGCTTGGCCAAGGAAGCCCGTTCCACGAAGCTCCTGGTGCACAGTTTTTGTTTTGGGGTTAATCTTAGAGGAATTTTGGAACAGATCATAGGCGACTTTTACACATTATGCTCCTCTGCATTCAGCAGCCCCGCTCTGTACGTGGACTGCCAATTAGTAACCGAGTTTGTTCATAAATGCCTCCACTTTGCAATAATACGACTTGCAGTTTACAGTGGAATATCTAGCAGGGAAGAAATTTCACAAACTTACTTACTTATTACAAAGGTGGAATCATATGACAGTACCACACTTGAATTCACTGTGGTCTTCCAAATGATTCATTCTTTCGCAAATGTTTGTTAACTTGATTGCATTGCTAGGTGCTTGAATTTAAACACCTGTGGCAATGGGTCTGAAGGAAGCACCTGAATTCAATAATTTAAGAAGTGTTCCAGTACCTATAGTGTGCCTTAACAGCTTTAATATACGTTTATAAACAACATTACATGACAGTAAACTTTAGAATCATGTAATCAGTTAATGTTTGTTGTTAAAGTATATTAAAGGACAGTATGTTAGGATGTTAAGGTATACTTACGTACTGCGTATGAATGCGTTGTAAAAGCATTATGAAGGTGCACTGAATGTTTATTGAATGCATTATGAAGGTACAGTTAATATAAAACATACCAAATATACAGGTGCAACATGGAAGGGGGTTGAATGCCTTAGTTTATCTATTGGTGGTTAGGCAGGTTTTTACATGCCGTTTAGTTTAAGGATTATTGCTATTATTGATTTTCATGCTATTTTAAAATTTTGTTTGAGTTTATTCCTTCCCTCTGAGTCATACCTGTGTCTTGTTAATCTGTTTATGCTTAAACCTGTCTGAGTTTTGTAGTGTAAGATTGTTGGCTAAAACTTTGTTATACAAATCAGGCCACTTGCCAACAAAATGTGTCCAGGGTTCAGTGTCTAAGGAAAATGTGCCACTGCAATTAAACTCTTCAGTGCAATAAACAATGTGGCGACCCCAACACCCAGGCTCAGCGACTCTTATCTGGGCCTTGGCATTTGTCGTGGTTAAAATGTGCCCTCCTGGGCCTCTGAAGTTGAATACTCCGGTTCCGGATTGTAGTGCAACAGCTAAAACTGTCTGTTATTACTAATTATTTTGAGTGTAAACGGGGTGTGGTCACATGTTTTTACAAGCTCTGAAGAGGCCTGCTTCTCCTGTGCTTCCCCAGGCATGGCAGGGGGGAAGTATCGTTCATTCCTGGTGCACATCAAGGCCATGAGCGATAAGGGTGTGGAGGAGAGTCTCAGGCCTGTGGTGAGGATGGCCTGTGCCAAGCCGCCCGCCAGCAAAGCACACACACTGTCTTCCTTGCTGCAGAGGGCCCAGGCCACCAAGGTACAGGTGCATCCTCTCCGTCGTGCTAATACTCTGCCACACGTCAGTGTCAGGCTACGCTGTCTTCAGTTAATTGGGGTAGTTGTTATACGATTGTTCTTGTTCTTAATGCAGGTATTGCAGTCTAGAAATAGAGCAACAGGACATAGTTATGATGCATTTATAAACTCTGTGAAGCTCCTTTAGACAGCTTGTGTCCTTTACTGCCACCTGCTGTTGTCCTGGTGTCATGGCCTGAGCTCTAGTCTTTACTGAATGGTTGTTGCTGCTGTTTTTGCTGCAATTCTGGTTCTCAAATAAATACTATGCCTCCCTGCCATTGAGTGTCTGCTCTCGCATAATGCTCAGTCTACATTCCTGTGTTAAGGACAAACCTTCCACCTCCAAAGTGGAGCCTCCAGCAGCCCTGAAGAAGCCAGACAGTCTCCGTGGCTGTGACCTACTGCAAGAGGTCTCCATCACCATCCGGAGGTTCAAGAAGACCGCCATACCCAAAGAGAGGTGAGCCCAGCTACCTGGCATGTGAACAGTATGTACCCCAGCCCTCCACAAGGCTTTTCTCATTGCCCCCCCCCCCCCCCTGGTCTGCGCAGAGTCCAGCGCTGCGCCATGCTGCAGTTCTCGGAGTTCCATGAGAAGCTGTTAAGTAGCCTGTGCCGGCCATGTGAGGATGGCCTGGTGACAGAGCATGCCCAGAGCCTGCTGCTGGACATCTTATGTTGGCTGGCGGGGGTCTACTCCAACGGGCCATGCAAGTAAGCAGGACATTCTGGCAGGAAGTTCAGGTAGTAGCTCAGATTGGATCAATTTACCATGCCTGTTGTTCATTTTGCTTTCAGCTTGAGAGAAGGCAGAGAGGAATTGCTGATGAAGACCAGGATGAGGCTGAGCGACATTGTGCGGGTCTGCTTCTTCGAGGCCGGCCGGAGCATTGCCCACAAGTGTGCGCGCTTTCTGGCTCTCTGTATCAGGTAAGACCTGCGGTTATCCTAGGGTACAGCTTTGCGCTTGGGTGACGCCCCCTAATTAATGACGCTGCTTGTTGTCACAGTAACGGGAAGAGTGATCCCAGTCAACAAGGGTTTGGAGCAGCTCTGCTGAAGGCTTTGCTGGACAACATGCATTACTTGCCTGCGGCAGCCACGGGAGGTATGTGTCCAGGTGGGAGAGATGGCCTCAGAGCAGTGGCCGGGGGGGGGGGTTATCCTTTCCATAGAACCTGTAAAAATGCTGTTAGCAGTGTCAGTTTGAGTGGTCAACATTCAGCATATCTGCTCAAGATGCAGAGCAGGCTGACTGGGCACTTAGGTGCGCAGTATAGTGATAGTATAGAAGTATAGACATATGCCAGATGACCCTCAACAGCCGTCCATATGGGGGGGGGGCGGGTGTTTAAATTGGCTTTAATGAAATCTCTACAACAACAATGATTGTTTGAAGTGGAGGGCTGCTAGACGTGTTACTGTCCCCTTTCCCTCATCCAGGATTAGCATTGTCAATCTGACGAGTGACTTTGCCCCTTCTCCTTGTACCAGGATCAGTGTACTGGTACTTTGTGCTTCTGAACTACGTGAAAGACGAAGACCTGGCACTGTGCAGCACAGCCTGCGCTGACCTCCTCACAGCTGTCTCCCGTCAGCTCCAGGACCGGCTTACGCCCTTGGAGGCTCTCCTACAAACCAGGTCGGCTCCCTGGCCCTTGGCCCATGTACACAGACTCCCTGACGAGGTCAAACTGAGGCCGGCCATCGTGCTCCACAATGTACTTAGATTAAATCTTTGAAGTCCTAGTTTCAGAGGAGCTAAAAGTTCAGCTCCTCTTTCCTCTCTGCCTGCTTGGTCTCAGGTATGGCCTGTACGGCTCGCCCTTCGACCCGGTTCTGTTTGACCTAGAGGTCAGCGGGTCGTCCTGCAAGAACGCCTTCAGCAGCAGCATCGGCGTGCAGTCTGATGAGATTGACTTTTCTGACATCCTGTCAGGTTTGTGTGAGGCTCCAGGGCCCTTTTGCCAAGCTTGGATTGTAGTGGCGTGGGGTGTTTGCGATTCTCTTGGGGGGGGGGGGGTCAACCTTTCTGTTACTGCTCTCGTCACTAGGTGCACTTGGTGAAGGCCAGGGTGACACACAGCCCAGTATATGAAAGTAATGAGTAGAAGATCAGGAGTCCATGTCACCGGGCTATCAAAATGTCCTTCTGCAAGAGGAGTCTCCCTGGCCCTTGATACATTGGTTGCTGTGTTGCACAGTGAGTTGTGGATGCTGCTGTCACCATCATCAAAGTGACCGTGTCTGGTGTTCTTGCAGGAAATGGTAAGGTAAACGGCTGTGCCGCGGCCGAAGGGAGCTTCACTGCACTTACTGGGCTCCTCGAGGTCGAGCCCCTGCACTTTACTTGCGTCTCCACTAGTGATGGCACTAGGGTGGAGAGGGATGATGCAAGTATGTTCACCGGTATATACCCTTTTTACTCACTCTCTCTCGTTCCCTGCTGTGGTGACCTGTGGTGATCCTTTTCTGGCAGGTAGCCATATTTTTATTGTTACCTCTGAAAGAAAATTGTATCCTGTTGTATTGTGTTAGGAAAATCCATCAGGGTCTGTTTGTTGGTTTCTGTTTGTCTGTCTCTCAGTTTGGTCATGTTTATATTACATTGTGGAGACTAAATGTAACCACAATATGATAAAAACTCGTTCTTTTGACTGTGTGTGTGAATTTTAGAAAACTTTAGAATTTTAGAAAAATCCTTGACTGCAATTAAAAAACTAAAAATGTCAAAATTTTGTTTGGTTACTTGGGTTTAAGGTTAGGGCTGGGTGGGGGTTAAGGTTGATAGGAATATATGAACTGCGTGAGTGTGTGTATTTATCAGCATGCCTGTAACCTTTGCCCTCTGACCCGTGTCTCCTCCTGAACAGTCAGTTCATTTGGCGTGACGCCGGCAGTTGGGGGGCTGTCTGCTGGCACGGTGGGCGAGGCCTCCACGGCGCTGAGCTCAGCAGCACAGGTGGCACTGCAATCGCTGTCCCACGCTATGGTGTCAGCTGAGCAGCAGCTTCAGGTCCTGCAGGAGAAGCAGCAACAGCTGCTGAAGCTGCAGCAGCAGGTCAGGCTGTGTGGGTGACAGGGGGTCAGGGGTGCATGACAAGGGCCCTCCTTCGGGCGTTTTGAGCCGGTATTCTGCCTGCCTTTTGGTGTTTTTCCCCATGCTGTTAGATGTACTGTAATGTGGTGCCGATGCTCGCTCTCCAAGTATAGTACTGATGCTCTCCTGTCCTTGCAGAAGGCCAAACTGGAGGCCAAGCTGCACCAGACCACCTCGGCAGCGGTGGCGGCCGTGGGGCCCCTTCATAACTCTGTGCCTTCGAACCCCTCTACTGCGCCTGGCTTCTTCATCCACCCCTCTGATGTGATCCCGCCTACCCCTAAGACCACACCCCTGTTCATGACTCCGCCCCTGACCCCACCAAATGAGGCTGTGTCAGCTGCCATCAGCGTGGAGCTGGCCCAGCTCTTTCCCTGCTCGATCGCAGAGCCGCCGCCCGTCAGCCTGGCCTCCCATAACAAAGCCACACTGAAAGCCAAGCCGGTTGGTGCCTCTCTGCGCATCCTTGTGTTGGCCAACCTGGGTGATGCTGTCTTGTCACGACCTCTCTCTGCGTCCCGTCTCTTCCACTGTAGGCGTCTGGGGTTTGTGACTCTCTGCCACAGAGCTCTGCGGGCAGTGGCCTGGCGCTGGCCATCTCCCAGGCCTCCCATTTCCTGCAGCCACCGCCACAACAATCAATCATCATCGAGCGCATGCACTCCGGTGAGAGCCCCGTGTGACTTCCTGGGGGGTGGGGTGGCATGGGGCTGTCAGGTGCCACAGGAACGTTTTGATGGTGTCGACTTGTGTATCACTCATGACTGGATATGCCAGAAGTGCATGAGACTAAAGATGTGTATATGGGACAGGCGCCCGGCGTTTCGTCACCCTGGACTTTGGCCGGCCCGTCCTGCTGACCGACGCTCTGATCCCCACCTGCGCGGACCTCGCCTCCCTGTCCATTGACATTTGGACACTGGGCGAGGAGGTGGATGGCCGGCGCTTGGTGGTAGCCACAGATATCAGCACACACTCGCTCATTTTACATGACCTGCTGCCCCCTCCTGTCTGCCGCTTCATGAAGGTGAGTCTGCGTACATAAATACCAGAAGGGGGTGCCAGGGAATTCTCGCACACGCACACCACTCACAGACACGCACACCCATACCGACACCGGGAGAGGTGCCAGGTGTCCGGGTACACCAGCCCCACGTGACTGTTACCGACACGTGACAGATTATGTCGGCTTCATGCAGATCACAGTCATCGGCCGCTACGGCAGCACCAATGCCAGGGCCAAGATCCCATTGGGCTTCTACTATGGCCACACTTACATCCTGCCATGGGAGGCGGAGCTGAAGCTGATGCACGAGCCACTGCGGGGTGAAAACGAGGCGGCCAATCAGCCCGACACGGAGCAGCACCTCAGCATGATGGCTGCGCTGCAGGAGGACATCCAGTGCAGGTGAGGGGACAGGGCAGAGTCGCACAGAACTGCACGGAAGTGCTGCCAGAGGGGCTGGCCCATAGCCTCCTTCATAATCTGGGAAAACCTCTTTCTGCTTGTATTAGTGGGTCACAGTCCTGAAGAATCACTATCCCTCACTGGCCTGGGACATTCGGCCTGGTAGTCAGGATGCTCTGCTGTGTGGTGGGTATTCAACTGGGCCCCCCCTCTGCATATCCGCAGGTACAACTTGGCCTGCCATCGGCTGGAGACGCTGCTACAGAGCATCGACCTGCCGCCCCTGAACAGTGCCAACAATGCGCAGTACTTCCTTCGCAAGCCTGACAAGGCGGTGGAGGAGGACGCCCGTGTGTTCTCTGCCTACCAGGATTGTGTGCAGCTGCAGCTGCAGCTCAACCTTGCACACCACGCCGTGCAGCGCCTGCGCGTGTCCTTGGGTGCTGGTCGACCACCACTGCCCCCAGCACCCGACCCCCAGGAGCTGGTGCAGAACTCGTCCACGGAGCAGCTCCGCACCATCATCCGATATCTGCTGGACACGCTGCTCAGCCTACTGCACTCTTCCAATGGTACGGAGTGCCGTCACTCCACTCTTCTCACCATTCATCTGCTGCTTTTAGGCGTGTATGTCCCAGACAGGCTGTTTAATGATACCCCGTCGTCCCCCAGGCCACTCGGTGCCCCTGGTGCTTCGCGGCACGTTTCATGCCCAGGCCTGCGAGGAGCTCTTCAAGCACCTGTGCATCAGCGGCACACCCAAGATCCGACTGCACGCGGGGCTGCTGCTGGTGCAGTTGTGCGGCACCGAGCGCTGGTGGGGCCAGTTCCTCTCCAATGTGCTACAGGAGCTATACAACTCCGAGCAGCTGCTCATCTTCCCCCAGGACAGGTGTGTGGAGCACTGGGCTTGAGACAGACGCTTTTGTGATGTATTAGTGCAGATCAGATATCAGCTCACCGCCTGCTATGTCCCCCTCTTAGGGTCTTCATGCTCCTTTCTTGCATTGGCCAAAGATCTCTGAGCAACAGTGGGGTGCTGGAGGGTCTCCTCAACCTCCTGGACAACCTACTGTCCCCACTCCAGCAGCCAGCCACAGCGGCACTATCATCTCAGCGTAGAACGGAAGGTGGGGCTCCAATGTCCTGGCCCTTGCTATTGGCTGGCCCTACCTCCACATTGCTCTTCAGCCAATCAGCTGTCATGTCTTGTGTGTGCGGCAGGTGTGCTAGACATCCCCATGATCAGCTGGGTGGTGATGTTGGTGTCGCGACTGCTGGACTACGTGGCCAGTGTTGAAGATGAGGCCACCGCCACTAAGAAGCACCTGGGTGGGAAGGATCGCGAGCGTGTTTTCATTGGTGTGTCCTCCATGGTTTTCACTGGCCTGTGTTCTTGCCCTTGCATGTGATTGGACCATGCTGGGCATGATGTAAAGCTGTGCCTGCAGCCCTATGACACATTTATTTCCATCACTAAAGGGAATCAGTGGAGCTTCATCAACAACAGCCTTCAGTCGCAGAACTTGCATCGGTCCAGCAAAGGCAACAGCAGCTTGGATCGACTGTACTCCAGGAAGATCCGCAAGCAGCTGGTCCACCACAAACAGGTAGGTCCACAGTGCTGGCGCCGTGTGCCATGTGAGCCACTGTGTGTGCTTTGCCCACAACTCACGAGTGCCATTTTCAACACAGCAGCTGAATCTGTTGAAGGCCAAGCAGAAGGCTTTGGTGGAGCAGATCGAGAAGGAGAAAATCCAGAGCAACAAGGGCTCTTCATATAAACTACTGGTGGAGCAGGCCAAGTTGAAGCAAGCCACGTCTAAGGTCAGTGCACACCCACTCTCAAGAGCTCCCTTGTACTTTTCTGCCTCCTAATTGCTATGAGTGTGACGTGCTGTGAGATGTTCACTCTTGCACTCTGGATGTCCTTTACCCTCCCCCACTTGCAGCACTTTAAAGACCTGATCCGTTTGCGGCGTACGGCAGAGTGGCCGCGGTCCACACTGGACACCGAGGCGTCATCGACGAAGGAACCGACGGAGGTGGAACCGCTGCCCTTCACATTGGCCCACGAGCGCTGCATCTCCGTCGTACAGAAGCTGGCCCTCTTCTTGCTCTCCATGGACTTCACGTGCCATGCTGACCTGCTGCTATTCGTCTGCAAGGTCTGCCTCCTGCCTGACATTCTTTGTGTACTGTGCAAATTTAAGAGCTATGGCTTCAGGGGAGTGCATGAAGATGGTATCATTTCTTGACGTCACCTGTCTGTCCCTGTGCAGGTGCTGGCCAGGATAGCCAATGCCAGCCGTCCCACAATCCACTTGTGTGAGGTCGTCAGTGAACAGCAGCTGGAAAGGATCCTGCTGCTACTCGTTGGAACAGACTTTAACCGTGGAGACATCTCCTGGGGCGGCGCCTGGGCCCAGTATTCACTCACCTGCATGGTGCAGGACATCCTGGCAGGTGCAGCATACCGTTGGGTGGAGGCAGGACCGTACCGCTCGTGTTAACCATACTGTGAGGCACTGGCCATCACCATGGTAACTGGGCTATCCTGCCTTCACACAGGTGAGCTGTTGTCCCCGGCCACGCTGGAGGGGATGGACGAGGGGGCGGCAGTTGAGGAGGCTGCGGTGGCCGTGGACTCGGATGAGACCCTATCACAACCCACCCCTGTTCCTCTCGGGGAGCCCCTTGATGAGGCCCTGGCCCCCGATATCATCGCAGGTACATCGGGGACCCCCTCTGTTTTCCAAAGTGCGTTGGTAGGCCTTACTGTGTCACTGTGTCTTTTGCACAGTCCCTGCATGCTCTTGTGTATGTTCGATTATACCCTGGGCTGTGTGAGTGACGTGATTGGCTGCTTCTCTCCAATCGCTGTTGCCTTCCCTGCCCATCAGTGCATCCATGTTTGCACAGGGCATCGTTTCGCCGCCTCATAGCCCTTCTGTTCTCACTTCTGTTCTGTCTCGTGTGTTTATGGTTCACATCAGCAGACCATGTCAGCAGACGCTCTCAGGGACCTATTAATGGTACTTGCTTGGCAACATCAAAGCTGTTTTCATTATCCAAAGGTGCAGCACCTCTGGCCTCTTTGGAAAAAGATAAAGACATAGACTTTGACTTGCTACAAGACCTCATGGATGTTGATATTGATCCTTTAGATGTTGATTTGGAAAAAGATCCCCTCGCTGCCAAAGTCTTCAAGGTACAGTATGTCCGCCTTTCTCAGTTTGCCTCGCTATTTATGCATGCTAGCCGCCCTGCCTGGTTGAAACATGACTCTCATATTCTGTAAAGCGCGACAGTGTCTCAAGCCTTTGGGCTATGGATTAGTTTGTCCAACAAGAGTCACATTAGAATGACTGGGCAGCTTGTCCCCACATCAACAACGGGGACTCCTGAAGTGACGTCTCTTTCCCTCCCCCCCAAGCCCATAAGCAGCACTTGGTATGACTACTGGGGTGCTGACTATGGCACGTATAGCTACAATCCCTATGTCGGAGGCATGGGTGTTCCCGTGTCCAAATCCCCAGCTGGCCCCGAGAAGCCCGGCTCGCAGAGTCTGTCCATCTCCGTTTCACAAGGTAAGGTCATCGACATGCCTGCCATGCCTTGCGGAGAGCCGCACCTCTTTTTGACCCCGCCACTTTGGTCCCCAGCAGCACTGGATGCTCGGTTGGAGGTGGGACTGGAGCAGCAGGCAGAGCTGATGCTGAAGATGATGGCCACACTGGAAGCGGATTCCATCCTGCAGGCGCTCACCGCTTCCTCCCCTGCCGGTGCGTGACATGCCCACACTCACACATGCATACATCCACGTGATGCGGGTTACATGTCTGTCTCACTCCTCCGCAGTGACTCAGGCCTCCAGCGGAACGGACGACGCACTTCTTCGAGGCCTGCAGCCCTCCTCACATGGAGGCGGGCCCTTGGTGCAGGTCTCCTCCATCCCCATGCTAAGTGCCTGCTTCAATAAGCTCTTCTCCATGCTGCAGGTGCACCACGTGCAGGTAGGGTCCAGCCCAGCCTTCCTCTGAAGCCCTGAATAACCCCTTACTGTAACAGATGCTTAGTGTGGTCACAGTCATTTCTCTGGTATGAAGTACTATAGCTGCTAGGGATTCCTCACTCCTTGTCTGCGATGCCCATTCTGAGCTGCTCTGACTCCTTATTCTGTGATTCCCACTCTGAGCTGCTTTGGCTCCTTATCCTGTGATAACCGATCTGGGCTGCTCTGACTCCCAGTCTGTGAATCCCCTTCTGGGCTGCTTTGACTCCTTATCCTGTGATTCCCACTCTGAGAGGCTCTGACTGCATTGCCTGTGATCCCCCCCCTTTGAGTGGCTTTAACTCCTTAGGCCATGATCCCCTCTTCCCTGACTCGAGTGGCTCTGACTCCTTTCCTGTGATCCCATTTCTGAGCGACTTCCAGCTCATGATTTCCGCTCTTGTGTTTCTCCCCACAGTTGGAGTCTTTGCTGCAGCTCTGGCTGACCCTCAGCCTCAACTCCTCCTCAGGTGGCAGTGAGGAGAGCACGTCTGACGTCTTTTTGTTTAACTCCAGCCGAGTTCCTACCATCCCTCTGAATCAAGGTCAGTTTTACCTCCTCATATACTCTGGTCTTATCAATGGCCTCTCTTGCATTTTGGCTCTCTGATGAAAAGGTTAACATATGTTAACCTGGATATTGAGTAGCCATCTGTTCTCAGACCAGTCTGTCTGGCACGGCTTACACGTACAGGCTGAAGGAGGAGATGGTAAATCCTACCTTAAAGCCTGAATGCATTAGCCAATCACGCCTGCCTCAGCCTGAGCTGTATATTGGAGCTGGTGGTACCAGCTGGGTCCAGAGAGGGTGATTGTCCTGGTGGTTTTAATGGTGTCCTGCTTTGGGCTGTGGGCAGACCTCTAAGGTCAGACAGCCTGTAAGACCAAGGACCAGTAGCAGCTGTGACAGCTTGTGGCATTTTGATGTTCTCTTGCCTGGAGGAGCTTGCACTCTCCTGCCTGAATGGAGGTTTCCTCTTGGACTCTCGGCATGTTCTCTCTTGTGATGAACCTGCCATGGACTCGCAGAGCTGTAGCTGCTGAGGGTCGGTCCTCCTACCTCTGCCCCTTGCTGGCTTCTTCTCTGAACTCTTCCTAGGTTTCTCACCCGGCTGTCTGTTGTTCCTCTGCAGCCTCCATCAGCAGCTTCCTCACAGTCCTGGCCTGGTACCTCAACATCTCCTTACGGACCTGGTGCCTGGTTCTCCACAGCCTCACTCTCATGACCAACATGACGGCCAGCGGTGAGTTTATTTCCTGATGATGATAATTAATAATTGTTCAGTTTAAAGTCATGTATGAAATAGCACAGGGGGGGGTCATGCCAGGATTTGGGTGCTGTGTTGCTTTTCCTTCGTACAGTTCTACTCCTGAACATAGGATGTGTTTGTGTGAAGATTCTCAGGTTGTGACT
>JABFEB020000060.1:18161785-18176015 GCA_019775895.2 Stomatorhinus ivindoensis
AGGTTGAGAGTCCCCCTTTATGTGCATTTGTGCTAGTGAGCAAGCGAGTGAGTAAGTGACCGACCCACCCGAATGACCCAACCACCTACCCTGGGCTCTTGACTCCTATTTCACTGATCCCTGGCACCGGCTTTTGCAGATACCCCCAGCATCACAGCCAAGCTGATTAATGAGCAAAAGGAAGACAAGGAGAAGAAGAACCACGAAGAGAAGGAGAAGATGAAGGCTGACAATGGCTTTCAGGACAATTACAGTGTAGTGGTGGCCTCAGGTACGTGGTGTCCCCTGCCCCCCTCTTCAGTGATAGTGTAACCCTCATCATAAGAACATGAATATGCCCCCTTCAGTGATAGTGTAACCCTCATCATAAGAACATACAATTTACGAACGAGAGGAGGCCATTCAGCCATTCAAGCTTGTTTGGGGAGAACTTAATAGCTCAGAGTTGTTAAAATCGTATCTAGCTGTCATTTAAAGGAAGCCAGGGTTTTAGCTTTCGCTACACTAGCATGAAGACTCTAACTACACGTTGTGTAAAAAGTGCTTCCTCAAATTTGTTTTAAAATCTTCTCCCGCTAATTTCCACTTATGACCACGAGTTATAGTATTTAAACTAATGTTGAAATAGCCATTTTGCTGAACAGCATCCAAACCTGTTAAAATCTTATATACGTGGATCATGTCCCCCCTCAGTCTCCTTTGCTCAAGGCTAAACAAATACAGCTCAGCTAACCTCTCCTCATAAGACATTCCTATAAGACCAGGAATCATTCTCGTGGCCCTACATTGCACCTTTTCTCAGTCCTTGTCCTTGTCCTTCTTAAGGTATGGTGACCAAACCTGTACACAATATTCTAGGTGGGGTCTTACCAAGGAATTATATAAATATAGCATCACCTCCCTTGACTTAAACTCCACACACTTAGAGATGTAACCCAACAGCCTTTTTTATTGCTTCCCTACAGTGGCGATAGTGGGACTTGGAAGCATTAACAAACACACTTAGGTCTTTCTCATAATCAGCTACCTTTATTTCAGTGGAACCCATAAAATATCTGTACTTTATATTTCTGCTCCCTGCATGGATTTGACTATGTTAAATTTTATCTGCCAAGTATCAGCCCAGTCGCTAATTAAATCCAGATCCCGTTGTAGCCTCTGTGCTGCTAGATCAGTATCTGCTACACCACCCACCTTGGTGTCGTCTGCAAATTTAACCAGTTTACTTTATGTATTGGTGTCAATATCATTAATATGATCAATATCATGCCTCTTCCAACCTTTCAAATGCCATGGCTATTAAAAGCATCACGGTGGAGGGGAGAGATGTGGATGAATGGTCGTATGGGGCCACTTTGTGGCAGGTTGGGTTTAAGGGCCCTCAGTCTTTGTGGTTTGCTGGTTGGCTAATGTTAGATGGGCTCCTGTAACATTCCACAGGCTTGAAGTCCCAGTCCAAGAGAGCCGTGTCCACCCCACCTCGCCCCCCTTCACGACGGGGCCGCGTGATGACTGACAAGCTGAGTTCCTCCTCGGGCATGGACTCCTCCTCCAAGACCATCAGTGTGCCTGTCTTTCACCTGTACCACAAACTGCTGCAGGGTACGTCAGGTGGAGCCTCCAAGCTAACCGACGCTCTGACCTTGCCCACTTTTCTTCACGCTGCTGAAACATTGGCTACAACTTGTGCCTCCCTCGTAACCCCGCACAGGTCAGCCACTGCCTCCTGAGATGACCTTGGCTCAGCTGCTCACCCTCCTATATGACCGTAAGCTGCCCCAGGGCTACCGCTCCATCGACCTGACGGTCAAGCTGGGGTCGAAGGTCATCTCTGACCCCAGCCTGTCAAAGACGGACTCCTTCAAACGGCTGCGCACAGAGAAAGGTAATTTCATCTGTCCACCTAAGGCCTTGAGGTCAGTATGGGTGGCGCAGGCCGACCTTCCCACTGAAAGAGTCGGCGATGGCCTTTTCTGGAAAGCCATGGATTTGTCTGGTTTAGCAGCCGGCTCATCGCCACCAGGTTATTCCAGAAGTTTCCTCATGTGCTCTGGGTCTCTCGTGACATGACTCCCTGTAGGGAAAACCTAAACCAAGTGCAGTCATTAAATTCAGCTGGATCTGAGCCAGTTTTTCTAGGCTTTTACATTTTTATTGGTCAGGCAGAGCCATGTCTGACCCGTGATCATTTATAAGGCCGGTTCTGCGTGCTCCACACTTACCCCACAAAGCACCCACTACTGCACGGTGGGCTCCCTTTGTGGTGAGCCGGTCCAGTTCATAGCTCCCCTGTGATGAGGCTAGCAGGCCTTATCTGCAGACTGTCGATAACTGACTCCAGCATCACAGCACCGACGTGGCATCCAGGCCATCGGTGTGAGTGGCTCATCCAGGAAACTTGCCAGCTGCTGGCTTTGGTCCTGCAATGTCGAGCCGCTACCCAGACATATCTCCATAAACTGCTCCAACGGCAGTGGCGTTCAAAAAAGCATAATTATTTTGGAATCCATCCATCCATCCATTACCTTCCACTTATCTGGGGTTGGGTCATGGAGGCAGCACTCTGAGTGATGCCCAGTCCTCCCTCTCTTCAGCCACCTCCTCCAGCTCCACTAGGGGAAATACCATGGCATTCCTAGGTTAGCCAAGAGAGAATCTCTCCAACAGTGATCCACAACCAGGACGGAATCCGCATTGTTCCCTGTGCGATCCCTCCTCTCCAGTACCCCAGCATACACCTTCCCAGGAAGGCTGAGGAGTGTGATCCTGCTGTAATTGGAACACATCCTCTGGTCCACTTTTTTAAAGATCGGGACCACCACATCAGTCTGGCAATCCAAATGCACTGTCCCCATTGTCCAGTGTCCTTATTGTGCATCATAAATGTCTGTGTGAATCTGAGTCTGGCTGCTCACCTAGGAACAATTTGCCTTGAGAGACCCTACCAGGGGTAATTGCCCCTGACAATTCCTAGGATCATAGAGACACGCAAACCTCTAAAGTGTTGATTCATGGAATGGTTTCGTATACTGAGGAACGTGGTATCTTCCTCAGTGTACAGGAAGCTAAGGCTATTAGCTCTCTGTGAATTACCCAGCAACCCCTCCCTGGGAGCCTCTGTCCTGTGTTGTTTTCAGAAAAACACGTAGTAAGTAGTGTTTGCCATCCAATCAGCACTCCCCACCGCTGTCCCCACCGCTGTCCCCAGCACTGTCCCCAGTCTGTCCTTGGACCACAGGCACAAGCCGAAGACCCTAAAAGCCTTTTATGCTGTCCTACAAATGGATAGAGCGTTTTATATCACCACCCCCCCCCCCCGATGCGTGCATGTATTACTTTGAAAGCTTTTTTCTTCTTTATAAATTCATCTCACATTGAAAGCAGAGACGGACTGTTTTTGGACTAGTTTTTTTCCCCATGATTAAGAGACTAAAACCACCAGTAAATGCGCTTCGACTTGCTGACTTCCGCACTGGCCTCCTTGCCACAGCCCCCTAGCCATGTTTGGGCCATTCGGTTGGGTCGGGTCGACTATTTTATTGTTGGCTCCCTGCCTGCCTGAGGTTTTCTTTGTCAGAACTTCGCTTTTCGATTTGCATTCGGTCTCAGCACGGCAACAGTGAATCATCATTTAGCTTGCTCCGTCCTCATCGGTTTGGAGGACATGGTGATGATCTTGAAGGTGAACTGTCGCTTGGCTCTGTCTGGATGCCCTCACAGAACAGCCACATGATGTGGAACCCGGATCCTTCACTGATCAGGCTACATTTTTAGTCCGTCGTCGTTACGTGTAGAGCGATTTTAATTTGGTTTCCTTGTCTTAAACTTTGAATTTTGAGTTTTTATACTCCTTAGGTATGTGTAGCTTCCACAAGTGACGGGTCTGGTGGCCCCCCCCCTCTAGTGACTGCCTCCCGCCCACAGAACATGGTGACTTGCTGAGCCCCTGTCCCCCGGATGAGCCCATGGGCCCGGGTGAAGAATGCCTAGAGGTGCCCATGGATGACTCTCTGCTGGACAGTAGCCCCATCCAGTCGCCCCTGCAGGTGTTTGCCGGGATGGGTGGTCTGGCCCTGATCGCCGAAAGGCTGCCGATGCTCTACCCCGATGTCATCCAGCAGGCAAGCGAGCCGGGGCTCTGGGGTGCCCGCTATGCCTCTTAGCCAAGCGCCACCTTGACTCCCTTCGTTCTCCTCAGGTGAGTGCCCCTGTGGTGCCTTCAGCTCCCCAGGAGAAGCCCAAGGACAGTGACCAGTTCGAGTGGGTGACCATTGAGCAGTCGGGCGAGCTGGTGTATGAGGCCCCTGAGAGCATTGCCGCTGAGCCTCCGCCTGTGAAGTCGTCAGTGCAGCCCATGTCGCCCATCCCCGCCCACTCTCTAGCTGCCTTTGGCCTCTTCCTTCGGTTGCCTGGTTATGCCGAAGTGCTCTTGCGGGAACGCAAGCACGCCCAGTGTCTCCTTCGGCTGGTGCTGGGAGTCACAGACGACGGCGAGGGCAGTGAGTTAGCCAGCCACCGGACTGTCTCTGTAACCACCCCCACTTCCCTTAGCATGATGTCAGCACCACATGGGATCCAAGCAGACTTTAGGTTTTCTTCAACCCACCAAATTCTCTGTCTCCCTCCCGACAGGTCACATCCTGCAGTCGCCATCGGCCAACGTGCTGCCCACACTCCCCTTCCATGTGCTGCGCGCCCTCTTCAGCTCCACACCACTCACCACAGACGACGGCGTTCTGCTGCGCCGCATGGCGCTTGAGATCGGAGCCATCCACCTTATCCTGGCCTGCCTGTCCGCTCTCAGCCACCACGCGCCCAGAGTGCCCAGTGCCGGCACCAACCAGGCCGAGGTCAGGCTCGCCTCTGCTGGGCCAGCTGTGTGTGTCTCCGTCTATCTATCTGTCTGTCACAGCTGTGTGTGTCTCCGTCTGTCTGTCTGTCTGTCTGTCTATGTGTGTCTATTAGAAGTCAACCGATCAATTGGCCAGAAAAAAATATCGCACTTTTGAGACGAAATGGCTGATATAGTGATGCATGCGGGTGATGCGCGTGATTGACGCACAGCTATGCATCCAGTTCATTTCATCAGTGTTGTAGTGTGGTTTATCAGCACCTACACTAGTAAACCTGCATGACAACCAAAGGTAAGAATTCTAAATTTACCTAAATCAGTTTCACTTGATGAGTAACATCACCACAAAGCCGAAGTTTTGAAATTTTGAAATATTGTTTGTTGCTTTAGTCAGAAATTGTCATGACATTCCAGAGACAGCATCTGTTTTTTGATTCTTATTATTCTAAGATAATGTTTGAAGTGTGTAGAGTTTAATTATTGTTGTGTATGTTATTGATGTTAAGTATTTGTTACTCATGGAGTTGTTACTCATTTATTTTTCAACTTCAAAAATTGGTTTTATATTGGCCATCTCCAGCATCCCCCTGCCCCCCTCCCAAAAAAAGAAGAAAAATCGGCTTCAGCCACTGGGAAAACCCATATCAGTCAACCTTGAGTGTCTGTGTGTATTTATCTGTATGTATGGCACTGCGATTTTCTGATATTTGATCATGAATGATTCAAATGTCTCCATGATTCCATGATCCGCCTTTACGGAGAGATCGTTCCTACCGTGCTAAAGTGCACATTATATCACTTGCAGCTTATACATGCATTTAAAGGTTTTTTTGACAGCCAAATCCATTTCAACACACCAATAAACTGGTGATAGCAAACAATAGGTACTGCCTTGGATTTCTGCCCCTTTCTTGCGCTTTTGTCCCAACATTCCCTGTGTAGCAACACAGTGGCATGGAGGAGTTTTAATTCCTGAAAAGAATTTGACATTTGTTCAGACTTTCCAAAACAGACATGGTGCAAACAACTGTTGTTTGCAAAATTTGCAAAGATAACATTTGCATTTCAGATGGAAACACAACTAACTTTTTTAACCACTTCAAAAAAAAAACACCTGAAAGGGTAGGCTGTCATTTTTGTTTTATGTTTTATTGTTATATGGCTATATTTCTTACAACAGCATGTACTGTTCATTAACTGCAAGCAGTCTTAAATACCAACCAGAAAAAGAATTTTCATAAAATTGTGGATCATGACCCAGCCCTAAAATTCTCCCTCCCCTACTCGAATGTGCCTGTCTGTTCGTTAGTCCGTGTGTGTCTGCAGCACGCATTTTCTCACAGGTCATTGGCATCAGTGTCCCACAGCCGGCCTCTCAGAGCCAAGGGGTGCCTCTTCAACAATGATCACCATATTACAGAGATTTTTTTTACCCGTTTTACGAACTTCCTGCGTATAACGAGCACCTGAAGGACTCAGGAGATTGAGTATCTTACTCCACATTTAAAATATCCGAATGAGGTGCAGAATTTGTCATGTATTTCTCAGGGTTGAGTGGAGATCAGCTGGAATGTACCTATAATTGTACCAGTAAAGGTACTGTATGCTATCAACTAATGTGCTGACCTGTCTAAGAGCCTGAACCCATGGTGCTGAGCAATGGTGCGGCTGACGCCCCAGCGAGTGTGCCGGTGCCCCTTCTCAGCATAGCGCTCACCCCTGACGTGACCCTCTGTTTACAGCCTCAGGTGCCCAGTGGGCATGCCGCAGGCACTGGCGAAGAGCAGCAGCTGTACTGGGCTAAGGGCACAGGCTTTGGCACAGGCTCCACAGCGTCGGGTTGGGACGTGGAGCAGGCCCTGACCAAGCAGCGGCTGGAGGAGGAACATGTCACCTGCCTGCTGCAGGTCAGCGCCCTTCCCTCCCCCATCTGCTGTGTGTTTACAAACAAGAGCCTAACAGCCTCTGTGCTCGGGCCCCAGGTGCTGGCCAGCTACATCAACCCTGCGGGCTACGTCGGCTCTGGGGAATCCCCCCCTGGGGAGGCTCGGGGCCACAACAACACCGCCCTGCCTTCAGTGCTCCAGGAGCTGCTCAGCCAGTCCTGCCTGATCCCGGCCATGTCGTCTTACCTGCGCAATGACTCTGGTGAGCCACCGGCATCTTGCTGTCCAGCCCTGTCTATACGTCTGCTCCACTCAGCATGCAACATAATGGAACAGTGAGGCTTTATTCATTCTCAGGGGAAATTATGTTTTTAGCCCCCATCCAATCTTGTTCTCAGTAAGAGACAAGACTTGTATACATGTGAGAGCAAGCCTGGGGGATCACAGCATATGGTCAACCAGTATGCAGTGCCCCTGGAGCCCGGGAGTAATGGCTTTGCTCAGGAGCCCCACAGGGCATCAGTCTGTCACCCCCCAGATTCGAACCAGCAACCTTCTGTTTACAGGCACAGAGTCCCAACCTGCAGTGCCACACACTGCCCAAAAAAGGGGCTCCTTGGAAATCACTTAGAGCTGTCCAGCTGCATACACCCTTACAGTACACAAGGGGCAAAGTGCTATCAGCACACACCAGCTAGTTGTTGTGGGATCCCAGAGGAGGGAGCTGTATGGCTGGGTGATTTAAATAGAGGCCTAGCCTTTAATTAGTGTCTGTTTTCTTGTCATTCTGCTTTGATTACTTTGAGGTGGCCTGGGTTTAATTGCCGCTGAGGAGGCAGACGGTTGTGCTCCCAGTCAATACTGGAGCTGGTTCCTCAGCGAGGCCTGCAGCGTCTGCCAATATGGGATGTCTTTTGTCAGGTCCAACTAGTGCTATCCTGTGACGTTGCACAGCAGCTTGCCATCGTGGCTCATCCTCTGTTGAGTTTCTGCGTCTTTGCCAATCGCTTAGCTGACAGGTAACTGTACCTAAGTTGAATGTGGTTAAGTTGCATAGAAGGACCATGTGGAATTAGAAATGGTCACAGAGGGACCTGTCCGCCTTTCCTCTCATGGATGTTCCCCTTTTGGTGACCCCGGTATCATACCCAGCCTTGCATGTGGTGTAAGAATCGGACAGGTCTCAGCAGGTGTCTGCATATCGCAGTTAAACTGCAGCCATTCTCACATCCTGCCTGATTGGGTGGGATTACAGCACCTGAGACTCTGGCCACTACGCTGATGGTGCGGCTTGGGGATCGGTGATCCCAGCTGTGCAGGAGCCACCAGTGGGCAGCTGTGGCCAGCAGAGGGAGATTCACAGACAGTGGCTTTGTGCTGCTTTTGTGATGTGATTACCAAAGCTATTACTGAGGCCTCCTCTCAAGGTGGCTTTCTGGTATTTTCAGGTCTCATTTTTAAACACCAAGCAGACAGACACCTCCCCGGCACACCTTTTCACAGCTTCACTCTGCTCGGTTCCTCTTCGCCTCATGTTCTGTGATTGTTTAGCCTGGCCTGTCTGCCACTCAGCTTGTCAGAATTGCCTGTTTCTTAGTGGAATCCCTGAACTGCAAACAATAGATAGTTTTGCTCCACCTGGATCACCCCTAGTTCTGTGGGGCTGCAACAAGTTAAGGTCCCCCTGTAATTGAAGTCGGAGTCTGATGTAAAAAGGGCTCTGTGAGCTGGTGAGGAGGGTTTTTCCGCTTGGCCCCGCCCCCTCCCGCGGTGCGCATGCGATGTGTGGTTATTCATGGCTTAATCAGGCTGTCCTGTGCAGAGTGGCTTTTCTCGCCCGCTTGTGTTAATGATGCTGCACATTGACCTTTCCTGTGATTTGGGGGCTCTGTCCTGGATGAGTGACCTAGCCCCCCCCACTTCTCCCCCTGTAGCCATGTGGTAGGGGGCCTCCCAGATTGTGCCGTGTGTATCTGCGGTTGATGATGCTCGCATACCTACTGTCTGTACAGTAACGGCTTTTAAATGGTGTCGTCCATGGTGGTTTAGTGCCTGTAACCCGACAGGTGGGTCATTATGGCCTAGATTTAATTTCCCCGTTTGTCACTTTGTCTGGAAGCATCAGTACCTCTCCAGCTTAGCCTTGACGACACCCCCCAGCCCTGAAAAAAGAATCATGGACAGCAGACACCCGGATTGACTGATGGAGCCATAAAAATGAGCCCCCGCCCACGCACACACGTATACACATACATGATAGACAGATCCGTGCTGATGCATGATCAAACAGCCTCGCTGCTCTCTCATGTGTTGCACCCGCCCCCCCACATATTAGACCCCCACTACCTGGCAGTCCTTCAAATACCCCCCCCCCCTGCATGGCACATGGGGGTGGAGCCACTGTAACCTCTTCCATTCCTCACTGCACCCATTTCTCCATAGCAACCATTGCATCCACATCTCATGTCTGCACGGCAACAACACAGAGTGCACACTGGGGTATATCTGCTTTTATTGTTCAAACATCCTATAGTACAGAACATCTACAGTTATGGCATTTAGAAAAGCCCCTTCGGTACAGGTTGAAACAAGGGCACACAGGTGCCTTTCCTCTGCCCTGCAAGTCAAACAGATTCATGGAAAAATGGATGGCTCACCACACCTGGGGGGTCACTGCGTCGAGGAACGCGCCATATCTCGGCAGTCTTTTGGGAAAATATCTGCACCCCCACCAGGTCTGTCCTGCGTTCCTGCTCTTTGGAACGGCTCATAAAGGCCGGGGTAGAAGCATGAAGCAAAGGCTGGTGTGTGCCCCTTGCCTGCTGCGATACAGCTGTCCAGCCACCAGGGGGTGCCACTTGCGCTACACAGAAGCCTCTCTTTTGTTTCCCTTTGGCGAGTCCTGTAAATCCAATTTGTTGAATCCTCCATGTTTACTCTTTATAATCCACTTTAAAAATGCTGTTTTCAACGTGACTCCTCAACGTTCGCCTGGCTCCAGCTGCTGTTATCTCGCCCCTGCTGTGCGTTCCTGTCCTTTCTGTCCAGGGTGGCCGGCCATGCCGCCCTACTCTGCCCGTCCCCCCTTTCCCCCCGCGTCTCTCTCCTCACTGATGGGGGGGGGCAGTCCTTCACAGGGTGGTGTAGATGTAAACAAACACGATGACAAAGAGGTTGAGGAAGGTGCCGACGATGCCTAGCATGGCCAGGATGGACTCTTCTCGCTCCTCCTTGCCCTCCAGCGCCCGCACCTCCTCGATGGTGATAACTGTCGTTCCCATGGCGGCGGTGGATATTCTTCCCAGGATGCTGGCCCTTACCGGTGGGGGGATGGGAGGCCAGAGCAGCAGGGTCTCTCTCAGTCGACTGCCGCTGCGGCTGCTGCTGGCGGGGGATTAGCTGCTAGCGTGCTCCGGGACCGCGCGAGCTCTGCCTGGAGCGCTCAGGGGCGACCTGTCATGGTCGCTCATCCCAGCGATTCCTTGCCGAGGCGCACGCCTTAACGAGCTGCCTGTAATTCACGCTCAGGCGTCTGCCAACTTGGTCTGTTTGACCCATTGTTAGAGACGCGAGCACAAGGTAGCGCGCTCAGTCCTCTCGCTCACACACTCCCGCCCTCCCTCTTTTGCTCTCTCTCCCTCCCTTGCATTTCTCTCTCTCTCTCTCTCTCCCCCTCCCTCTCATGCACACACTCGCATAGGCACACGGAGCACAGGGATTGTTTGCAGATGTAAACAATGACCTGGGGGTGGGGGCCACCAGCTTGCCCTTAGGCGCTTGAGGAGCAGGGTGACGTTTTTGACACTGTCGGGGAGCTGCACGAGGTGTGCTTAGCCATGGTGGGGGAGCCTTCCACTGCTTAAATACTGCCTGTCACTCCTAGGAACGCCCACCCCTTGGTCGTGAGTGTGGTTGATGGGCTTCTTTCCCCCAGCTCTGTGATGGCTGTGGGGAAGGCGGATAGTGTTCGTGGCTGCTGAAGGGACTCCACGTTGGAAACTGTGTGGCTGAGCTACACCTCTCCGACCCAGGGGTTCTAGGCATGACATGGGATGTGACCTGCGCTCTGCCTGTGGAGTGAGGAAGAGGTGGAAGAGGACAGAGGGAGAGACTGGAGAAGGGGGGCCGTTCTGAGAATGGCTCATCATCAGAGCAGCTCGCCCACCCCCTACCCCCGCAGCCAATGTGTTCCCAATTTGCAGCAGGAGCCACTGAAAAGATCTGTGCGCAGATGCGCCACCTGGCTGCGGTTTCACGCCACAGCTGTTAGCGGGTCCCAGGCTGCCTGGGGGCCCATGTGTTACTGCTGTCATGCACACAGAGGCCCCCCACTCCCAGGGATGAGTCAGATGTATTTTTCCCCCTAACTTTCAGCTCCCACATTCCCCGGAGGGCATGAGGCTGTAGGCTTTGTTGTGTTTAATTTGCCTTGCTCTGCTTCTGCGTTCAGCATTAAATATGGGGTGTTCGTCAGTACCTAGAACGCTAAGATAACTTGGCTCCCAAGAATGAACTTAGCATGCAATGAATCATGGGATTGGTCTCGTTTAGCGAGGATGCAACCCATGCAGCTGTGATATTTGGGGCAGGGCAAGAATGACACCCAGGGATTTTTACAGACTTCTGTTCTTAGTATTGCAAGTGGTCTTTGGCAATGGCAGATGACGTAAAACAGATACACGAGAACACAAGTCCAGTAAGCATGCATATCAAGAAGCATCAATTGTGTTTCTCTCCAGGGAGACAATAGCATGTTTCCTCCATGGTCCTTTCTGGCCCTCTATCCTCTTCCATGCACGCATGAACTGTAGATTAATTTCTAGCCCTGATGATTCGCTTCAGATATTTCTTTATATCAGAGTTTTCTCAAGAATACTCTGATAGTTACCCAGAGCAGCACCAGTCAGTCACCTCCCTGTAGATTCAACAGCAGGACCTTTACCTGACCTTGACCATAGCTCACTGCTTACAGATAAGTCACAGTCTGTGCATGTGGTTTTGCGTGTGTCTGTTCCCTTTTTCTTATCAGACTCACAGAGACCTTGCGCATTTGAATTACCCTGGAGGGAGATCGAACTGTGCTGTAAATTCTGACTGTTTGAACCTTTATTTAATCATTCATTTAATCTGGAGAAGTGTAAGGGGCGCAGCAAAAGGACCGGATCAGTGTTAGGTATGTGTAATGTGGGTGACGGGTTTCTTTTTCTGAAAATTATGGATGATTTAACCCTCTGCGGATGAGGGTATCGTAAGCGATGCTGCATATCTTTCTCGTGTATTTCAGTTCATAACTCGCTGAAATCTTATTGTAGAAACATGAAAAACGTTGACTAAGTCCGTAATCTGTCGTCTTTTCAAAACAGGGTCGGAAGTAGTAGTTGTCGGAAGTTTTTAAAATTTGGTTAAATAGGCAAAGAAGTAAACCATGTCACCTTTGTTTTACCTACATTGGGGGCGTGTAGTGCCGCTCTCAGCCGAAGATCGCTAGTCGCATTCTAAATAGCCGCATTACCGCATATTCAAATCGCATTCGCATGGTAATTTGATAAACAATGCAACAGTGAAACGCGATCCAGATACATCCCCACCAGCACCATAAAAATGGAGGGGGTGTGGCCAGGTGTGAATGGATAATGCATATACATGAGAGCTCCTACATATTCATTGGTAGACCAGAAATAGTGATATGAGTTCGGTTTTTCTTATTTATTTATCCAGCTGAATGTTGCAACTACACAATTTAGTCATCTTCATGTACCCAAGACTTTGGTGATCGGATATCTGGGGTCAAAACAAACTGCCACCATTGCTTACTATGTACTTTTATACGTTTCTGCAAGTGTTCCTATGGAATCAGAAACAAAACTTTTTTTGACGTCAAGCAAAACAAGGCTTCGAGAAGAAAAAAAAACTAACTGAAGCAAAAGAAATGTCATCTCAAAAGGAAAATGTATAACTTGCAAACACGATTGGGCTTTTGATAATGTTTTCCTTTGTTTACGCTGCCAGCTTTCTTGCTTGCGCTGCCTGACTTTTTGCTTACAAAATGTCTTTTTGCTTTTCCTTAACTTTTGCTTTTACCTATTTAACGTGAGCTAACTTGCTAACATTAACCTTATTTTTCACTTTTAGTACAGTGCTTTTACATTCAAGTGTACTTAAATATATATGCACTTACGTATCTATACAGAGATGAACAGTGTGAGTCAGTTTATTTTCGTGCAATTAAAATTGCAGTCCATTCAATTTGTCGCAGTTTTTGAACTTTTCTATGATCTCAATCTATCAATTTTTAATTAAAAAATAGAGCAGTGAAGTTAACTATAAAAATAACTTGGATTATATATACACTTTTAATCTTGTTGTCGGATCCAGTAATAATTAGTTAATGGGTAGTGAATATCCAGTCCCGCTGTTACAAATGTCGGTGGCATTGACCTGTCAGTCAAAAACTTATTAGCCAATGTGGAGACGCGCTACTGAAAAAACCCCGCCCACACGAGAAGTTAGTCCCAGAATTGTAATCAGGCAGCGCAAACGAGAAGGCTGGCAGTGTAACCGCAAAATCAGGCAGCGCAAACGAGAAAGCTGGCAGCGTAACCGCAAAATCAGGCAGCGCAAACGAGAAAGCTGGCAGTGTAACCGCAAAATCAGGCAGCGCAAACGAGAAAGCTGGCAGCGTAACCGCAAAGTCAGGCAGCGCACGAAAGAAAGCTGGCAGCGTAAACAAAGGAAAACATTATCAAAAGCCCAATCGTGTTTGTAACTTATAAATCTTACTTTTGAGATGACATTTCTTTTGCTTCAGTTAGTTTTTTTTCTTTCCAATGCCTTGTTTTTGCTTGATGATAAAGTTTTGTTTGATAATATTGGCACAAATCTGATTCAATAGTGTTCCAAACTGCATTTTGCAATATCTATATTTTGATGTCAAATTACAAACTTAACATAAATTTGACATTTATAAATTACATTCAAATTAAGATGAGTATAATGCCAAAACAAATATAAAAGAAATAGTTTATTTGCCCTTAATTAAGTTTATGATATTGAATGAAATGTGTGACCATGCCCCAGTCAGTGAAAGCGTGTTCCCTACCCCTAGATTCCAGAGGGTTAATACTTTTGTAAGTTCTGTTTGCAGCAGTGTGTAGCTCAACAGATTAAGGATCCGTGATCACCCCTGGAATCCCACGGCCAGGAAAGTAATCTTACATCTATAGGGCCCTTGAGCCAGGCCCCTCATTCACTCTCCCATTTCTCCTTCACATTTGTAGGTTGGCTTAGCTTCCAACATGACCTCCCCTTCTCTCTGCTACATACCCAACCACTCTTCACCATAATGCGGTCAAATATAAATTAGCAGTGGTTCAGGGCCCTGCCACCACCACCAGCTTCACACTCTTCTTCTTTGACTTTCGGCTGTTCCCTTTCAGGGGTCGCCACAGCGAATCATCTGCCCCCATCTAACCCTATCCTCTGCATCCTCTTC
>JABFEB020000060.1:18180891-18220958 GCA_019775895.2 Stomatorhinus ivindoensis
GAGCCCTTGTGTTCTGATTGGCTGCTCTGTGATTGAATGACAGTGCTGTGAGCCCTTGTGTTCTGATTGGCTGCTCTGTGATTGAATGACAGTGCTGTGAGCCCTTGTGTTCTGATTGGCTGCTCTTTGATTGAATGACAGTGCTGTGAGCCCTTGTGTTCTGATTGGCTGCTCTTTGTCCCCTTCCCGTCTGCAGTGCTCGACATGGCGCGGCATGTGCCACTGTACCGTGCCCTATTAGAGCTGCTCAGGGCCATCTCCACAAGCACGGCACTGGTGCCTCTGCTGCTGCCGCTGACGGGCGACTCGGCTGAGCGGGCCGAGGAGGAGGAGGAAGAGGAAGGGGAGGGGGACGAGCACTCCGAGGGCCAGACCTCCGTGGGCATGCTGTTGGCCAAGATGAAGACGTGCGTGGACACCTACACCAACCGGCTCAGGTGAACTGGGATCCCCTGACACGAATACAGGACCCACATGGGAGCAGTGGAAAGAGAAGCTAACGATGGGTGCTACCAAAGGTTCAGGGCCACAGTTGGAGCCATCATTAGCCCCCCATGTTACTTGCTGACGTGCAGGGACCTTTCCCGGCCCTCTGATCCTCAGCCCGTGATGGTGTCCAGTGTAAATGCCTGTTTCTCTGCCCGTAATTAACATGCTGTTTGGAGCCGCGTGCAGGGGGTGGGCGTGTGTGGGTGTGCGGAGTTTGTATGCACTACGTCGTGGGTTCAAATTTTCCAATATTGTAGTAAATCCTGTTAGGACTGGGATATACTTCACACGATGCATATGTAACACAAGCAGTGTACTGACTACTTGGGCGTATAATTTTTTGTCTATCTGGAGAATTAAAGGTCATGTTCACCAGGGGGCAGTATGAGAGAATCATCTCAATAGGCTCCTATGATTCCAGTCTCACTTGTTTGTATGTGGTTGTGGCATGAAATGTTGCACAACTGCTGCCTCCACAGCAAGCTGCTAATTTTCAGAGGTGGTGATTTCAGGCCCAGAGAGTACAAATCCAGCCCAGGATTTTGTTTCAACCAGCCAGTTGAGTACACTGTGACTTTATACTGGTCTGGATTTTTACTCTCTGGACCTGAAATCTCCACCTCTGCTAATTTTGTAATACTGCTGCAGCATTCTCTATATTCTAAGCACTGCTCCACATCATATTGGTACTTGGCTCTGCCGCATATCAATTTACTACCACACGTTGAATGTTGTGTTGCATGTTGTTAGATATCTCATAGAAGTTAATATTTTGTGACTAGGCTGCATGATACTGGGGGGAAAAACAATTTCTGTAATAAGTATTGCAGTATTTATAAAGAAAGCAATAGATCAAAATAAATCAATTTCTCACAAATGTGAGATATTCATGACTGATTTAAACAGCAAGGATAAAAAGGTGCACAAATGATGCAGAAAATCAATGCAGAAAACATGGCAGCCATGATGTGTACACTTAGGAGTAGTGAGTGTTAATGATGTGTACACTTAGGAGTAGTGAGTGTTAATGATGTGTACACTTAGGAGTAGTGAGTGTTAGTCAGTATAAATGAGCCCTTAGGTTTTTATCTGATGGTGATGTTTTTCAGCTCTCCAGAATATAAACCTCAATTTAATAAAAATGTGTTAAGGCAGTCAAAATTAAAAATACTAAAAGTTCAGATTTTTGATTGGTTACTTATGGTTTGGGCTGGGTATGGGGTTAAGGTTGTCATACTTAGGGTTATGCCCATGGAAATGAATACAGGACCTGTGTGTGTGTGTACATGTATGTACGTGTGTGTAGTGTGTATGTATATGTATGTGCTTGCGTTTGTGCGTGCACCTCTGCTTCCCAAGGTTGATTTGTGGCAGTGGGCTTCTCACCCCCCCCCCCCCAATCTCCGCTCTCAGTGAGCACCTCACGTCCGCCTTCCAGCTTGATCCGGTTCTCAGCCATCCATGAGCGCATGGGTCACGGCTGCACGCGCCCCTGCATTAGTAATGCTGGGTGGCCCCAGGGGCCGGCGCATCCTGAGAGCTGTCCAGGCTTGCGCTGTGCCCCATCCTGTCCTCTGCGGCAGCTTGTTAGCTCAGAGGAACGTTTGCATCAAGCAGCCAGGCCTCATCTGACGCCACTCGTTAGGGACTAGCGACCAGAGCACTGGCCAGTATTAGAGAGCAATGTTTTTGGGGTACTTCCTGCAGCTTTACAGGAGTCTCCATGTGTTACATGCCATTTGTCAATGTGCTCTGCCGGGGTACCAAACTCCGTATGCTTCCCGCGCCTGCCAGGTCAAAGAAGGACAAGAGCAAAGGAGTGGTGAAAGCAGACACCTCGGACCCGGAGCCAGAGGGCCTGACGCTGCTGGTCCCAGACATCCAGAGGACAGCGGAGATTGTCCATGCAGCCACTACCAGTCTACGGCAGGCCAACCAGGGTGGGGCTTCAGCAGGCACTGTACCTTCCCGTCTTTTAGACGCTTCTCATACTCTTCTGATACATTCCCACAATGTATGAAATAGGCATAGTGCAGAGCATACAGTATGTTAACTGGTTTAATGGGGACAAGCTGGAAATCCACAAATCTGCCTAAGCAGAGCATGGCCCCTAGCTGTGTCCCCTGGCTGTGTCTCGTGTGGGGGGGGGTCAAGCCCTGCTCTCCGAGTCCAGGTGTTTAGTGTGAGTGGGAAGGGGCTCATAAGCGACCCTTTAACGGTGTGATTGAGTATATAGCCCCGCACCCCCCAGCAGTCTAATTAGCTGCGCTAATCCCGCTGACTTGCCATGCGCACATCGATGGTTGCTGCTGATATATGGCGCCTGATTGTTGTGCCGCAGCTCCGCCAGAAGCATTCCCACGATGAAGAACGTTAAATTCCCCCCATGCCCCTCGACCTGGCTTATCCTTCGTGCCCTTTTCCCTGCACAGAGAGGAAGTTGGCAGAGTCTTCCAGGAAGGCTGCAGGCCGGCCCAAGCAGCTGTCTATGCTACGTTCCCTGGAGGAGAAGTACGTTGCGGCCATGAAGAAGCTGCAGTTTGGTGAGTCGCCAGCATGCCCAACCAGCCCTTCTTAGAATGTGGTGAGGCACGGTGGCCGGGGCCCCGTCGACGGAGAAGATTGATGACACGGCCAGGAGCCACTGGGGCTAATTGGGGCTGAGTTTAATCTGAACAGGTTTGCTTTGGTTCAGCTGAGTGGAGAAAACCGGCTCTTGGGTCAGGAGAGGGGAGGTTGTAGTGTGCACCTCTGAAAACAACCCTTTGAATGTATGTTAACCCCTTTCCCCCGCAGACACATTCGAGATGGTGTCTGAGGATGAGGACGGCAAGCTGGTGTTCAAAGTGAACTACCACTACATGTCTCAGGTGAAGAATGCCAGTGATGCCAATAGCGCGGCCCGCGCCCGCCGCCTGGCACAGGAGGCCGTCACACTCTCCACCTCCCTGCCCCTGTCCTCTTCCTCTTCTGTGTTCGTCCGCTGTGATGAGGAGCGTCTGGACATCATGAAGGTGCGTCTTGGCGAGCAGCTCATACTCTCTTCCGGCTTGCAATGGCACGGTGTCAGCTTGTTGGGGGCGGAGCCTGAGGGGTAGGACCTCTGATTTCCATGTGTTGACTGGTTTTTGAGCCATGTAAATGGCTGTGATTCCTGACCTGGACCTGGGACCTCCTTACCCCCCTTTCCCCGAGCCTTTTATCGCTACGCTTCGCCACCTTGATCCCTGGCTTTTCAGCTCGCTTGATGGAGGACAGTCATTAGTCTGCTGTGACATGCATATGTCGGATCACCTGACTGGCTGACGTTCGCTAATTCCCCCCCCAGGTCCTCATCACAGGCCCAGCTGACACCCCTTATGCAAACGGCTGCTTCGAGTTCGATGTGTACTTCCCGCAGGACTACCCCAATTCCCCTCCCCTCGTCAACCTGGAGACTACCGGTGGCCACAGCGTGCGCTTCAACCCGAACCTCTACAATGATGGCAAGGTAAGTGGGGCTGGTGCACCAGCCATGCCAAGTGTCACTTGTACCTTCTCTGACTGCTGTACCTCCTCATCATGCTGACTGATGCTGCTGTCCAACCTTGTTACCTCAGTTGGTGTTACTGTGCTACTGCGGTGCCGTGGGTGAAGACATGCTTTGCAGTGCAGGGTCCCTTTAAAGCTCACCTATTTGGGTACATAGATAAGCAGAGGGAGCAGGTCTCTCTCCCATTAGTAACAATCTGTCAGGGAACATCCATTTTCATAGTTGGAGGAGATGGCCCTGGTGGAAAGGCCCACTTACATCAGGGTCATGAATGTATACTCATGCCGACCCCCTCTCCCCCTAGGTGTGTTTAAGTATCCTCAACACCTGGCATGGGCGACCCGAGGAGAAGTGGAATCCCCAAACCTCCAGCTTCTTGCAGGTAAGGGGTTTAGCTGATATCTGCTGACTGGACCTTTGGAGTCAGCCATGGATTCACATCCCCTTTGACCTTCTGAGCTGACATATCATTGCCACCAGTTGTCCATCTGCAGCGGGGCCTTGATTTAATTGTATTTCCTTCGTAGGAAATACATATGCTTCTAGAACTGGGCTGCCACAAACACATTCATGACTCAGAAAGTATTTGACGGATCTTATTCAAAAAATGGACAGGCATTGACTGGATGATGGAAGGGATGAATTTCAAGATAAATCACACCAAAAGTGAAGCAGTACCTCAAAATGATAGTCAAGAGAAGGACAGCCATAGACATTTGATCTTGTCAGCATGATACCTCAAAAACTATTTGTTTGGCACATTCTTTGGGTGAAGGACTGGACCTAATTTAAGATTAAAATGAAGCATTTAGCATCAGCAAAGCAAAAAATAACTGCAGGAGGTGCAGTTTGATCTTATTACTTGATTTTTGTATTTTATTACCTCTTTACAAAAATGTTATATGGGTAAAAATCTATACCTGATCCACTAGAGACAGACCTGAGACAAATCACCGCCATCCCCAGCATTTGGTGGCAGTAGAGGATGGAAAGGGAGGCTACAAAAGCAGTCTTGTGAATGCAGCCATCATTCATTCATTCATTCACTTCATGGTTGTTTTTGAGTGGTTCTCAAGTAGGACACTAGATGATTTCTAGTATTCTAAAATAAAATCAATATTGTTCTGTCACTAGCTCTCCGACTTGGAAAATGTTATTGGTAGCAATATTGGAGAAAAATATTCTGGGGAATTTGGCAAAACTCATTGGGAATTTTTTATTGTGGACTGAACACCCCCCCAGATGTACCGGTTTGATGATATGAAAAATTAACTCATGGGAGTTTTACTTACACAAAGATATTCTGAGGGACCAACCAGTGAGATGTCTTGGTCCTGCCTCCTCTAGTTGTTTGGACCCAGCTCCTCTATTGTCTGATTGGTTATCTCTCTGAACCATTCATTTTTTTTCTTCTGACCTGAGAACATTTTAGTATAAGTATAACTCCCATGAGCAAAAAATTACTCAAGCCTACTGTAGGGGGGCTAGAGCGAGAACTTGTAGGGTGTATCATTGTTTTTTGTCACCTTCTTTGTTTGTATGCTCATCTTAAGTAGTCTTATCATTGCTATTTTTATATATAAATGAATTAATATAAATAATTTAACTTTCATTTTAAGACATCTGGGGATGAGGGTATCATTAGTGATGCCATGTATCTTTCTCAAGTATTTCAGTTTATATTTCTATGTAGAATCATGATTAGATCCATAATCTATCTTCTTTTCAAAATGTCCATTGTCAGAAGTATTCAAGTTTTTCAAATTAGGTTAAATAGGCAAAAAATAAACCATGTCACCTTACTTTGTTTTACCTGCATCACTCTCACCTGAAGATCGCTATGCACATACTAGCCACATTACCGCATATTCAAATCGCATTTGCATGGTAGTTTAATGAATAACGCAAAGGTGAAACGCGATCCAGATACATCCCCACCAGCACCATAAAAGGGGGGGATGTAACCAGGTGTGAGTGGCTCATGCATATACATGAGACCAGAAATTATGATATGAGTTCGGTTTTTCTGAATGTTGCAACTGCATCATTTAGTCATCTTCATGTAGCCAAGACTGTGGTGATCAGATATCTGGGGTCAAAACAAACTACCATTTACTATGTACTTTTATAATGTTTCTGCAACTGTTCCGAACTGCGTTTTGCAATGTCTATACTTTGATGTGAAATTACAAATTTAACATAAATCTGACATATTTACAGTATACATTAAAATTAAGGTTATACCAAAATAAATATATAAGAAATAATTTGCCATGAATTAAATTTATGATATTGAAAGAAATGTGTGTTCATGCCCCAGTCAGTGAAAGTGTGTTGTGCCGGTCGACATGAAGCCAGCCTCCCCGCCAGAGTACTGTGTATACAGCCTGGGATCCTGCCAGCCTCTGAAAGTCGACCCCCCCCCCCCCGGTCATGTGTCCAGGTGCTGGTGTCCGTACAGTCGCTGATCCTGGTGGCGGAGCCCTACTTCAACGAGCCCGGGTATGAGCGGTCGAGGGGCACCCCCAGCGGCACACAGAGCTCCCGCGAGTATGACGGCAACATCCGCCAGGCCACCGTGAAGTGGGCCATGCTGGAACAGATGAGGAGCCCCTCGCCATGTTTCAAGGAGGTACATTCCGGCTGAGATGGGTGGTGGGGGCAGGAGCAGGGTTGTGTGTGTGTGTACGTGCGTGCGTGTGTAGGTGTGTGTACGTGCGTGCGTGTGTGCACACACGTGCACTTGAATGGCTGCATGCGTGTGAGAGAGGAGGGATTGAGAGAGCGAGAGAACGTGAGTGGTGTTTATGAGTCTACATCTGTGGGGGGGAGGGTGGATTTGAAACCTCCTGCCCCAGTGGTTATTAAACACTCACCTGCATGGGGAATATTAAACAGCTATAGGCCATAAATTCACTTTATTAATATCCAGGTAGGTAATAATTTAAGCCCATGCAGCCCCACCTCCCTTCTCGTGGTAGCGATTTGCTCTTGGCCTTGATGTGAGCTTGCATACGTGCTGCATGGTCATAGCTCAGTGACGAAGTCTGGCTGTATGATACCCCGGCTCACCCCATCACCCCCGCACCCCCATATGAATAACTGTTATCCAGAGTGGACTTTTCCGTTATTCAATGGGAAATTGCCCTGAGGAGCCCACCCGACACTCACCTGACGCCTCATGCTCTGATGGGGGGGGGGGGCAACGAGCAACTAATGAGTAAATGTGAGTGGTTCTGTAGGACCTGTGTGCTCAGGCCAGCTCGGCGTGTCATCCAAGTCCCTACTTAGTATACACCGAGCTGATGAACCCAGTGAAGGTGACTAATGGTCTTTTCCAGGCCTGGCCCTCACTTAACCCCTCATTTGGCCTAAGCATGCATATGCCCCATCTCTGTGCCCCTCTAAATGGCCCTGATCCACCTCGGAGGGTGGGATGTGTGATTGTTGTGGGGGTTGATGATGTGTCGCAGGGCGGTCCACAAAACTGCAGGATTCCTGGGTGTCAGACTCGTGTCTGGGCCAGTCCTGCAGCAGCAGTGACTGGGAGGAGGCAAGAGAGAGGACTCTGGACTGTGGATCATGGCATGGCGGGGTGAGCGGGGTGAGCAGGGTGAGCAGGTTGTCACGCGTAGTGGTATTGGTTGCCCTTGAGGTAATTTCTTGCGTCAGTGTAATGAAGTTCACTCATCAATTTACCCCCTCATGATGGTGGCTCACCCCCCCAGTGCCTTTTAGGTGTAGATTACTGGATATGAATGAGCAAGCCCCCCCCCACCCCCAATCACAGTGAGTGTTGGGGAAGAGGGGTGGGGGTGGCAGTAGAGAAGCACTTGGTTTCCATGGTGACAGTGGCAGGGAAATTGATAATGTTCACAGGCCCCCCAACACAGAACCCTTCAGCTCCACAACATACACCCACCCAGCTGATTAGAGGCGTAAGAACAGCTCACTCAGAGTGGCTGTGGTTTTCTGTGTTTGAGCTGCTATACTCTTAGCTGTTTTAGGGGGTGTGGCCTCTTGGTGGCCTGGCGCCTGTCATACATCAGCTTCTAGGCCGTCATTCTCCTGTTTATGCAAATGCAAAATGAAGTTGGGCTTTGCTGTTTAGACCATCTGTTCAGGGGGGGTGGGCTCAGCACATGCTTCTCTTCCAGCTTCCACAGCAGGCATCACACCACTGCCCCGGGGTCCATCATGGTACCACTTGGTGGGCAGGAATCCTGATGCCTGTAGAGTGAGGCTCTCTCCCTGGATGGCCCGACTTCATTTTCATTAGCTTACCAGCTGCCTCTGGAGGATCACTGACCTTGTACCTCTCCTCTCACCATGTGCCCTTTCAGCTCTCCCGGGCTTCACTTCTTGGGGCACCAGGCTGCTTCTCCCTGCTTTACCTCGTATAACAGTGCAGATCGTGCCTTCCTGTCCTTTCGCTATGTTTCCGGTGGTGCCATGTGACATTTAGTTTAGGGGCTGACGTATCTGTGACTCATGACATTCTGCAAGGGCAGTTCTGGCCCTCAAGCTGCTGTGACCTGTCCAGTAGAGCCTCCAGCCCACATGCCGCTCTATGACCCATCCTGCAGAAGCCCTCGGTTCTCATGCCACTGTGCCACCATTCCGGGCCGTGTAGCTGACAGTGTTCGTATTTAAGGGCTGCCCCTGATTATAGGTTTGTGATGGAACTTTTCAACACGTATACTACCGCACAACCAGACTAACTTCTTATGCTAATATAATAATAATCAGTGTTAGCTATCTTTATTGTAGCTTTACCTTGAATTGTTCATTATTATTTAGCTGGGGTAAATTAATGAGTAAATAAGTGCCTGGATTAATTTAAATATTGTTTGAGTTAAACTTTTGAAGATGGACCTTAATAAATAATACTGTAGCATAATGAACCAGTCCAGAGACAGTGGCTTTGAAACAGGACGTGGGTGGCAGCCTCTCAATCTCCAACTGGCCTCCTGGAGGCTGCTGCTAGAGCCCAACTCATAGCCTGCTCAACGGCCCATCATTCTTCTGAGTCGTCAGAGCGTTGGTGAAAGTTTAAGGAGTTACTGATTATGGGGTAGGTATAGGTAGCTCATCCCTGAAAACTAAGCCTGCATAATAGATGCCTGGGAGGGAACGCCTTGTCCTCCGCAGCCTTTGTGATCTTTAACTCTGCGTGTCCGTGTGTGTTGGGTCTGTGAATAGAGGCCCATGTCTCTCTCTCACCTCTTGTCTACGTATTTCCACTGGAAAAACTGGCCCTGGGCTTGCTCCAGCTTGGCAACACAGAAAAGCTGGTCTCAGAATTTGGAACTGTAATGTCATCAAAAGTGCGATAGGCTGTCACATCCAAGCCTTCAACATACCTGGAAAATTCAGTCCATAACCACTGTATTTTTTTCAGGTATTGGTGAAGGCAGTAAAACAACTTGCCGGCTTATTAGTGGAATAACATGCATTGTATTTTTTTATTCTGTGGAAAACGAAAGATCAATTTGATGGGCAGATTTAATAATAAATCATAAACATCTCGGGTTGAATAAATAAAATATTGTGGCGAGTAGCGAAGAGATCATGAGGCAGACAGCGAAGTTCAGTTGTTAGCAGACTTTTATTGCGCAAACTTTGAAAAGGACAGCATGAAAACAGTGAGCAAGAGTAAATTCACTCACATACAGACAAGGGAGACTTTAAGGAGATAAGTGGATACAGGCAATGGACTGCAATGAGTAATACTCTGAAAACTTCCTTTTGGTTTGGCAGCGTATTAAAACTTAAAATCGGAAACAAATCAAAAAAAAAATAAGAACAGAATACATATGAACCGTTACTTTACTCTCACTTACACCTACGTAAGATTTCCATTCCATGCTTTTGTGAAACTGGTGAAAACGCCGACAGGTTCTCAAAAGGAACCATGCAAGAATCAGCACTGGCTCTGGCTCTGTTGGTGGAAATGAAGTATCTGACTCTGCTGTTTACCTCACCCAGGTGATTCACAAGCACTTTTACCTGAAGCGGGCAGAAATCATGGCTCAGTGTGAGGAGTGGATCGCTGACATCCAGCAGTACAGCAGCGACAAGAGGGTGGGCCGTACCATGTCCCACCACGCTGCCGCTCTGAAGGTATGCCCTCCCTACGTCTTACGGAGTGTGCTCAGTGTGCTCTGTTCACCCCTCAGCATTATTAGTGTAGGCAAACACCCAACCCCCCCTCCCCAGGGTCTCCCTTGTATGTTTGCATGCAAAGAGTAGCCTTTCCGTCAGTGACGTGCCACTCAAGTAGTGCAACGATGAGGTGCTCATTAAGGTACACCCCCATGCCTGCACACTTGCATAAGCTGATGGTCTTGTCATGCACTCGCCCCTCCCTGAAAACCTAAACTGCAGCAGGGGGGGTGGACGTGGACAGAACATTAACATGTCTAATTAGGGAATAATTATACGTGTTAAACAGCTCTAAGTCATGTCTGCTGGGCTTGGATGAAACTCTGCAACCGGCATCTCATTTCTGGTTCAGATACAAACGTCCACACCGAGCCTTGCAGCTGTGCTTTACTGCTGAGGCACGCAGCATTCTCAACTGATATGTAGCTTGCCTGTGTGTGTGGGGAACAGAAGATTACTGAACCTGAGTGACTGATATGTCTGTCCTTGTGCAGAACTTTCATAATAATCTTGGAACACTTTGCTGGCAGTCTGCCAGTTGAGCCCAAAACAGACTTTATTAGTAATTTTGTGGTTCTTAAAGAAAGCTAGGCATGCTTTGATGGAAATGCTGAGCCTGCTTCTTGGTCTGGTCCATGCATAGCCTGCTTCAGTAAAGAACTGAGGTGCTGTGACCCGTCGTGGGTCAATTGCATGGCACAGTTTCTTAAGGTCTCACCTCAAACCCACTGATCCCTTCTGCCTCCCCCCCCACAGAGGCACACGGCCCAGCTCCGTGAGGAACTGCTCAAGCTGCCCTGCCCTGAGGGCCTGGAGCCCGACGGAGAGGACTTCTCTGATAAGAGCTCCGCCCTCATGACCCGGGAACTGCCTAACCAGGACATGGAGAAGCCAAGCGGCAGCCAGGATGCCCATTGCAGTGACAGCCAGCTCTGAGTTCTGCTCCTCCTCCCAACTCTGACGGCTATCTAATAGACTTGACGGCTTTGAAGCACAAGCCAACATTTTGTCAATATTTGTATGTAAGAATCTAATTATGTAATAGTCTAAAATAGAGGGAAAAAGAAAACCAAGGTGAAACTGCTTAAAGGAAAATTGCAAATCCCTGAAACTATGCTATGCCCTTAAGGAAGTTCCGGCAACACAAATGACCTTTTATTTACCTGTAAAGGAGTGTCAACTTTTTTGTGCTTTTATTTTTCAATTGTGAAATAACCACTGATTGGTATGTTATTAAACTTGTTTATGTATACATTGAGAGGAAATGACAGAATCTATAAGGGAAGTACCTTTAGATAAGAATGTTTACTGAATGTTCATTTTCATTCTGACTTAGCACAGGACAGTAACCAAGAAGATATTGATAATTCTTTAAGAAAGACAAACTTTAGAAGAAAACCACACGTTCACTTTCTTCAATCTGAAATATTCTGGTTGCCCATTTACCTTGCTTACTTGATTTCTACAGGATCCTGTAAACTTCAATAAAGGCTTAAATGGACATTCTTTACCGCTGTTTACTTGTCACACATTTGCAGCCCAGATTACGCATGTGTTGAAATTCATACTGATGCCCCCAGCATTGTTTTTTTATTTGCTGGGATATGTGGGTTTCAGGTGATTGGGTGGGGTAGGGGGGGGCTTTGCTTGCACTTTCTTGGGGCTCCATGGATTGCCTCCAAACAGCTGACAAGCCACTTGCAGGAAGATTTCTATCTAAGATTTTCTGTCTTTGAGCAAAGAGGCGATCAGACATTACACAAGGTTGTTAAAAACGCACATTGCAGGCTGGACATTTCAATACTAATCAATGAGTGTGTGTTGTGCTTAGACTGTGTGAGAAGTAGGGTTTTTATTTATTTATTTATTTTTTGGTACACTTGGACACACATTAGTCTTCTGTGGAGAAGCGCCTACAGCAACGGCGCAGACTGTGCAATCTGAATAGGCGTTTAGAAATGCTTTTCTCCTTCCTCTGGTTTGTTATAATCCCTGCACATGTGTAAGAGTGTAATCAAATATATTTTATTAAATGGATGCTTTTCATAATACAGTCCTCAGGAAGTGGTATTCCGTTTCTTTTTACGTGTGTGAGTATGATCATGGTACACATGGACAGCATTAGTCTGTCATGATGGGAGCAATTTTCATGTCTACAGGTGACATTTAAAACGGCTCTGGACTCATTTCTTTCAGACTGGGCATGTGGTTGACTTAAGCATAGTTGAAAAGGAGTCATTTAGGAATACCAGCAGTGCATTTATCCTTGTCACAGACCTACCATGATTAGCATATTTGAGACAACACCTATACCCTAGTACAATGGGCTGTATGCAATAAAAGGATAGGCCCCTCCAATGTGCAGGTAATGTCCCAACAGTGGAGGATCCTGGCTAGGGCAAGATGGGCAATTGCCCAGGTGGCATCTTCAGGCGGGGGCACCGACCCCTACAATCGGGTGCTGGTTTACTCCTCTGCCAACCAATTCAGTCGAGTCTGGGGTTTAAGGTGCAGTCAAGCATCATTCATCCTACTCTGTGTACACAGCCTCATAAGAAGGTCAAGCTCTGCCATTGAGCACTGCCCAACTCCTGCCTTTGCAAGACCGTAATGTTCAGTGACCCACTCTTAAAGATAAAGTAAAGCTGTAATGAAATTGGAACCATGGCAGGTGGTCATGTATGTACAGTATTGTAATTTCTTACAAATGCTGATCACACCACGGAGAATCCACTTTAATTATATTTCAAGTAAGTGTACCCTTACAGCATGAGTTTGTACTTGCTGTACTTCAATGTGAAACCCGTTGCACATTATGCTGGGCATGTTTTTATACAGTTGGCTTAAATCCTGAAATTATGTTTTGTGACACCGTGGAGCTTAATTACTGCTCAGGGCCCAGCACTCTCAGGCCATTACCGGTTGGGTTGACTCATGCGTAGAGAACAAAGAAAGCCTTTTTTATCCATTTCACAAGATTTAAAAGTGTAGTTTATCTATTTTACTGGCTTGGAAAAAAAAACCCACATATATATTTCTGCATAATCTATGTTTCATGATTGTCAATCTGTTATAAATCTTAATATATTAGTTACATTTTTGTATTAAAAAATATTTATGCATAAAAATTCAGACAAAAAAATCACAGATTGTATGTTAATTGATTTCAGCAGTTATAATATTGTGCTTAGATATTTATTGATCACTCTGGACTATTCTGGATATTAATTTAGTTCTCAGTGGTATAATGATTTGGAAACATCTACCTCATTATTTATTCTGGGTGCATGAAATACATTTATATCAGGATTAAAATAGTACTTAAGTAATGTTACATGTATATGGAATGTCATATTGCTCAAAATTAAATATTTCTATAAAGAAATGAATAAATAAATATTTCAATTATTGTGTCCTTTCACTTTTAAAATAATATTTCAATTAAATGGCCTTTTATTTTTTAATAATAAAAGTATTGCTTTATATGGTAATTTAATTCAAATTATATTTCTCATTATACAACAGTTCCATCCATCCATTTTCTGAAACCACTTGTCCTATAGAGGGTCATTGGGTGTCTGGAGCCTATGGGCACAAGACATGGAATATCCCAGAATGGTGCCCCAACCCATCACAGGGCACATTCATACACACATGCATACCTATAGGCAATGTGGCAACTCCAATTAAGCTCAGCAGGGTTTTGGACTGTGAAACCAGAGTACCCCCCACAACGACACACGGAGAACATGCAAACTAGACACACATGGAACCAATTCCTATACATTGACCAAGGTTAACCACTGCATCGCCATACCACCTCTACTACTATAGAGACAATACTAATATATATGGGCTATCTGAGTATAACTGCACTTGGACACTTAACATCAGGTGTATCACTCCGCATTATAGGTGTACAGTATTTAAAAACCGGTACATAAGCCTCATTTCCACCAACATGTGCTGGGCTGATTCTTGCTTTGTGTCTTTTGAGAAGTGTTTTTAAAAAAGTAGGTGGAAGTGAGATTAAAGTTCCGTTTTGTTGTATTTGTTGAATCTGTTTCAGATTTTAAAGAAAGACAACTCTTCAGGAGAAAACAGCACATTTTCACAAGTTCAAATCAGGAAAGCTCACACAGTAGGTGAGCATATCAAGATTATACATATAACACGCGATACTTGGAAGCACAAGTATTAACACCAACAAATACATACAGATACTTACAACAAGATGCATGTAAGGGCTATATACACAATCTCAGGTATGCTAATCCTACTGGTGCTACAATATTAATTACTAATGTGTTTTACAAGCTATGTTTACATGTATGGACCAAAAACCTTTTTACAATGATTAAAAAATAAATTTACATAAGGTTTCAGTTAAATTGCAGTTATGCCAATACTGAAGTCCAATTTATATATAAATTATATATAATTCTGTGACTTAGTGTGCAAGTAGAAAGAAAATCCTCAAATGTCCTTACAAAGCCTCTGAAGTCCCATAATATTTTTTTTAAACTTGTGCGCATAAGTTATTATCCACAAAATGATTGCTTTCGTCATTAAATAATGCTTTTTGTGACACAGAATGTATTTTGTGCACAAAAATGAATGCTTAACACTTAAGTGCATCTTAAGTCCTTGACGCATATGAATTTATAGTAAATTAGTGTGGCGTCGGACAGACCGAGGCATCACAGGAGGAGAGAGAGACTTGGAGACTCGCTTGGCGGGGAAAACACACTCTTTATTAACAGGCACCCAGTGAGCACCAAACCCCAAATTTACACAAGCTAAATAAACGCGAGGATCGGACAGGGTATACATAAGACACAGGCAAGCACATGCGTGACAACAGGGAGGCGATTGCTTCCAATGACAGGGCAGGTTGCTCCCCGAGCATTGGCGTTGCTAGCTGCTGGCCAGTGCTGGCACATCAGATCCCCCCTGGTGCCAACCCATCTTCCTTGCCTTATGCGGACCTAGCACAGCTTCCAGGGGGTCCACACCCAGCAACTCCCACAGCCAGGCTCCCTACTCTGGAGACTTCCATCAGTGCAGCCCCCTCCTGGCCCCAGCCCTTCTTCTTCCCTGCTTAGGAGGGCCCGGGTGTGGTGGGGCAGGCTGGTCCTACTGTAGGGCCTCCTGCTTGCAAGGTTGGGCGGCCCTGCAAAGCAGCTCCCGCTCTAGGGGCTCACGCAGCCAGTTGCCCTGTTCCAGTCAGGCCACCAGCTCACCGTCCTCCTGAGCTAGCTGGGTCTTTGGTGCATGGCATGCCTCTTCTCGGACACGCAGTACAACCTCCGCCTCTTGCAGCCCGTGGTGTTTCTCAGTCAGCTGGACCTCCAAGCCATGATATGCCTCCTCCCGGCCAAGCAGCGCTGTCTCACAGCCCCATAATGGCCCCTCCACTGCCTCAGCTAGGCACACCTGCCAGTCGCGTTTGCTCCCAGCTGGCTAACTCACCATGCAGCTGTTCCAGCTCCTGCCACTCTTGCTCCGCAGACTACTGCTCCGGTGTTGATGGTCGCACTCCTGATTCTCGTTAAGCTTGTAGCACTCTTCAGTGAGCTGGGCCTCCCAGCTGTGGCATGCCTCTTCCCTCTCCAACAGAGCAGCCTCTGCCCACTGCATCTGCTGGTCGTGCTAGCAGAGTCACGCCGTGGCTTCTCATTGAGTAGGGAGCCCTTGACAGCCAGTGAGTGGCTGGAGTCTGCTGTGGTCGGCAACTTCGTCTCTGTCGAGGTTTTGGTGGGCAGGCAGGAGTGGCTTCAAGACATGTTGCGTGGGTCTGGTGCATCCTGGATGGAGCAGACGGTGCCTCTGTTTCCCCTGTGTCCTCTGTTCGTCTCCCAGAGGCTCTATTATGAGCTACCGGGCAGTGGGGAGCCCGGTGCCCTCCTCTCCCGCAGCACCAGTAGACAAGCTTCTCATCTCTCCTAGGGTGCTGTTGCTTCTCTGCCACCTCGAGGTTCACCAAGCTGGAGCAAGCTTGCCAGGATCCCACTTCTTCCGGAATCCAACTTATGACACCACTGTGGCATCAGGCGGACTGAGGCATCATGGGAGCAGAGAGACAAATGGAGACCCTTGCCAGGGAAAACACGCTTTTTATTAAAAGGACTACAAAAGGCACCCAAAGAGCACCAAATCCCAGATTCACAGATGCGAAACACAAGGTTGTCAGACACCAAACTGCAAGATGCACACACGATGGGACGTGAGGATGGGACAGGGTACACACAAGACACGGCAAACACACGTGTGACAATAGGGAAGTGCAAGCATTAACATTAACAATAATACAATAAGGGCTATTTACAATTATACACAGGGAAGCTGGGACGTGCGCCCTGTCAGTGCTATACTATGTTGTGCGCACATTTATTATCTATATTTATTATCTGGGACTTTAGGGGCTCCAAATTCAGTAATAATAATAGTGTTTTAGTTAAACTTGGATGCCCCATTGGAGAGGAGAGAGGAGGATAGAATCTGGTTGCAGATCCATTGAAAACATCCACTGACAGACAGGAAGTCCACTGTGGGCTCGGAAATAACGTCACCATAGATACCTGAGAGCTGAAGAAAAAACAGGGGGGTGGGGCGGTTCAAAATGTTTTTTCGAAACTACGGGGAATCGGTTAAAACTGCTCACAGCAGCAACAAAGTGTTTCAATTTGTCCGATAATAGGCTATAATATTTTTGCAACGTGAAAAGACGAAAGATCGTTTTGATCCCATCATTGCTGTTGCTGAAATTCATTCTTACAGCAAATCCTCAAATCTCAGGCGGAAGAGAACTTCTCGTTGGATCCTCTGCCTGAAACACGGAGCAAATCTCCGGCTCCCAAGAAATGGAAATCTGATAATTCATAATAACATCGTCTCAAAGCTATCAACGCTTATTAACTACCGCGCTGATAACTCCGAAAAGCTGGTGAGAGCTAATACACTGGAGATATAAGCTATTTTAAAACTATAGACTTTGTCTCCGGAGAAATAAAAAACATCAAAGCATGAGTTAATGATGTTCATTGCAGGCTTACATCTGAGGGAAAGCGGGTGGATACGTGCAAAGCTCATACTGCAGAATGATACTCCAGCAGATTTAATTTGCGACTGCTGGGCTTAGCCGAAACAGAAAATGAAGAAGCTAGAGCCGAAATATTTCATACCTGTGGCTTGAAAGCTAAACTTCATATTGTTATCGTGCAGTTCTCGTCACGCATTCTATGAGAAAAGAAGGCAGCTAAGGGGTCCAAGGTTCTGAAACAAAAGAACTTGTGTTTCACAGATGATTTCACTCCAGGCGACAGAGAAAACTCCTTTGGCTGACAGCTAAGGAAGCACGAGCTGCGGGGATGGCGGCATACTATGTCGGTGCCCGTGCGTTTGTCGACGGCATGGACGTTATCCTGCCATGTGTGAGATAAACCTCACTCTTAATGCATTTCTTTCAGTTTTTGGGACAGTTTAAGGCTGTCTGCCACAGTGTAGCCTGTTAAAATTTGTCCACAGGTTAAAGGTTTACCTACTAATTCTTGTATGGCCTTTACTTCTCAGTTCGCTGTTACAAGGTTGTCATGTTGGCGGCGGAGCTTTGCTTGAGATTAAGGTTCTCATTACTATTTCTTAACACCAAATTTCACTGTACGTAATACCTGTTGATGTCTTTACCTTTAATTTCTGTTAATTTCAGGGGCTTAAGACATTCCTTGAAGAGCAAAGCAGTTTTTTGTTCATTATTTTTTTTTACAAGAGTCTCTCGATTATTGATGTTTCATTTTAGAAATCTCAATGGGGGAAAGATAAGTGGGCAGGTGTGAAAATTCAGCTGGTGTTGTTATATTGAAAAACAATTTTGCTCTTATAATGATCCTCAAGGTTACTTTATTTTAATGGTGCTATCTTTCAGCCAGATTACTGTGAGTATACTTAACATTTATGGCTATAATGTTTATAGGGATAATGATAGTTTATTTGATGCAACGGGAGAAAAGCTATTGTTTTATTTGATCAAATATCCTGATTCTCTTTTAGTTGTGGGTGGGGATTTCAATTTAGTGTTGGCTAACAACTTGGACAGGTTTTCTCCAAAGAAAAGGAAACCACATATCACTGCCCCGGTAGAATTTATGGACATAATACACACTAAAATCGTCAATGTCATTTCAACTCCCACAGTGTTACATTCAACACTATCCCCATAGTGTTAATTTCCACACTGTATAGTCACCAGGGATGATATTTCAAAACATTCACAATGTTATTTTATGAGACATTTCGATTAATGAGAAAGTGCTATTCCCTCATATCTAATGTCTTGATCTCGTATTTACTGTGTTATACTAATAACACATTGAAGTGCAATTATGACTGCTGTGTTACATTCAATGAAAATCCTTCAGTCATCTTGCCTATATATAGGAAAAAACATGAACAAACTAACATCTTTTTTGCCAGTTTTAAACACTTTATAGGCTTGGCAATGTTCAATGACGTTTTCAATCACAAGTTCAACTACAAAGAATGTGACAGTACTGACCAAAACTAACATTTTTATTCAACAAAACACAGGCGCCTCATGTTCAGAACCACAGAAAATGACCAATCCTGCTCTGTATTTAGTCCCACTAATATTAACCCAATTAGTAGGTGTCTTCTGCAACAGCAGGCAAGCCTTGAGTAATCATTTCACTATTTTCCTCATCGTTTAGAAAATTAAATGATTTCAAGGGTCCATACTCAACATAGTTTAAAGGAGATGTCTCCCACTTGTATGCTATGAATATTTGATGTTTTTTGGCAAGTGACACTGTGATGTTCTTGAAGATTTAAGGGTGTTTTTGAATACCTTGTGTTTAGCCAGCCTCAGCTCTCATACTGCACGTATCTATTTAAGGTCCAATTTTTCTAATACAAGTTGGGTAGTGTGTCATATAGTGATGTTTGGGAAACAGGTTTGTACTGGGATACAACTGTTTGAACAAATCACAGTGTTCCATTATTAAATTGTTTAGATACACAGTCACACGGAGTGTAACAGATGGAGGGAAAATTATGTTATTTGCAGTAAAAGCAATAGCAAGGTCCAGTTATGATTTCCTTCTGGCACAAGGTCACCAAAAACTAAAAGAATATTTCTTACCAGACAAAGAGTCTGAATAGAGTTGAGGCCTATACTATTGCCACTAATGTCCAAGTTCACCCATAGTCAAAAGCATAGAATTTGAATTCTTTAAGCCAAACAGCTTTTGAGGATCAGATTGCAGTTCAAAAAGCTCTTTCTGTCACAAGATTATCTTTAGTTGATCCTCAGTATACACATTCTGAGCGTCATCTTTTTCAATCAAACACAAATGACAGAAGTAACGTCCACTGAAAGACTCTACAAAACCCAAAATTGCATGCATCCCCAAGTTGTCCCCAGTTATCTGACATAGAGTGCCATGGACCATTTCAGATAAGAAGGGTAAATCAATGCCATGACTCTCCAATAATTTGATGTCATCAATCAGAGGCTGTAAAATAGGATCAAACCCATATTTTTTCACATCTTCTGCATGAAACAATGTAACCAAACGAAGGTTCATCAATGCAGAATTTAACTTTGGAGGCAGATTTCTGATGACAAATTGCAGTGCACCCCAGTGTGTGAACACTGCATTTGGAACCTAGTGGATTAGCAGTCTCAAAGTCATCGTAAAACATTTGAATTACAAAGAAGTCTGTTGTTTTGAAAACAATGGATGTGACTTAAAGTAACTTCCATCACAAAAACCTTCATATGTGTCTTCTTTTGATACACATGGTCTTGCAAGCAGTTCACAAGCATAAGAATTGCGACAGATAAATTTGATTGTTGGCAGGGGATGAGCTGTTTGTCAACTGCGATGTAGAAGGTGTCAATCCTGTTCTGGGTTCGACCAACAGTGAGGATGTTTGATTGTTTACCCTCTCTTTCTTTTGCTGAGTATAAACCACTCATTTGGTTTGAGATCATGTGCCTTACTGGAAGGCCATGGTTCCCAAATAATTAGCCACCAAGTCATTCACTTAGAAAAAACACACTTCACATAGAGAGAAAAAGGTAAGAAGTGACAGAGCTGAACAAGTGTCTTAGGAGATTTAAAACAGTGAGGCAATATAGTGAAAATGCACCAGTTTGTTTGCTGGATCACTTGGACTTATTTTGGTCCTTCTCTTCAGTCCAGCTTTCGGTGGCAAAAGATGAAGAAATAGCAGCAGAGAAGCCATGTCACTGTCCCAGTATATTAGAATTTAGAATATTTGAAGACATCTGCAGTTCTTTGTGGGTCATGAACCAGGTCCTGGCGATGTTGGAACGCCATCTTAATCTTCTGAAATACACTTGCTTCATCAGGAGAGTGAACAAGAAATGAAATAGCCTCCTTGCAGGCTTCTCCATCTAGCTGCTGAGGCAGTGTGGTAACTGATCTTCAGTGCTTTGGCCCTTGCTCTTGAGGCACTGAAGAACAATTCCGCTTTCCGACTCAGATGTCTTGCTCAGCTTCACAGAAATCAAGATTAAACAACGGATATGTGCCGCTGCTGCTCACGAGTGTATTGCTGCTCATGAGTGTACTGTGTATTGCTGCTCATGAGTGTACTGTGTATTGCTGCTCATGAGTGTACTGTGTATTGCTGCTCATGAGTGTACTGCTGCTCACGAGTGTATTGTTATTTCTGAGTCCACCAGCGGACCTTCGGTGTGGCGTCATTTCCCACAGTGTCTGCAGCCAGACCTTTCTTCACGAACGTGGCTCAAACCATCCCCATTATACATTATTTTGGACATTTCCTTTATCATTAGTAGGCTTAGGATAAACCCAAGAAATACAAAGGGGCTTATAGCGTTAAGACAGAAAAGGATTTAATGTGACTGGAAACTTTTGGTTGGGAGACCAACAATCTAGCAGAGTACTTGAAACTCCATGGCGTTTCCATGGCAAATCTGTCAAGATAGAAAGGATAGGAGTGAAAAAGGCGGCCAGACTCAGTTATTTCTCTGGACAGGGAGATGCTGAAAAGTGCTCTAGCAGTTGGACATCTGCAGAATCAGGAATCCGGGCAGCTGTGATTTAAAACTGTAACAACGAGGCTGCATCGCCTTGTGATCTTCGCAGTGAGAGGTTCACTGCATCGCCTTGTGATCTTCACTGCATTGCCTTGTGATATTCACTGCAATGCCTTGTGATCTTCGCAGTGAAAGGTTCACTGCATTGCCTTGTGATCTTCGCAGTGAGAGGTTCACTGCATCGCCTTATGATCTTTCCAGTGAGAGGTTCACTGCACCGCCTTGTGATCTTCACTGCATCGCCTTGTGATCTTCCCGAACATGTAGTTCCTTTTTTCTCCGTGAGTTTTTTTCCATTTTTTGCCGCAGTCCAAAATAAACAAAAGGGAGCCGGGGATTTTATGCGTGTGTGTTTTTCACCAGCCAGGGTGCTGCATTTTGGAAATGTGAGCAATTAAGTGCACCGTGAATGCAAGGGTTTTGCGTTCAAGCCTTTTATCCAAACAAGTGTTGTGAGAAACCTCTTTTAATGGGTTGCTTGCTTGGTGGCCAGTCACAGTTAACCTAATAATGAGTGATGCAGTGCAAGAGAATTCAAAATACCACCTGATGTATACCGTTTTATACACCTGATGTTATTCATAGAGTTTCTTTCACTCCGTAAGCTGCAGCGATCTGAATACTTTCCATATGGTGTACAAGCCCTTCTCTTAAATGCCATGCTTGACTGAAAGTCGCAGGAAGTGGAGAAAAGGGAATGTGTGAGAGGGAGACGGACTGACTGGAAGAATAAGAGTAGGATAAATACCCCAGAGCTTTCTGAAAAAAAGGGGGAAAAAACAGCCCAGCATCCTAATGCTGCGTCATACAGCTTCTAGGGTTCTGAATCATTTAGTTGTTTTTGTCTTTTGTCAAATCCCCAGCCTGATGATATCTCCTGAAGAAGCGTATGGGATACTCTCTGGAGTAAAACAATAACTAAGCGGATGGCGAAAGGGTCAGACCGGAGATCATTTTCATTAATCTGAAGCGCAACTTGACATTTTTTTCCTCTGCAAGGGCCATTCTCATTTCGCTAATGTTGCTGCAGTCCTCCATGCTGTGATAACTGAATCGGTTTGGGACTTGGTGCTGTGAGTGATCTGGGGTCTTACTCAGAAATGGGAGAAGCTGACTAAAGTTCGGAATACAAGCCGTCTCAGATTTCCCTTAGGACTTTTTTTTATCACGCAGATTCAGATAGCAGAGCAACAAATAACATCTGTATCCAACATATTAGAAATCAGTTTCAAAAGTTATTTATTAATGTAATTATAAGGAATTTGTAACATGAGATTATAATTAGCCTACCACATTAAAGTTATTGGTGTACAAGATAGGGATGGTAAAATTGACTGGGTCGCATTGGTGCACTGCATGGTATAAAACTTCACAATTCAATTGTCTGATTAAAAAAGTGTGCACCGGATACAATTTGCGATGAACTCGGGATACATAGTTTCCAACATCTTTGCCTCAGTAAAATCCAATTTATTAATGTTAGCATTTATTAATTCCGTATTATTTATTTAGCTCACAACTGGTGTTATTAAGGGTTTTGGGGGTTATTGTTCTTCTAGGAAGGCATGTCTTTATGGAGAACCTGCTTGTGTCTGCAAACTCCCTTTGTCTGTGCTTGGGAAGCTTTAACATGTCAACTGTCTCATATGACTTTTAGGGGAATAAATGGAGCCATCCCTATGTTTATATGTTGACGCATGTTTGGTAATGAGCTTGGTGGAAGATTTTGATTAATAAGTATAATTAGCCAGTAACTATTTTAATATTGTTTGTTCTAATTTGGTTATATTTGCCCGTGTTTAATTGAGTCAACATTGAAAAATTTAATTTGTAACTATTGGAAACTTGCCCGCAAAAGCTAGCTCTCTTTTGTATCTGTGAAAGGAGACAAACGAATTGCCAACTCATTTGTATGTTTATGGGAAAGGGAGGGAGAATCTTAATACAGTCCAAAATTTGTTTTTTTGCTTTGCTATTTTCTCTTTAAGTAAAGACTTTTTTTTAAGATTTAGGCCTACAAGCAAGTCTTCAGTCTTATTTTGTTGTTTAACTTGTACACTCTCAGAAAAAAGGGTACCAATTTGTACCTTTGCTTGCCACTGGGGCTATACCCTCAAGGGTTTGCCAATTATACCTCTAGCTGTAAGTAATTGCACCTTCTGAAATACAGAAAAGGACTCTGAGGAACATCCCCCAGGCACAAACAACATTAATGTGCCCCCCCAATGGTTCTCCATTGCTCTCAGTGGTCAATTCTCCGCAAGTCTCTCGGCCACGTATTTTTGTGAGGTGTGTCCAATGATGCATTGCATCATATCATTTTAAAACTTACTGCATCACAGTAGGAGTGAATTGTATCATATCAAAATAGTAGTTGCTTCATGGTTATCTTTAATGTATCACTGTCAGTACATCTAGATGTGTATTGCATTGCCTCATTGTACATTCTTAGTACAAAGACAACAAAATGTATTGTAGCGCTAGTCAGATGGATCCGCGTAGAGAAGTGCATTAACAGTGCGGAGCATGCTGGCAAACCCCCAGTCTGACATGCGGTCCAGTCCCTGTCGAAGCGGCCGTCTGTCTGCCGCAGTCAGGTGTTTCATGGGTGTCCCTTTGACCTGTTCCAGCTACTTGGACCCTCAGCAATGAGGACCCTGAGAGCTAGATCACCCTCAGGGAATCGCTCCACATCATCCTAGTGCAATAACTGATGATTTTACCATTGACCCCTTAAAGGCAGACATCCTTTCTGTCTTGAGTTTGAACCTTCCACAATATATTACATTTAAAAAAAATTTATTGAATTTATTTTATCCCCTGGTATTGTTAATATATGTCTTTGTGTTTGAGTCTTTGTTAATCATCACCCTGCCTGTGTGTTGTTTAGTTATATTCTGTTTTACTTGTGTTCCTTGTCTCTCCTAGTGTAGACAGCCCTCAGTGTTTGTTAAGATCACTTAGTCTTCTAGCTTCTGGTTAAGTGTAATATACCCCACCTGTTCCTTGTTGCCTTGAGTCCTTAGTGTTTGGTTGATTGGTTATAGTTTGTCTTGTCTTGTTAGTAGTGTGCTTTTATTCTGTTCCTCAGTGGGTCATTGTAGCTGTTGCCCTGCATTAGCTGTGTGATTGTTAACTGTAGTTCTCCCATGTTAGTTGTTGAAACTTCCTGTGTTCCTTTGGTATTGTTGTTCCTGGTATTGCTCCCTGCCTTGGTTTCTATTTTACTGTCTTGGTTTTGACCCCTTGTGACCCCTTTGTTTTATAATTCTGCATTTCCAGTCCATTTTGTCACTAAAACCCTGTTTTGTTAGAGCCGCTATGTGGATCGTCTCTTTCTCACCATGCTGAACCATGATATCGATAAATGCATTTAGAATATGCATGAATCAAATGCATAGAAGAGACTTTGATGTGGGGCAGGTGCACAACTCTGTCATTTAAATGTGAAGGTCTATTTTTGGTGGGATGAATGAAGCCAAATTAAGTAGTCCCCCTTGGGTCCTGTGCTCCCGACATGAATACATCTGCTTCATCATGCACATAGGAAACTGAATGATCTTGCAAGGTTTGCAGACTTATGGATGCAGAATATTTAATTCAACAACCTTGGTCACCTCATGCAATTTTAATAGGATTCTGAATTAGACTTTTTTTTCTAATAAACATTAGCATTTCCTTACTTATATTTTTCCTGCATATCTTTTCTAAAATTAAATATACACTAAATCTAAAATTGTAATAAATGTGTATTTTAGATACTTAAAGCATTTTCCTGCATAATGATTGTTGATATTTTAGTGATCATAATTTTATTGAAAACTCTTCAAATAGACCAGAAATGAGTGAGGTCACCTGAGGACATCTATGAAGGAGATTTAAAGAAATGGAATTGTGATAAGACTGCATGCAGGCTAAGGTAGCACACGAGGCATTTATTACAGGTTGATCTGTTATATTACATTATTAATTACCAGTGATGTGTTCATGACCATCTGTTTCGAGACCAAGACAAGATCAAGACTTTTAATCAAGACCAAAACAAGAGCAAGATTTGAAAATTCACAATCAGAATTTAGATTTATTTATTTATTTTATTTTTTTGGTAGAGTGCACCGGTATTGGTGGTATATTTTCATTTAATGTTCCCATATTCTAAACTATAATCCAGTAGCATGAAAAAAACACACACAATATAATGAAATCACATACACAAAGCCCTCCCACAGCTCCCTGCATGCAATAGTAAATTACAAGTTTAATAATCAGCACTAAACAATACATACTACCAACAATGTCCAAGAGAGTCCAGTATAGCAGGGGGAGTTGATGATGGATGAAGTGAAAGAAAGAAGAAGCAAGCTATGTGGAGCTGTCAGAAGAACATTACAGAGCAGTAAAATATTTTCTGTATGAAGCATGTGATTTAAGATTATTTGTAACTTACATATTAGTTACAAATAAGCCTAAATTACATTCTATAAATATAAAAAAGAAAGAACTGCTTAATATCAACACATCATTACAAGCCAACATCATATACATTTGTTTTGATATCCAAATTTGGCTTTGAATTGTTTCTATGGACACTATTACTGATACCATCCTGTTTATAAGCTGTTTATTATTTTTTATTAATGACGTTAAGGGAAACGTTACTTACCCTAATCTAGCCCATTAGGCGTAAAACTAAAAACTCCCAACCTTTAATATGGCTAGAGAACGCTATAGCAAGGTGCAGTTTTGGAACGTTGTTTTACAGATCATTTTTACAGATGATGAGATCATTGTTTTGTCCCACCGAATGATATGCTGAGTGCGCACCCTCCTTCGCAATGCTGCATAGTCACACGCACATAAAGTCAAATCGAACTGCTTTCAGTGAAGTGCGCGCGTGGTGTTCACCAGTCGCACATCTTCTGTCATGCTGATACTGAATAATCTAGCCTTCTCTTTCTCTCTCTCTCTGTCACACACACACATAGCAAACACTATTCATAACACATTCGAACTGAATTAAGAATGTACTTGGCGCGCAGACATTTTCAACTGCTGATTTTTATTCAGGTTAATATTTAACTTAAATTTTTATATCTAGCTCTTTAAAAAATAACATACTATTGCCCTGATTGGAAATGCTCCCCAGACCAATACGTATCCCAATACAAACTCAAACGGACAGGCAGGCACTGAACAGCACATAGATCTAAATGGAAAGTGTAACCCAATGTGGTCCAGTTGTGTTCCAATTGAGTGCGAGAGAACTACGGACACATAGACGGACGATCGAGATATTCCCGGCGTCTTTCACATTCATTTTTAAAGGGCTTGCTCGCTCGATTCCGCTTAGTGAGGAGAAAGAAGTATATTCGCATATCGATTCGTATAATATGGTTTATAATATTTCGAGCCTTAAGGTCAAGATCAACACAGAATGTGCTCAGAACCGAGACGAGGCCGAGATCAGGTCGGGCGGTCTCGAGAACAAGACTGAATCTCGAATTAACTCTTAATTACTAACGCGAGTAATGCGGCTAATTGCCGTTTCCCTCGCGATGATGTAAAATGCCAACGGTCCCTAACCGAACATGCAGGATCGAACTTCCCACAATGCAATGCGAAGCTGTCATGGCTGCTTACTGAGGCTTTAGGAAGCACATGGGAGCAATAAACACAGGACGAGACAGATACGAAGTCAGTCAGTGTGTCGTTTTCCACGGGCTGTAGTTATTAATAATAACAATTAAAAACATTAAATCTTAGGTGAATAGAGGAATCCGGGAATTTGACAGTTCGGTGACTCATACGTGTTGGGAAGATGGTGCGAGATGTGGAGATGCCGGTTCTACGGGGCTTTCTCACTTCTAGCCAGGCGACAGAGTGGAATCAGAGCGTCCTGATGGCTGCCGGTGGGTAATGGACTGAAACTGACAGCATGCCGCCTCTAGTCCAGAACCGGGTGATCACGGGCGCTGTGGGATGTGCCACTTCTCTCTTTAACTGACTAGCTGGCTGACCAGGTACCAGGCTTTTCCCTCTATGGTGACAACGCGTGTCAACTCGCTGGTCAACTTGCCACTTAAGCTGGAAGATAGCGAATGCGCTGTATTCTCGATTGCAGAATGCTGTTTGTGTTGCAAACGTAACGTCTTTATGTCTGCACTTTAGAAGTAGCCACTGCAGATCCGTGCTCCAGTATAATGACAATAAAGGCTTTCTATTACATTATATTCTATATAGTAGGTTCGTCTCCGGTTCATTAAAATGAGCAATCGACTACTGGAGTTGTTGTAACAGCGTTTTAAATAGGCAGTACTTCAAACGGTTAAACAGTAATTTGTTGTGGTCTGCTTGTCTAACTGTGATTTAATAGATGTTTAAACGAAACCTTGTTCATTTGTTTACTGGGCTGACTAAAGTGGGCTGCACCCTTTCGCTGTCCTTTTATAACTGTTTTATAACAGTATTACTGATGGCATCTGCCTTGCAGTGTGTTGTCTAAGTGACATTCTACACACGGTTATCGATGAATTTCAAGCTCAGTTTAATTCTGCAGTGTAAGACACCGATCTGCTGCCGAGATGGCTACCCACCCAGTCACAAAATACAGGCTAACGGTGGTTACTGTTTTTGCTGTATCTGGTGATTGTGTGTTAATTTAATCTATTTAGGCAACATGTCCTCGTTTTACACAGACGCCTAACTTGACAGATCGACTAAAATTATCTTCACTGAGTATGAGACGGCTTTGCAAACGAAGGTGATTGTAAATCTACGCGTTTAAAACGGTTGTCTCAGCAAACAATGCCAGTTGCTACAAATGTGCGAGAGATTAAAGAAAAGCACAACACATTTCCCTATTTCTGCTTCTGTATTTTGGTATTTATCTGTTTGAGTGTTGATTTGTTTTAAACATAGAACTATGCAACATTGTTATAATGTTACCGGTGCTATTTTAGTGCGTATTGGGCGTCGGATCCCCATTATCCAAATTTTAAAGCATTAATGATGCAGGAATGAGTACGTAGATCGTGGATATTCATCTCCTATGCCGTGGGTGTGCACTTTTACATATTGTAAAATATTTAATATTTGCTCTCCCTCTTAAACACTTATGACGCTCAGTCCAGGGAATTGCACGGATATCTCGGGTGTTTCTAAAATGTTGGCCTTAATTACTCTTCCGTAACAAATTTCAGGCTTAATCGAAATGTTATTAGCAGTGGCTGAAGAATTGCTTGGAGTATTCATTCCCTCCTCCCCCATAAAACCAGGGCTTTCCAGGTTCTGTTTTATTAGGTTTGTAGAGAGCTCCTGTTCCTTCATGCCTCGTTTCCCGTTGATGCAGGTTTGTCATCAGAGCACGCCCTGGGTTATTCCTGATCAGTATAAATTAACTAATATACTAGTCTACCCTAACTAATCTACTGGTTGTTCAGTCTGTGATAACTAGTATTTGCAGGGAGTCCAGTACTTGGTGCCTATTTTTACAAACACTCCCTTTGCTGTTAGTGTTCAGAACCATCTGGTTGCTGTGTAGCCTGAGCTGTGCATACAGCTCTGCAGGGCGGTGGATTTTTGGACATAACGACACGGCAGTAAAGAATAGCTGTTTGGAGATGTGCAGCTTCATGGAAGTCATTTAATTTTTGTGCCCCTTCAGCTAAGTTGCAATTGTGAAATAACTCGGGAGGCATGTCAGAGTCGCATCATTTTTTGGGCAGGTGGCCTACATGTGTGGTTGAGGCGAGGGCTACAGATGACCTCTGACGTCTGAACGTTAAAGTGAGTCCCACGGACTGAAAACCCGCGAGAGCTTATTTCCTGGACTGCTTTCAGTCTTATTTTGAACTACTCCATTTGAATGGTGATGACTTCTTGCATTATATCTGGTTCCCATTTGGCAGAGAGTGGCCCGCTCTTCCAGTCCCTCCTGGAGGGTGACTTCGAGGGGGTACTGCAGAGTCGCATCGTGTTGAACCTGCTGGGTGGTGAGAGCGACCCCAAGGAGACCATCGAATCTCATCTGGAGAAGCGGGTGCTAACTTTCCTGGCTACGGGCAGAGATGACCGAACAGAGAGGTATGTTATGTATTATTCATTATTAGTAGACTTACACATTGTAATGTATTGATGAATTCCTTATAACACGGAATCTGAAAATCTCCAACCTTCTACTTAAAGAAAAGTAATAGAGAATGACTGAATGAAATGAATCTGTAATGCAAATTTATGCAAACTAATGCTAATTTTGCTAGTGTTTGATGCTGACATAACATGGTGATTCTCACAAATGCGCTAGGAGAAATTAGCGCATGGTAAATTATGATGTACACTGTGAACAGTAGATAAGCATCTCTTTAGTTTTACGTCACTGTTGTCCTCTTAACCTGGCAAACATGTTTACCAAGCTGATCTAGTGGGAAATCAAAGCAACCTGGAACAGTGTTGTCATGGAATGAGTGGTTTTTTTGCGTTTTCTGTTTCTGGCCTGTGGTTTGATATTTCATAATGAATAATCTTAATGAAATGCTTGGTGGTAAAAAAACCCCATCATACGTGGGTCTGGAAGCAGCAGTCTGGCATCTGGCTGGGTCTGCCTTTCGCATGTCTCTCATGTTTTGTGTTTCACATTATTTACAGGGAGGCTGTGCTGTTTGCATTATCTGTGGCCTGTCTGCACCTCTTCTCCCAAAGCAACTGGACGGGTCCCCCAGTCACTGTCCATGTGGAAGACCTCCTTCCCAGATCTCTGCTGCAGCACTACTCAGAGGTAGTGCCCCTGTTGGACTGCTGTTGTATTTGCAGGTTTTCCTGTCCATGACTCTGTGTGAGAGAGTATGTGTAAGTGAGGTTTTTGAAGACCAGTGTGCTGCAGATACTATATATAGTAATTATTGCACCTGTACCTTCACCAGTAGCCAAACCCAGAACATTTAAAGGCCCATGAGAAGGAGGTTTGTCCTGGTAAGGGTCACTGTGCTGAATTGGATCTATTCAGTCAAAAGTGATTCCACCCTCTCACTATTTTTGGATGGATTCTAGAAAACAGCAACTATGTGTCACTGCGTTAATGTATGCTGGTCTGATTCGGGAGTGGAGAGGAGGTGTGTGATGGAGACCTCACAGACCAATGACGGGAGTTGGAGGCGATTGCACTTTCACAGTGAACTCTCAGGCTGCTCAGGATGTTTTAGCAGGATCCACCCGCAAATGGGGGGTGCTGCTGTCTAAATTTGCCAGAACTGCTGATTTAGTCTTTCAGCATGATTTATGGTGATTGGGGTGGATGGTGGTGGGTGGATAGGATGGGCATCTAGTTCTTTCAACAAAGCAGATTCTGCTGTGTAGGTGTGTGTAGTGCCGTATGCATTCAGAAATGCCCTTCAAGCTTTGGGGGGGAGCACTGCTGAAAATATTTTTAATTACAGGCTATGCCCTGTGAGACCACCTTCAGCCTTTTTAGGTTGATGTAAAGTGAGTCTTTAGAGGTTAGTTGGTAGCTGAATTTAAGGAGCCAGACCTTTGAAGGAAAAGCTGTGGGTGTGGCCTCTATTTGGGTGGGGCCTGTGTGTGGGTGTGGCCTAGGTGTGGGTGTGGCCTATGTGAGGATGATTTACGTACCTTCATTCCTGTGTGGAATTCAGCAGAATCCAAATTCTGTGTCCTGGCATTCTTCATGCTACTACATGGAGGACATTTAATCCCAGCTTTTTATCACCAGTTGGTTCTTGGCAGACATATAATGTTCATAGTTGGGCTGCTGTTCTGTTGATTTGTTGCTCTCTGTAATCTGAGTGTATGACCTAGTGTTGGGCGGTATACCAGTTCATACCAAAAACCATTTTTTATTATTGTTATAATATAAATTTTTCTTATACCACAATACTGGTTTAAGTAGCCTACACAACATTCGGAAAGTGGCACAGCTGGAAAGCTGTTTGAAGGGGTGATCTTTTTCACTGCTGTACTGCTAAAAATGTTCAGCGAAAATGTACTTACAGAAATGGAAGATATAGTTGACGCTGGGGTTATCAAAAAATCGATTCTCAGATACTAATCAATGTTAAAAATTATTACCTGATGAGATACTCAATTTCACCATTGATACCAACAGTGTGGTTTTCGCCTCATTTTCCACACTTCACACAGCACCTCTACAGCGCGCACACTTCACACAGCACCTCCACAGCGCGCACACTCATGCAGCTCCTCCCCTCACCTCAATAGCCGTTGAACGCATTCGCGCCGGTTAGCACACACATAACGAGTTGGCCGAACATGGCATATGCTGCAGTTGAAGGCACTTCGCAGGTTGTTTTAGGTAAATAAATAAATAAATATATAAAAACCGCAAAAGTGCCATTTGGAAGTATTTTGCAGATAAAACGGTTCCCGGTCTTTCTGAGAAATTTCGTGAGGTCAGTAAAGCTCGCGTTCCAGCAACACTGAACTATTAAACACATCAAAAATGTTAACTTGGCCAGTGCACACCTTAACATTAGCCGTTTATCTATAAGCAGTTAGCCAACAAGCACGTTAGCCTCATGTTATCAATAAGGTAGCAGATGGGCGCAATGGCTAATAATAAAATAAAGTAGGCAATATGGGAACAATGCAAAAAATGTGGTAAACGCCCAGTCACACTTAAAAATACTGTCATATACAGTGAAACAATACAACTTTGAAAAATACCATGATATACATTTTTGGTCCTACTCCCCAGCTGAAGTGTGACCCTATTTGCCTAACACATACATTCAGACAAAGGTGGCACTTCTAGGCTGATTGTTCTCTGCTAGGAATGGGCTGGCAGTAGTGCAGAGGAGTCTCACACACACACACACATCTCTGACACATGCCAAGTCTTTGTGGGAATAATAAGCCTGTCGATTAATGCGCTGCTGCATTCTGTTTTTCATATTCAGATGAGAATAAATGGTTATTTATGTTTTACCTGTGTATGTCTTTAATCCATAAAGCACAATGGCATGGCATATAGGAAAGTAGTTTTTCCTAAATAAATGTAGCAGCTCACAGTGACGCATATTTATTGAGAGATGTTTTACATTAAGCTGATGGTGTGTGTCTGTGATGTGGGAGATTCGCTCCTGAATTCCCTGCTGCCAAATGAACCCACTCTGTGCTGTTTTCTGTACTGGTTTGTTTTTGCAGGGTAATCCGGGGCCCTGTTCTTGCTGTGCCTCTTAATTTCTAGCTTTTTCTCAGCAAACTGCTGAAAGCTGTTAAGTTCACCCTTTAATACACTGGAGAGAGGAGAGCAGGCTGAATTAAAAACAGCCTGGGGGGCTAAGAGCGGAGTGATGGTTCTGAGGTTAGGAATCTATGCCAGCAACTGGAAGGATGCCAGTTCAAATCCCAGTGAGGGTGAATGCCCAGAGTGATTCTACACCATTTGGCCCTTGAGCAAGGCCCTTAACCTGCAACTGCTTCATCCTGGGCATGACGTTAATCTACATCCCTATAAGGAGATCCTCCAGCTTACTGGGAAAAACATGGGGGATGGTGGCAGGATTGGCACTCTGACATAAAAAATCTCCATCACAGTGGTCCATTCAGACTAGTGTGGTGCTGAGGTATGACCTGCGCCAAGGCTGCACTCAGATCTCTTCGTTTGTCGTGTGGTGGGTGCGGTGACACGCTATGCAGCAGATGTGCCATAACTCCTTACTCTCTGCTTGGAGGGCTGAGCTGTGCGGTGTGCAGTTGTGGTTCTGGCTGCCCTGTCTTCTTTGGACCTGCCTGTGTGTTTTGGGTTCTGCAATGTAATCCCTTTTATAATGCGTTTGATGTAAGACGGCGGTTGGACTTCTTGTGTTAGTTTCCTAGGGCACCATGACTAGTGTAGGGGGTGCTGTCCATGGGAAGTATTGGACCTCTGGGCCACTGTAATACAACTCGGGCGGCTGTTGGGACACATCCGTGGGGTCCTGCCTGACGGCCGTGCCCTGGGATGGCATTGGGCCGACCTCTTTAAGCCTCGCTAGCTGCATTGGACCGGTGCGGCTCCTCTGGCCCTAATCGTGCCGCCTCTCTCTTCTCTGCTGCAGCCCAGCTCTCTCACAACAGCCATCCTGAACAGCCTGGTCCTGGATGGTGAGAGCATCTACCCCCTTGTGTCTACGCCCTTCCTGCTGTTGCTGGCGCGGGTGCTCCTGGTCAGCTGTGGTGACAAGCTGGAGAGCTTTCCGGTGAGCCCCCGCCCCTCCGGCTCTTACAGATCCTCATGTTAAACCTGAAACCCAGGCTACACGCACACCACTACCTTATCGTTGTATTCGTATCATTCACGAGAGAATTTCTGTCCACATTCAAACGAACAAAAACATAACACGCATGAACCAGTGACCCGTATTTTAGTTATGCAAATTTGCAGCAGTAACACACCGTTTCCCTGCTAGTGACAGTGCCATTGAAAGCAGCTTCTCCATATCTGCCACGATGGAATCCGGTTTACTGTTGTGTAGGGTAACCAATCAGACAATGACAGGGTATAACTAGTGAGATCAAATCAGGGGTGGGTCATGTGATGTGTAAGGACCAATTAGAGGGCTTTTAAAGCTGGTTCATACTTTCAGCAGAGTCCTGGACCTCTAATCCCCCCCTCAACCCAGTAAAGTAGCTTATAGCAGTAATGGGCAGCTCTAATTTGGAGGCAGCCCTGTTCTTACGGCACTAATATGCAAATATTAGTCCTGGGGATTCATTACTCTGGCTGTAGTCCCCTGTCCTGACCTGCATGCAGATCATCCACTCTGCTCTGCACTATGTACCCTGGTTCAGGCAGCTCTCTCCCCCCCGCATCCCCAGGCATCTTTGACATGCTGAATGAATTTTACCTTTTTAAAACAAGCTGTAACTGAGGAAGATGAAAGGAACCCCACCCACCTCAGGTTACCCCCAGCGGAGGTACTTACACCTGTCGTGCCCCCCCCCCCCCTCCCCCCAGCTGCTTCCATGGTGGACCCTACGCTGTGTGGGTCTGCACCAGCAGCTCCTGGAAGAACGCTCACCCCAGCTCCTGGGTTTGGCACAGCAATGCATGGAAAGAGGTAAGGTGGGGGGGGGCGGCCTGCTTACGTAGATGTGCTGGGTGCCTGCATTGTCTGACATGCCCCCGTTTGCCAATTCGAGTGTATCATGGATGTAAACACATTTGGTTAAACTTAATATTTCATATTCAGTGTTTTTTTTTCTCTACAAAAATGTAATGTTTTATGCAATCAGTAATAAGCCATTTTTCATTAGAAAACACATTAGGAATTTAGGTGTTTAAGAAAGGAAAAGAGTCAAACACCACAAAAATGACATTGGACATAACTTTATTGGTCATATTTAAAATAAAATATAAATGGCAAGCAGAATACAGGCTCTGTATGCAATGAGTTGATACAAATCCTTCCAGACATCATGCGAAACGTTAGAAACTGTACTTGCAAATGTTTCTAAACTTAAACTCCAGTTGGGCATTGGTTTGTCAGGACGTGGCACACAGGGAGATATCCTGTTGAAAGTGACCTCCTTCCATCTCAATACTGCAACCCAGGCCACCCGACACCTCCGTATCTCCTCTTCCCTCTTTTCCAAGTGGGAAGCCAAAAAAATCTCATGTTGTGCTCCACCATTTCTACCATGTGACTTAGTTTGAGAGCCTTTCGCGTAGTACGAATCTCACCAAAGATAATGCCGCACACAGATGCCTGCTCCTGAGATGCATACACCGAAAATGGCGATTCGACCCGCAATACACTGCGGCTATAGCGAGTCTGACGTCAGCTGACAAAGACCAATTCCATCGGGGGAGCGGGGGTGCTACATCATGTGACATTTGCAAGTGCTGTCTCCCCTCCGCTAGTCTCTGTACCCCTTAGGCTCCCCCCACCCCCATGGTCTGAGCAGCGAACCGTAGCTGGGGTGACTGTCAGGTCTTACTGGTCTCCAGGTGACGGCACTTCTCTCCTTCCTGGTGTGGTGTTGCCATGGAAACAGCTGTGCAAAGCATTGCGCGCTTCGTGTGGGGGATCCTGTGTAACTTGACAGTCTGCATGGGGAAAGCTCTTCTTCCAAATCCGAATCGCATCTTGGAGGTGCTGGGGACTGAGATGTCATGCATCTCTCAGTGGTCTTGCAATTGCTGCCATGTACATTTTCTTACAGAAAACAGTGTGCGCGTGTTTTTTCATGATTAAGCATGTAGCTTCAGGGCAAATAGGATTCTCCCATAAGCTGTGTTTTCTCCGGGACTGAGGAGTACTTGGGACAAAAGACTAGCGCTTTCTGTCGGGACCCCATATGTGATGTGCCCAATACCCCCCCCACATTGGCATTCCCCCAGGTGGCAATGGTGAGCTTGGCCGATCATTCGCCTACCCCCCCCCCCCTGTCTTGTTTTGTAGGGTATGGTATGGTCATGTAAGGAGATTACAGCAGGGCTTAGACTTGGCTGACTTCTTACACAAGCACACGTTAGGAGGCCACTCTTGCTGTCTGAGTAAGGGCTTAGCCTGTCTTCACGTCAGAAACACTTGAGTTGCTGTAATGAATTTCAAATTTAAGTGGATTTAAAGAAATTTCTCAGTGACTCATGGTTCTCAGAGCGCCCCAATTTCCTTTGTCTTATGGCATAGGGAGAGTCATATTGTCTAGTTTTGCATTTGTGATGTCAATTAATCTGATTCAGAAAAACATGCGCATTCTCCTGTGCATTTAAATGTATTCCTGTGATCTCTACAAGTTTAAAGATAATTAAAGCTTTTATGCTTTGTTCACCCCTTGATGTATGATGTCACTGCTTGAACGTGTGACTCCAGGTTTATATATGACCCTTTAATTGCATGCTTTGGATCACAATAGAAGATAATGGCAACCTTTGGGTCTTGGGAGGCCTGACTTCAGCAGTTGCTGAACAATGCTGGGCTGTCCAAGCCTGTCTCATTTACCATGTAGCATTTTAAAAGGAACGCAGGATCCATGGTGACAGGATGATGAACCGGGAGGCTGTGATGGGGGCCATGGGCTGCAACTGCTGGGGGGAAAGGCATCCCCTGCCAGAGTGCGGTCTGGACCACAGCCTGTCCCGACACCCAAGATATCTGGCAAAGTAAACGAATGAATTAGAGCTGTTATGATTGCTCGATTAAAATTAACTTGATTACTAAAAAGCATCATTTTAAAATATTCCATAAAATACATGGCAGAAAGAAGACGGTGCCTAGCGCATGAGGGTCCAAATAAAGATCAAAAGCATCAGTTCTGTGGAAGTACTTAATGTTAAAAGTGAATGAAAATGCAGTGTTCTGCAGTCAGTATTGCAAAGCATAACTTAAATATCACCACAAAAGGACTGTAAAGCTAATGCATCTTTAAAGGAGACATCCAGGTTTGACGGACTCATCCAGTAATGCAGGGTTACCTATAGATGTGTGCCCTTTAGCCTCATGGAGAAGCCTAGCGATACCTACACACGTCGTGAAGTTTCCGGCTGTCTAAGACAGACCACATTAAAGGAGGATCGTCATATTGTGCGCCAAGCATTAGCCATCTGCACCTGCCATTTGGACATAGGTATTGGACTCTCTACAATACCCTCTGTCATCTCATACCGTATCTTGATGACTGACATCAGCCAGACTATGGGATCACCATCCCATGTGTAGGCTGCCGTTAACACCAGCATAGACGGATGTTTGTGTAGTGCAGGTGTAAATGGCAGGCATGGACTTATGAAAATGATAGGAAGAGACAGACTAGCGTTACTCCTGGCATCATGGTGTGGGGAGCCGTAGGGTTTGACTATGTCAGTGACATCGTGCGGCCGCACGTTTTACCCATCTTGAGGCAGCACCCTGGTACAGTCTTTCAACAAGACAACACCCATCCACATGTGTATCTATGGACTGCCTGTGTCATGTTGAGGTCCAATCGTGGCCAGCCAGGTACCCCAATCTTTCTCCAACTGAACATGTGCGGGATCAGCTTGGTCATCAACTCGGAGCCAGTGTCAATCTGCTGGATCTCGAGGGCCAGTTATTATTGGGATTTACAGGATCATGTAACATTTACACCCATACTGATACAATTACTACTTCTCATATTTAACACAGATATGAAAGTACACAGACAGAAGGGTAACAAACCCCAGAACCATGACACCTTGAGAACGACCCACACACTAGAAAACACTAGGTAACAAAAACATAAATAAAACAAACAAATAAATGAAAAAGAGAAGAATAAAAGGATTAAAAGCGGGGGTCCACCATTTCCTGTGCTATAATTAAGTTGGAATAACCAAAAACTTTACATTGATCATATACTTAATAAATCGTCCAGCTTCTAGACCCTTTTATCAATTTTAAATCAAATTCATGATTTGATACAATGCGATTAGCAAATTGCAAAGGCTGCGATTTGGAATATCCATTGTACACCACGTCGAACCCGGGGTTTAAAATTCTTGAGAATTGTTTTATAAAGTCATGCTGTGCTCCCTGTGTCACAGTCATTCTCACCAATCAGAATTGGCCCAAGAAGACTGGGTATAGGCCCACAAACAGAAAACACATGAAACCCAAAGAAAATGTTGCATTCAGGATGCGGAAAAATACTGATTCCGCTACTGAGCTATAAGTGAACTGCCTTCCTATCTCATGGTCTTTTTAAACACCAGTAGCGACATACTGCAGGGTATCATACCTTTTGTTTATGTTAATAGGCAATAGCATTAGCATACCGCTAACCCATCAAAACAACAATGAGACGGTAATCCTCACAGCAGTGGAGTCGGTGACACCCAGAAAACCCATAAAACCCATAATATTGTTGTGTTTATGTCATATGTTTCTGTGATTATTAATTTTCTGGATTAATCTTGTGAAATTAATCTTAATCCCACAACAGTAATAAAATAAAAGCCTCACTTTGGCATATATACTAAAAGAATAAATTGCTTTAATCGCTATTACAGGTGGGTATGGGCATGCGGTCTTATTTAGATAACATACAAAAAAGAGACGCATATAATGTTTAATCATTCGTTTTGTACTTGGCTGAGTAACAAAGCAAAGGAATGATAAGTTGCTTCAGTCGGAAACTGCATTTTACTTCTCATTTAAAATAAAATTCAGGGTTGCCATCCTTGGTCAGCTGTATGAAGTGAGATTTTCCGTTCTCTGTTCTGCACACACATTTACATGTATGTAAAAGTTTTATTATGTTGTATGTAGTCTGTTGAGTTTGCAAACTGCCGTAACGTTTTTGATGCAGCTAAGTTCAATATGGAATATTATAGATTTACTGTAAGATTTCTTGCGTGAGAGTCTGAGTTTGCAACCCTGAACACGTACATCTTTTTTTGTTTCACCCGAATTGATTTGTATAGAAAATAACCGTATACAGTTGTTAAAAAGTGGAAATTTCACCAACATGAAATCACCAATAAACTACTTCTATTTATTCGACATTTTATAAAATGCATACTACGCTTAAAAATGTTCAGTTTCAGGACAGAACAGCCACTCTGTTATGAACATTATGGCTTTTTGAGTGTTAGATTCGCTACTGTTATTAACACACATTAGCGCAAACAAAAGGGCCGCATGAACCAAAGTAGTTCGTTCTTGTTCATCGGCGTGGGAAAAGGCGGTTGTAGAGTTATTAGGGGGGTAATCAGCGTTACCTGCAAGATTGCTATTGTTGTTCTTTTTGCTGCAATTGTTTTCATTATTTCTTTAGTTAACTTACACCACATCTTTAAATTCTCATCCTTGCATTACAATACAGACCTATTAATACTGATGGTATCATGCTGTGTCATATGTTTTGAATTTACTACAGTGAAAAGAAAAAGACAATTAAGTCGTTGTATCGTTTGTATGACTAATCAACAATTATAATTTCATGATGGCGACAGCCCTAGCTGGTGGAGTATAGCTTGTGGCCAGGGGGATGTGGCACTGGCCATATGTTGGCTGAAGCTTGACTTGTGATACTCGTGGGTTGGCGTTCAGAAGCAGGACTGTCAGACATCTGCTGAAAGCCACTCTTGGGGGTAAGAGAGAGAATGTGGGGCTGATGTGATGGTGGTTGAGGAGAGATATTCTCACGTGGGTTTTGTCCTCAGGGTGTCCCCTGTGTGTTGATACGCCTTCCTGAGAGGTCCAGTGCAGGTATGTTTTCCCATATGGTGTCTCAGGTTTCTAGGCTCAGACAACTGACCTGGGCATCAAAATCTTGTCACATGTTCCAGAAAGTTCTGTGAGCGGCAGGGCGGTTCACAGGGCTGTTTTGGTAGCGTTTGATGCCATGTGAAGCATCTTGGCTGAATGAGGATGATGATCTTAAATGGAAGGGTGTTTAAGATGGTGTCACCAGTGGCATCTGCAGAAAATTTTGGTTGGGGTGGCCATCAGTTATTTTGGGGGCTGGACACACTGCACTGTATCTATTCTATTGTTAAAAAAAAAACTATAGATGATTTTAGCGCTGGGCGATATGGCCTAAAAATAAAATCCGATTTTTTTTTCACAATAAATCCGATTTTCGATTTTAATCGATTTCCCCTCCCCTACTCAAAATCAAACTACAGACGACAAATAAATGGTTCAAAAGAAGTTTTAACTTTATTATAATTTTTTTTTTAACTTCAGGGTTAAAGTGCAATCTGGCAAGCCAAAGTAGATGCTTGTAAGTGAGATGGCAGACCACGCCATTGTAAAACCTTTTAGCATGTTAATGAATCCCGGCTTTTCCACA
>JABFEB020000060.1:18222827-18233374 GCA_019775895.2 Stomatorhinus ivindoensis
GCATGGGTGCCCTCTCTGCATGGGTGCCCTCCCTGAATGGGGTGCCCTCTCTGCATGGGGTGCCCTCTCTGCATGGGTGCCCTCTCTGCATGGGTGCCCTCCCTGAATGGGGTGCCCTCTCTGCATGGGGTGCCCTCTCTGCATGGGGGCTGTGACAGCTAGACTTGCTCAATAAGTACCTTTCTGGAAATAGTGGATGCGTTTTTAGTGTTATTACAGTGGGTGGGAAGACAGGGATGGGTCAGCATTGTAGCAGCCCATCGCCACACCTTCTCAGGCAAGGTTGCCTCTGGTTGCATAGGGTCCAATGCAGCCTGTGGTGTTTCTAGCCCACATGTCAATCTTTTTTTGTGCCATTGAATTGTCTGACATGTACGCACCTTCTACACATTGGCTGACACACTCACCTTCTTGTCATACTTCTTCACACTCCAGCCTAGGCTCTGAAATGATGAGGTGTTGTAAGCATTTACTACAGAGAGCATAGAAGTTGTTTTTATGCTGAGGCATTTTGCTTGGAAGGAAAAGTACATTCCATCTAAGTAACTGTGATTATCATATACTGTATCATTCTGCTCTACTCAGCGGGTTCACTGCTTGACCTCTGAATGGGGTCCAGTTGTCCATAGTTCCGTCATAGGCTCAGACCAGTTTAACTAGATCTGCTGCTGGAAGTTTCCAGAAGTGGAGCGCAGTGACCTCACCCCGACCTCATGAAACATGTTCTTTTTGCTGCGGCTGGCAGGACCATGACCTGAGCGACGACACAGTCCTGAACCAGGTTGCCTTGGCCGATCCCGGGGAGCACCAGCTGCCGGACCTCAGTGCTGAGGAACAGGCTGTCATCCTGGGAGTCTGGTAAGAGCTCCGTTGGCACTCTGTAACTTGGACAGTGAAGCCACTTCCCATTTGCTCAGAACATTAGTCTCATAAGCAGAGGCCTGCCTGGCAGTCACTCAATAGGTGAGAGGCAGTGGGGGGCATGTGGAGGTGTGTCAGGGGGGGTCAGGGGATGGTTTACTCTTTACACTGTCTGACTGTGGTGGGGTGCATTGCTTCTGGCTTCTGGAGCCCAGCTCTCTGGCCCTCTTGGTGCTAGAGATCTATAGGGTTTGTCTCTGTGGACCCACGACATTTCGAAAGGCGTAGTGATTGCTAAGTCCTCTTTGGGAATCTCTCTGGGATAACAGGCCACTGGACGCAGCCACTCTACTGACACACTGTTAAAAGCTCTTCTCCTTCTCTTCAGATAAATGCCCGAAAGCTCGAGCCATCCTGAGCGTCCTCAGCATTGCAGTTGTCTATTCACTTTACTTCACACGCTGTCACATCTTTATGGCTGTCCACACACCTCGGGGGTGCTGGAGATCCTCCACACGGCAGGAATAATTACCAAACACAATTACCCTGCCTGGGATATAATTGAATTGACTGAGTCGAGATGGATTAGCTATTATCCCGTGAGAGTCTCACTCCCCTTATCTCAGAGTGCAGTATAGCCAATTTTCTGTTACTATGGCAAAAGGCTGCCCTCCACTCCCATGTGCGACTGCATCATATGAAGGAAGGTTAGAGTGAAAAACACCTTTGAGCTGCGGAAACGACACTAAAACGTGACTGGTTCTGCTGTGCCAGGTCCTCCATGGTGGCAGCTCTGTGTGGTGCTCTCAACTCCGCCATGGCTTCGTTCTGAACCCTCCGGATCCCGATTAGGATCGGGTGCTGATGTTGGGTGACATGACCTTCCAGAAAGTGTTCAGACTGCAGGTCTCTATCTCCGTGTGACTCTGTACAGTACAATCTTATGAATATATCACCGTTGCCACGGTTTGTCTGCCATTTTCAGGGATGGTTGTCGTCGTGCTCATTTTTTGCAAGATGATATTGACATTGATATTGATTATTATTAACCAAAGAGCTGCTGGCCTTTTTCACAAAAGCATAACTTTGAAATGATGGAGGTGGCAATGGGGCTGCTCAGCTGGGGTCACACTGTTGCTTGTATGATGCCCTGGGGCAGCCCCCCCCTCCCCCCCACTCCCACTCCCTTCTCCCCTGTCAGCAGAAAAAAAAACATTTGGCACTGTCATTTTTATTAAATTTCGAATGATTAGTAAAACTGGGTTTACTAATTGCATTAGCACTGTACAGAGTTAGAGGTGTGCTGTTTCATAGATTCCTCTGCTCCCCCTACCTTGGGCTTCCAGTGGGGTGACCTGAGGTCAACCTAACCCAACCCTGCCCCCATACCCATCTGGTACTCCTGAGTGGTAGCCTGCCAATCGAGTCATTCTCAACTCAAATCAGGGTTCCCACTCCAACAAGGTTAATTGACCCACGCAGTGAATATCATTGCGCTATGGTTTATCGCTCATTTGCCCAGGGACTGGCTGAATAGGAAGCCCCCCCCCCCCCTCCCCAGTGGTCTGAACCATTACCAAGTCTGGGAATGAGGCCCAGTCTGTGATGTGAGTGGCTGAGTGGCTTCCTGGGAGGGGTTGGGGTGGAAGAGGATGTCTGTGGCGTGCTGACATCATGGCTGGACCACTGCCGCAGGATTTATGGCCCAACCCCCCACTGAGATTACTTACTCTGCATACCCTCAGCTTGGGGTGGCACATTGAGTGGTTTTCCTGACTTATTTCTTTGACTCGTGTCCTTCTTTTGCAGATCACAGGTTAGGACCGTCGACCCTGAACCCCAAAGGCTTTCATATCATCCACCTTTTTCTGTTCTTATTAGGTGGTACAGACATAAAGATTTAATTGAACCAACCCTATTCAGTACTCTGCTTACCCCCAATGCACTCCGATATAATGTTATCATTTTATGAGCTGAGCTACAGGAATAGAGGCTCTGGTCTGCATTCTGTGCCAGTTTCTCCCTAAAATGAGTCACATGGTGTATATATGTCAGCGGGTTCATCCCAGTGACGGAGGACCATTCCATCTCCACTTTAGGGAAGAACCAGATATTCTAGGGTGGGTCACGTGTTCTGACGGCCCATAATTTTTTGGAGTCATTTAGCAGTCCTTTGGAATGCTTCCCCCCAACGTATGGCATCAAGCCAGGGATAGTGGTGCGTGTCAAACAAAACAAAAATGCCAGCACCCTCCGGCGACGTGCCAGCCCACAGCTGCAGTGTGGCAGTTTGGCTCTTAATGAGATCGAGATCACCAGGGGCAGACCTCTTCCTGGAGGTCTCTGTTCCTGTGGACGCCCACCCTGTTGGTTAGTGTTGCGTGGGTCTGCTTTTTTTTGATACCCGCCCAAACTGACCCATCAGGAGATCCAAACTGCAAAAATACGCGTGGATAATGATCCAAAACCCGACCCGACCCGAGGGGGGAAAAAAAGGAAAAAAAGAGTGAGCCTGTATTGCCATAGAACCTACCAATGACGTGTCATTTGTGACACTGTAACCCATAGATGACATAGATTTGTGCTAGATGACAACACGATTTTTATGCAGGATTAACTGTACCTAACAACAAAGAAACTGAAAGATTGATTTTTACGTCTTTATTGAAAGGTTGCAGTAAATTGCGCAAAAGACATTTCTCGCACACACAAACACACACAAGCATACATGTATGTAAAACACACTAGTTGTCAAAACTGTAATATCTGATGTAACATCAGATCTGAGAACTATCAGATTTGAATGAACGTAGTGCACTCTATGAAATTTGAATGTACTTAGTAGAACTTAGGTCTTCTTTTAACTTAATTTTGTCTAAAATGAAGTAGCAGAGCATACTGAACCGTGATATTTCACCAAACTAGTAGCTTATCCTACAAATTGAAAACTCCAAAATTGAAAAATATTCTCCGACTGCATTTATGGCAGCTGTTTGGAAGCACTGTGGAGAAAGAGGATGGAATCCACTGTGCTGGGTTTTAGCCTATTTTGACGCACCTCCAGCACACGACCTGCTGAACTGAACGTGCGCTCGCTCGATGCGCTGGTTGCAGGAACGCAAAGCACGGCTCTTGCCAGTGTCGAGAGGAGAAAGAAATTGTGACTGTGAGCCCTTCAAAAGCAAGGGACGTCTTTGCATCACCCTTTCGTAACTTTCCTCTGATTAGGTTAGCCATGTCTTCATCGGAGGTCTAGGAGAGGTTTTGGCGATGTAAACTAAAGCTATGGATAGCTTTACTTCCTTTTATTTCCCTGACTGTGATTGTGAGGGAAGTAGGAAATCCTTGTGATAATTTGAACCCTGTGTACAACATGTTTCGATCGATAATCTAATGCATTTTGTAACTTTTTGACCCACCCGCCTGCACCCACGGTATTTAAAAAATGTCTGCCCTAAAACTGCCCGCATCACTACTGTCGGTAATGTCACGCTTCCCAGGGGTGACGTGGACGGGCCAACCATGTGTCAGAACAGCTAGGTGACGTCATTGCGCCATGTCTGCTCTTTCTGACTGACTTTTGTATTTTGTGTTGGCAGCACCGATTTCCAGAAGAACAATCCTGTCCACAAGCTGACTGACGAGGAGATCCTTGCCTTCACTTCGGTAAGCGTCCAGATCCCACCTCCCTTCACGGCCCCTGTGGGAACCGGCCTCCGGCGAGACTGTCAAGCCGTTTCTGTGACGGTTGAGCTGCACTGTTTGTCCAAACCTTCTGCTCTAAAGACCATCGGCATCTGAAGAATTTGTGAGCAGCCCCCTTGGCCCTCTAATGATTGAGGCAGACAACAGATGGGTGGAAAAACGTCTAAACACAGGCTATCGCTTCTGAACCACCTCCGCATTTTCAGTGAAAATATTCTTTAAGTCGTCCCCGTACTTTGTATCATCATGAATATTTTAAATATCATATTCCGCACAACATAGTTAGGTAAAAGGATCTGAGGATTGTATGTGTCCCTTATTGCCTGTGAGAAGTTCAGAGATTTCTGAGTGTTATGTCATTGTATCTTGTGCTGAAGTATGGTGGCTGAAGTTTGACACAAGACCTTCAACGCGCCCCCAGGGATTTCCAGTAGCAAAGTGGGTTGTAGCAGCTTACCGACCGGGTTCACATGTAAACCTCAGTTGGCGCCATTTAACCGTGGGCATCGTTTGAACCTGAGGTAGCTTACCATAAGCATCCCTGACGACCCACTTCAAAGGTCCTGGATGTTAGTATCGGAACAGAAGTGCACATTCCTGCTGTGTCTGACCGCACGCTGTGTCATATCAGGGCGCAGTTCAGGCCAGAGTGGGTCAGGTCATGACACATGAGGAGGTTTGGCAAGGATATGTGAGGGCTGCGTGTCGACTGGGCCAAACTGATTTAGTCTATAAATGTGACTCTTTATGGGGTAACTTGATAGCCTAACCCCACTTGCAGGTTTACGAATGGCTTTGGGGGAGTGGGGTTACATGGCTGTTGTAGGAAGGAGTAAAATGGAGTGGGGAGGGGGTTGTTAAGTACTGGGGAGCTGTATTTGGCCCACAAGCATCCTCTTCCTGTGTCTCCATCACCGAAGCGGGTTACCGAAACTCAGGTCCTCCTGAAGGTGGCCATTAAAGGACACGGGTACATGTCAGGTGTGAGAGTGCTGGACACAGTGGCCTCTTTGTGGCTAAACTGTCAAGCAGCTGAGTGTCCTTGGGTAGGCTGTCCACTGGACTGAAACACAGGTGTTTTGTACACGGGGGGCCTAGCTTCTCCTTGTGTTGGAGTTGTGTGCCACCAGTTTCACCTCCTGGTAACTGTACCTGCAAGGCGGTTATGCTATGCATACTGGAAGCAGTGAGTGTGTGGAAGTGTGACTCGCTGTCCATATGTAATCAGGCCATGTCTGTGTTTTTGTGGGGTCTGGGTCGATGTAGTTCCCTTGCTTGCTGCCTCTGCATCGACAGCCCATTTGTACCTTTGCTCTGAGCCCTGCGCATACGTTCACCTCACACAAATTTTTTCCATTGCAAATAGCAATGAGAACTTCACTGGGAAATAATTCCTGAGAATTACCCAGAAAGCCCCTAACCCTTCACCTCCGAAAGGAGGGGCTTCTGGGAATTTTTCCGTCTTCCCGTTAGCTCTTCTGAACAGCGTGAGGGGTGGTGAGCCCCTTCAGACTGCCTCTGACTTCATTTTTTCATGTAATGGTAATTTACAAAGTGTTACAACTAATTAATAACCAGATTATACCATTCATAAGCACTTTACATGGGTAGCCTTATTGTAAAGTGGAACCAAAGTGCCTGCTTAGGATGTTAATGAATCATCTAATCATGGAGTGGCAAAACATTCTGTCCAAGCATGCACTGCATTTCAGGCATTCCCAGTCCCAATACCTGACAGACAACAGGATGGATGGGGGGTGGTAGCTGTCATGCAGTGTGGGCAGTTCTGGGGTTGGGTCCAGTGGTTAGCGGACCATCTGGATGTGGTGTGTTTTGGCATCCTCTTAGATGCTAATGTTGCTGTTTGATCAGCTGGCAGCTTTGTGGCCCCCAGGGGAGCGTGTGCTGGTGCCATGTCTCCCACCCCTGTCAGCGCCATGTTTCCTCTTATTGTTGAGTTGGCGGCTGTTTTCCACAGCCCACGGTGGCTTCCGATAACAGCCGCTTGGGGGCCCGGAGCTCCTACCAAACCACTCCGATCGATCCGAATAAAAATAACCAGGCTTTAGCTCCGTCCGGTCACTCCTGCGTGACTTCACACAAGGTTTCAGGGCGGTGACAGATGACATGTCGAGAAAGGTTTGTTTAGCTGAAAGCAAGGGGACAGCCCAGCCGTCTGGGGGGGGTGACTGGCATGCAGCTCGCATGAATCATGGTTGGCGAATTAATCTCAAGAATCCCGATGATGTGTAGCTAACCAGGAAGACCCCCAGCTGCGTAGTCGGTAGGAGAAGCAGCGGTGGGGATGAGAGATGGATGGAGCGATGTCTATTTTCCTGAAGAGCGAAACTGCCCAGTTTCGTGGCAGAGACCTGTGTCTGAAGATATGTGTTTGACACAGTAATTGCTCTTGAAAGAGCTTCAAAATACGTTAGATAAACTCCTGATGGGAGAGCCGTATACATATTCAGTTTCTTCTTTTTAAATCTTGGTTGACTATCCCAGATTAATCGGGCCCCCAATTTGGGAGTGTTTATCACACCTCAGCTTTCTCAGTGTCTGCCGGGTAGATGGCATGGACTGGGTAAGACCGAATGCAGGCCGGGGTTGTGTGTTCCTCATCTTGTGGGCTCCAGGCGGTGCTGTCTCTGAGGAAGACGCAACTCTTGAGTGGCACCTGCTGTTTCCTCCATCCACCCACTCTGAGTTATCGTCCCCCATGATGTGGCCTCAACCATCGAATCCTGTAATATACGCAATTCAGATCATGTTTGTGGCGTCTTCTGCTCCAGACCCTGAGAAGAAACCAGCCTCACTGCATCTTCGTCGCTGTACAACACTCTGTGTGTGTGCTGCAGGGGTCCAGTTTTGTGTTTTTCTTATTTTTTCTTTTTGAAATCCCTTTCAATCTCTTGGTTGAGTGAGAGGGAGTCGGAAGAAGCATTTTATTACTGTAACTTAATGCACCGACATTCTTTTCATGGTAACCAGTGTCTTCCAAACAGTCAGCTTTATTGTCAATTCCTTCACATGTACTAGACATACAAAAGAATCAAAATTGTGTTTCTCACTGTCCCATGTGCAGACAAGACACGAAAAGACATGACGGGACAAACAGTAAAGTGTAGAGGCACAACAAAAACATATCCTACTACTGAGTAACAGTATGTAAAGTGCAGGTAGCTTAAGGCATATACTTTGGTGGTAAAAGTAAAGGGTTTCTGTGCTGAGGCATTCAATAATAGCAGCTGTAATAGTCATAATAATAAATAAAGAAGTCTACCTTTGTTTTGATTTTTCTTTTTCTGTAATGACTTGTTGTGATTTGGCACATGCAGTTGAGATGTTCTGCATAACTGAGGTATCTCTGCTGGTCTCGGACCAGCCGGCATGTTGAACTGCATTTTGAATCTAGGGAATTCATTGGGTATTATTTGACTTTCATGTGTTTGTCAGTTGAAATGAGATGCTGCAATTTTTTCACGAGGTCGACCTTTTAGACAAATGGCAATATACGACCACACCCACTCCACAGTTTGCCCCACCCCTCTGTTCACTGACCACACCTGTTCAGGTGATCGCCCTCCCCGTCTTTGTGGATTTAATGAACAGTTCCTAGCTTTATCTAAGATGATGATGCATGGAAGAGACCGAGTAGGTCAAAGGCTTTATATGTGCATATAGTTTTTTCTCAGCTGGTGCTATGAAGGGAAGCTTCCGTGGGCTCCAGTGCATGCCTTCATGCAAAGCTGTGACTGATGCTGTGGATCACCTTTATCGGTGTGGCCTCGCTTCCCGGGCCTCTGGAGGTACGGGGAGAGCCCGGCACTCTGGGCTTGGAGACGGGAGAGCCAGCAACAGTCTGCTAACCACGTGAGCAGGCATCTTTCCAGCCTTCATGTGGATCCAGGAATCTGCAGGCTGGTTAGATGGTTGTCATGCGCTTAGCCTCGACCACTGGCCTGGAGCCCTGTCTGACCTCTGGAGTGACGCTAATCGTCATGCATCTTTCTCGTTTAGCAAACTTGCAGGTTTGATCTCATTTCTGCCACAGTCTTGAGAACGCAAGCGGGAGTGTTGATCTTTTACGTATCTCCATGGCAAATGATACTCCAGGAATACCTTGTTTCTCCAGCCCTTTCATTTAAACGATTATGAAGCTCTCAGCTGAAACCTCTGAGTTCTGCTGAATGGTCGGTCTAGTGAAATTGCTCTGTAGATTGAAAGTTTGTTTCTTTTAACGTGAATTAAGATGGATGGCTGCGCCTGACCACCCCCCCCCCCCCTACCCCATTGCCATCATATATGGGCATCACACAAACAGTCTGTTACAGTAGTGGGTGTCCATCTAACTCCAGGGACTTGATTAGTAGCGTTTGTTAGGCAGAACTACAGATACCTAACATGTGCCAATGAGGGATTGAGGGAGACTTTGGAAGCTTTATTTTGGGCAGTCGTTTGGTTAGTCCTCAGATCCCTCCCTGCACCCTTTCGGTGATAAGGTCAGTACGGGGCATTCCGGGAAACTGGAGACCTTCAGAGACTGGGTAGGCTGAGATCTGTGAGACAGTTTCTCATGGGACCGCTGCCAGAGAAGGACCAGGAGGCCACACACAGGACAGAAGGATTCTTCATATGCAAGCGGAGATGTTTTCTGGCCATCGAGCTTATAGGTTAAAGGGGAAACGTCTGCTGTAAAATCATAAGTCATGTTGACTTGTACTAGCGCCGACCTCCAAAGAAGCTTCTGATGTAGAGCACAACCTCCAGGATGTAACTTCTTCCCTCGCTGTGGAGACAGAGAAGCGTATGAGTGAGCAGGCCACACAGAGTGCCCCAGATCGGGCCGAATGCGGGGCCGTGCGTAGGGCCCTTGGGAGGAGCCGTCTGACTTCTCTGGAGTGGGGGGGGCGGTGACACGGAGATTAGGCAAGTGCTTGTCCGCCACTGGTAGTTCTTACTGGGGTGGCCAGAGATCTGTTTCCTGGCCCTGGGTGACTGGCTCACAGTGTCGATCCTGCCCAGGTGCAGCTTGACTGGAGCCATGGGGGGCATGGGGGGCATGGGTGGAGCGTCCCCTAAGTAGCAGGCATGGGCCTCTCAGGAATCTGCCCCTCAGGTCTCGACACATAATTTATTACCTTTGCCTTTAAGTACCTGCCCCGCAGTAAATCTCAGGATTCCTGCAGCAAGCTGATGTCTTAACCAGAGCCTTCTTTCATGTCCCCCCATCATATTTTAAAAATGCTTTTCAAAATGACAGATTTTATTTGCAAATTTTCTTTATTATGAGGAATCAGGAGAAGGGAATTCTCCCCCCGTTCACTTGTCCTGGTGTGTGGCAAAATGGTTAATATGACTATTCTAGTACAGTATATGCCAGATGGTTTGTATATGTGTTGCAAATAGGTGTTTTGAAATGGGGAAAACGTCTCACCTGAATATGGCCCAGTCTGGGGTGTGCAACCTTTGCTCAGTACAGAGAGAGGAAGTGACCCCTTCCCCCCCATATGTCATCTTAATCTTGCACTGCAGTACTCCGCATCTCATATTAAATAAAAGTCTCTGGAATGTTTCCGTTAGCAGGCTGTTAGAAGGAGCTGGGGCCTCCACGGAGGGAGTGCTGGTGCAGACCGTCAGCAGGCTGTTAGAAGGAGCTGGGGCCTCCGCAGAGGGAGTGCTGGTGCAGACCGTCAGCAGGCTGTTAGAAGGAGCTGGGGCCTCCGCAGAGGTAGTGCTGGTGCAGACCGTCAGCAGGTTGTTAGAAGGAGCTGGGGCCTCCGCAGAGGTAGTGCTGGTGCAGACCATCAGCAGGTTGTTAGAAGGAGCTGGGGCCTCCACAGAGGGAGTGCTGGTGCAGACCGTCAGCAGGCTGTTAGAAGGAGCTGGGGCCTCCGCAGAGGGAGTGCTGGTGCAGACCGTCAGCAGGCTGTTAGAAGGAGCTGGGGCCTCCGCAGAGGTAGTGCTGGTGCAGACCGTCA
>JABFEB020000060.1:18234179-18245320 GCA_019775895.2 Stomatorhinus ivindoensis
TCAATGATGGAGTGCTATCTTCCCTACCTACAGTACAGAACTGAAAGTGAAAATCTTTGTCTTTTCCCAGTCCCATATTACCCCCCTTCCAAGGGTACATTTGCACAGTCAATGGTTCCCTGCAGCTACTGTTCTGCTGGTGGTCTGTTTTGGTCGACCGCTCTCCTTAAAGTTTGAGGTAGGATAGCTTTGTGGATAGTCTAAGCCTCATGAGAAACCGTCTCACAGATGTCAGCCTACCCAGTCTCCGAAGGTGTCCAGTTTCCCGGAATGCCATGTAGTGACCTGAGACCTAAGGGAACTGACTGTGCAAATGTACCTTCAGAAGGGGGTAATATGGAACTGGAAACAGATGAAGATTTTCACTTTCAGTTCTGTACAGTGGGTCTAGGGAAGACAGCACCCCATATTGGGTGACTGACAGTTCAGCTGGATGGAAGTCAACCCAACTGCAGAGGCTGATGTAAACAGAGCGTGAATCTGCTGAAACCATCACCCTCAGTCTGGCTGTCCAGTGGTGTTCCAGTGGTGGAAATCTGTTGCCGCAGATTCTGGGTCACGTCACATACTGTTTGGGAGGCTTCATATTAGGGGTCCGTTTAAGTGCAAAATGAGGTGTAGATGGCTATGGGGGGTTCATTGCGTCTGCTGGACCCATGACTCCCTTCAGATGGAGGGCTTGTATCACTACAGTAGCAAAGAAAAGTGCCAGAATGAATTTAAATGCAGATCTGTGTAAGTGTGGAGTGCCTTTCTGACTAGGAAAACATTGATAAATTTAGGCAATTATCACCTGACAATTGCCATGCTCATTCTTAATTAATCTTTTTACCTCCGGTTTTATTGAATGCCTGATTTGCTGCGGAAGTGCTTCACTGGAGAAATGTTCTCATAATGTCCCGTGTAAGATGCTCATCTTGGACATTGTGATATTGTTGGCTACTTCACACTGCATGTGCTGGACTCTTTTCATCTTCTATTCATTTAGATGTAACTGCAGGTGTCTGTAAAGTGAAAGCTAATGAGTGGTCAATAGCAGAGTTTGGGCGTGGGGTGGCAGCTTTATATTCTGTGGCTTTTTTAATGGGGTGACCCTTAGGAGCTACGAATAAGGCCACTATTATTGTTAGTCACAGTAACAGGCAGTGACACTAATGATGCTGAGAACAGAAATAAACTAGCAAGCTTGATTTTTAGGGATCGTTTAAACTCACAAGGTTACCGTGTCACCAGTAATGAGCTGAAAATTGATTGGCTGTAATCAATATTAATTTGAGTGTCAGTGTGGTAATGGATGTAGCAAAGCCAGATTTTGACGTGCTTCTGTGTGTGTGTATGCTGTATCGTTAGGATGCATCGCCCTTAAAGGAACCCAGAGTTCATTCCATCCATCCATCCATCCATCCATCCATCCATCCATCCATCCATCTATTCATTTATTTTCCACCACTTTTCTGGGTCGCAGGTATAGCAGTCTGAGCCCAGACCTCTGGCTATGGATGGGAATTGGTAAGATTTTATCGATACCAGTGCCATTATCAATTCTGAGTATCAATCCGATTTTTTTTCAAACCAGTTCCCTTATCGATTCCTGATCAGTTTTCTGTGAAAAACTGAACTCTTCTGGGAAAACATAGACCTACACAGCTTTCCAGCATCAATGCAGCCGTTTTATCCGTTTGAACACAATGTAGAATGTCCAGCTAGTATTTTAACATGTTAAATTACACAGCTCCATAAAAGGATGTAACTTGGAAAATAAACAAAATACTGACTGGAAAAATAATTCATCTTTCAAAAAATAGACATATATATTTAGTAAAATTTGAATAACCTAAAATTCTGCTTTTATCTACTGAATGCACATTCTTGCCTACACTCTTTAACTTTGCATTCGTGTAATTTTTGCTAGATATAATTTACTAAATTATATCTTTGACGAAAATAAGAAAGCATCACTAAAGCGCACATTAAATATATGATTTGTGCAAATCATCTCTTATCAATCATTTACTTCTTACAATTTATTTCTCCTGCATTTACATAGAATATTAATAATGCGCTCTTTCACAATGTTCCCATGCAAATGTGTTGTGAAAGTCCAACACTAGACCAACATCTCAGCAGTTCTAAGATAAACCTGAAATTTAATATCAGATGAGTACTGCACTCAAATTGTAGGGAGAAAGATGCCTTGTTGTTCACGATGCAGTTTAGTGCACTGTGGCCCATTCTGCACTGACAAGTGCACTGGTGCAAGGCTGGGGCCAGTCTCAGACCGCCCTTAACTTCTTGTCATCCAGCCCCATGCCCCTGGGATGAATTTGGTACACCAGGAATTTGATTGCCAGCCGATGAAACTCACTTTTCTCCCCCTTCACAAACAGGTGATTCTCCTAGAGTTCCAGAGACCTGGCAAACATGGTAGATATGTTCCTTGCTGGAGCAGGTGTAGACCAGGATGTTGTTGATGTAGATGACGACAAAGTGGTTCAGCATGTCAGTGAAAAACAGAGGAAAACACCAGAAAGCATAACTGAGGTCAGGCTAGGACTGGGCAGTTTTGCATCCGCAATCAGGAACCAGGCTGACGACGGATGAACAGGGGATTCGGGAGTCTCCAGAGACTGGGGAACGAGGACTGAGAGGAAGCAGACTGGACAGGACATTCCGGGACAGGGAAGGCAGGTCCAGCGGGTGGAGGTGGAACACAGCGATCAGGGTCAGGGCATACGCTGTGATCAGGATCCAGACTGTGGTAAGGCAGAGAGAGAAGCTTGGTTTGTCTTGTGCAGACTCGACAATACCTCATACTGTGCACAGGCTGGTTTTAAAGGCCCAGGCACAGCTGCAGCCCATTCTCCCTGATCTGCTGGCTGGTTCCCGCAGTGGACGTGACACATCTAAGCCCCAGAATGGGACTCTCCGCTTTTCGTGTTCATGCAAATTGCCCCATCATGCACAGCAAATGATACATGCGCTGATGGAAATGGGATTTCCCTCACACTGCCGATAAGGCTTAATAAAGTAAAGAATGGGGCCGTTGTTATCAGCTACAGAGTGACAGTGGGGCTGATCACCAAACTCAGAAAAGCACAAATGGAATCACATTGGAGACAGGTGTCGCTGCTGCAGAGGGATATGCTGAAAATGTGGAGTGGGGGGCAGGCTCCTCTTTGTGTGGGGGGGGAGAGCTCTGAGTATAGCCCATCACGTGGACCTTTGGTTTCTGTGGATTCATTCAGATGTCGTTCCACCTCCCTGCTCTTGCTTGTGGGTCTTAGTTACGCCTCTAGCTCTGGTTACATATGTACGTTCTGCTTCAGGCCGACTCATCCTCCCTTCAGCTAGTGTTACAGCGCAGGAATGAGTGCGCTTGTTAATTTGACCGATTTCTAATCATTGCTGCATGTTCAGACAGGCAGCCATGCAAAGCATGACAGTGCTTCCCCAAGCCCCAGGCCGGCACATTTTTAGATCATTGTGGATTTCTAGTTGGTTGTTCTGGGTCTTGGATAGTTTGAATAAAATCTGCCTTAAGATTTCATTCTCTTCCAGACTCAGCCAGACAGGATAGGAGTGGGAGGACTATTCCCTAAATTTAGCGTTTCCAAAAGCCAACGGACTCCAAGGGAGATTTCCTTCAGGTGGGGTTATTGTGATCTTTGTACAGGAGGCTTTTTCCTTGGGGTTATGCATGATGCAATGTTCCATTAGTCATTGGCAAGTGGATGGACGAAACAGAGCTTTGGGTTGCTTCCGTGGGGTTAGTGCATGTGCTATGCTTTACTCGTGCCTTCACACGCTTCACAGACTGCTTCTGGGTTTACCATTCACAGGTCAGTATATTTCACTACTAAATGGCTTTGTTTATGTGAAAATGACATACTGTCCTACATTAGCCTCAGGATTTCTCCCTGACCAAATGTGCCATTTGGGTTTCCTTGCATCTACGACATATTAAGTGACTGGCCCAGTGTGCTGTTGGGACACGTGACAGATTTTTTTCAGTCTAACACGCCAGTGATATTCCGCCAGACCAGCAGAGGGCAGATGTTGTGTTCTTGGTCTGAATGGAGCTTCGCAAAAGCAGGAGGAGATAAGGTTTATAACAGCAAGTTTCAAGTCTTCAGATTTTTAAAACAATGAAAACATAAAATTACTTAACCAATGTCGGCCTTGTCTCACAAACAGTACAGAAATAAACAAGTTTAATATTTGCTGTTTACATCCTCCCAATCATGGTTCTCATTAAAAATACTATTCCATTCTTGTGATGGAAAATGATTTATGGGTAGAAATCAATTAATGATGACATAGGTAGAATATATCATTAATCTTGAACAACTATAGATGAGACAAGATTTCCAGAGCTATTGATAGTTGTTGTTTCCAATTGACTAAATCAAAAGGACAAAGTTTACATACATGCCACCTCCTGGATATACCTATTTAATTATCTTGCACATGCAGTCAATTTGCACAGTTTCCACTAGACATAAAAATCTGTACTCAAACCGCAGTCAACTCCTGATGATGAAATTTACATCACGTCCCCACTTGCGCAACCAAAAGTGCCTACGGAAAACAAGTATGGACTGGCCTTTAGTACATACGGACACTTGGCCCAGTTGCCTTGTCTTGCGTTCAATTATCTCTCTCCGAGTCGGAACTCAGATGAAAACGACACAAGAAACGTCACTTCCTGTCGGAAACGCCTCTTTTATGACGTTGATGCTGGACAGAATTTTGTTGTCCAAGTTTCCCCTGTGGCATCTTTTCAACATGGTGACTTACACACTCAACAGTAATTCTGTTTTATAAATATTTTAAAATGCTTATTTTGTTAAATGTATTAATAGTTATAAATGTAATTGCACGTGTTCAATTTAAAGAATACCATATCATGACCATAAACTTTATCCTAGCATGCAATATCAGATTTTTACCAGACTAGTTAGTGTATTTTTTGTAGTTAATTTGCCTCTTGAAAAAAGAATATCACTATGACTGTACTAAAATATTTTATAAAGCTTTTAATGCGGTTTGAGTAGTTCGTGTTCTTGTTTGTTTGTCTCTCGGAAAAAAGAATCTCACTTCAAATCTGCTAAAATATAAAGCAACAACACACAGCAGCGTGTTCATGGAGGCAGCCATGTTTGTTCCAAGATGTGGTAGCTCGGACGGGAGATTGTCGGACGAGAGGTCACTCACCTCGGAATTTCCGAGTTCCGAGAGATAATTCGAATGCACCGTTGTACCGTGCCCAAGCACGATTGTTCCCCCTCTCCACCCCCTACTGGTCTTCTCTCACATTACATTTAACCGTCCTGGCCTGAGCACGCTTTCATCCCCACCGTGTTTATTTTTTTGAAGAAAGCGCTTTCCTTCCTAAGTTATAACACAACAGACTGGAATTCACGATTAATATCCTTATTTTGTGGCTTATATGAAGTCATTATGGTTATGATGACACTGATTTATCAGGTATGCAATGCAGCAAATTTTTATTTATCTATTCTGCCTGTATAGGAGGACAGTCCCACATTTTACACAATTTCTCCATTTGTGCAGACTAACATTGCATTGGGATACTGTTACCGAAAAGGTATTGTGGTACTGCATTTCTGAAAGCTGCTTAGTATTACATTTTTTTAGTATTGGTACTAATTACAATATTACAGACATTGCTAACTGTGAGTCGGATTAACCATGCTCTGACCCACCTTATCAAGCAGACCAGGGTATGGTTACGCATACTGCATGTGGGCATGGAAAGGAGTGATCACACTAGTTAAATGAACTGGATTTTGGGGGTTAAACGTGCTTGGGCACGGTATGGTTCGGCTAATGTCGGTACACCCTAGCAGTCTGTCTCAGCTAAGCTGAAATATAAGCAGACTGATCTCCTCACCAGATTCTGCAGTGATTTACGGCAAGCAGTAATAATTACTTTGGGGAAACTGGGGGAGGGGAATAATTATTTTCTTTATATAACTCATTCACGGAGTGCATATAGAATCCTAACACTCGCCTAGATGGAATGATTCCTCCAGTGTGACTGTAAACAGACCCTTTTGTTTGGTTTTCTTTGGCAGCTCACAGGGAGACTAATTTCTATGATACACGATATGTGGAGGATGACAAATGTTTTTATAAAGCCTGGTGTGCTGGGCAGAGTCGAATGGTGGCTTCCGCTGTTTATCAGCGAATCGCTCCTTAACGTTCCGCGCTAGGTGACTCGGTGCTGTCTGTGGGTGTAATCATGGGACACGTGTTGTGTGTGTGCTGAGGACATGTGGGCATGTTTGAATAAGTGCCTGATCTCTGGGCAGTGTTCACAGTGTGTTTTGTGTTTCTGTGTTTGGGTTTGTGAGCCGCTCATTGGCTGCATGATGCTTATAGGCCTCTGTTCTCTGTCCCCAGTGTCTGCTGTCCCAGCCAAAGTTCTGGGCTGTGGAGGTGGCCGCCCTGATCCTGCGCACAAAGGTGGAGCGGAGGAGCACCCGGCGGGTGGAGAGGGCCATGATGCAGACACAGGTACTATAGCCCCGGAACAGCAGTGATGCCCCCATGCCTCCAGCCCGTGTGTGTGTGTATATTGCACAATACGAAGGTTGGGAATGCCTTGTCTGCTGTTCGTTAGGTGATGCTGTTTTCCACAGTATGAGGGTTACAAGCTGGCTGTGACTCAACCCTTCCTTGCTGAATGCTGAGTCAGTGTGATTAACCCCCACTGGGTGGGTGTTAACTACCCCCAGTCGGAGCCTGTTTGCCGCTTAATCGTGGAGTCGCTGGAGCCTTTTCGCACCCCTCCTGCGAGTGTATTCACGTTGGATGGTGCTTGCTTGCTTTGCAAGTCTTCATACCTAAGACCCTGCTGAGCCATGCCCGGGTGCCCCAGCTATCACGGTGGCAGAGGTGCCAGACAGCCTGTCCCCCCCCAAGGGGTAGGCAGCGGCAAGGCGTGTGGGCAGGATTCTGGACTTCCTGGGCCACTCGGGCCATTCTTTTTCATTGCTGTCCCCCATCGGGATTCTTTAATTGAAGCCGTGTGGCTCACAACCCACCCGCAGAGTCACTCCCAGTATTACCGGACTGTCCAGCTGATATCCTACCTTCATTTCCTCTTCCTCTTCAGGGAAACATGACCTTCAAAGAGTCAATAATCATGTTTTTTTTTTTTTAAGTGCCGCTGCAGGGTAGCCTTGGAAGTACAGTTGTGAGAACCAAAGAAACACACACGGCCAACATCCCCAACACCATTGAGTTGCCTCTGATTCTCCACTTTGATGAAGAGCCAAAGTGTGGTGTGGGCATTTATTGTATGTTTACTCACATCTGTCTGGAGATCAGTAACACGGTCGGTGGCCTCATTCTATCTAGGGCAGATTTGGGCATCGGACGAAGGTGAGAGAGGTAAGTGGGGGCAGGTGAACATGCATAGTGGCGTGGTATTTCTCCAGGCTTCTTCACCCGGGTGGGGGCAGGCGTGAGAAGGTGAGAATGCACCAGCGTGGTGTGGTGTACTTGTGTCTGTTGTGGCACTGTCAGGTCTCCCCTGAAAAAGCAGTTTTTAGCTCTTTATATTCATGAAGGTGGTTGGGATTGGACCTGTGCTTGGCCTTGGGTTCCCTGTCCACGGGACCCTCCATTGCAGTCACTCGTCCCCCCTTTGCCAAGAGAACCTCCGATATTACTGTGAAATATTGTCAGCCCTGAACACGGCCCCCATCTCATTGGACTGTCCCTAATTTAGTGTTAATTTGAGCCCCTATACCTGCATCCCTAGTGGCTGAAGTTCCCAGTATTCTTAGCAGGACAGAGATGATGCTGCTTGGAATGTGGGTTCAGTTGGCAGTGAATGAAACACAAACTTAGCTTGAGCTTTAAAACTGCAAGCTATCCTTTTCCCTTCAGTTTTGCAAGTTAAAGGTAGTAAGCTCTCATTTGACGCCCCACTTATTACACCCATAAGCATAAGTCCCATTGAGACAATGGATGTCGGCTGTTTTGATGTGTGTCCTGACGACTAGTGCAAATAACAGGCTCATAACACTAGTCAGTGCAAGGTCAACTGACCTGCTCATCTCTAATGGCGTGTGGTGGTTTTTTGTGATTCGTGCCTACCTGTACCCGGCCACCAGGGGGAGCACTCAGGAATGAAGATGATCTGGGTCACCGGGCACCCAGTATGCTCTACTGGTTCCGTGCCTTCGTCTCCTGTCCTTGAGCATATGGAAGCTTTCAGGAGGCACTTTGTTGTTATGCTAACACTACATAGACTCTACATAGACCTTCCAGAAGGCATCTGATGTTTGGAGGGACCGCAATCCTTCACCTGATGACCTTGATGAGTCCCACAGTTACGTAGGATGTACATTGGCAGAGAAAGTGCGCTTGAAGGAGCTCCCTGGCTGTGTCAGTGGGAAATTAGCTATCCAGGATCCCCTTTACTAATTAAACCTGGTTGTTAATAAAAACCGATTGTGGCAAGTGAAGTGGAAATGTAATTTCCGGACAAGCCCTGTTCTCCCCCCACCTCCTGGAATGCAGCATCTGGGGTGGGGTGGCGAGGGGAACGACATAGTGGTTGTGTTCATTTACTGACCTGCGGTTTGGGTAGTCCCTAAGCGGTGGGGATGTGGTGCTTCTCCTGCCACTCCATTACCTGTGCGTATGACACTCCAGTGTGCATCAATGGGATACCAGCAGCAGTGCCCCCCCGTTTCCCCATGTTGGTGTCTTTGACACACGGCAGAACATTTGGTTTGGGCTGGTTCTCCCAGACAACGTGACAGACAAAAGAGCGGATCACCGCCATGATGTTTGTTTGGTCCTGTGTGTCTGGCAGGCCACTGTGGGCTGAATTGGTGGACAAGGTCGGGCACATAGCTGATATTCATGTGTGTCACCAAGCTGATGGGCTGGCCAAAGGACTGTGCTCGACTATGGTTCCGCTGACTGCCTCTCTTGGCCCGTCTAGCTCCCGTCACTTCTGTGGTCTGTTTTCCTCCTCTTTTACTCACAGGATTGTGCGGTTTTTACCCAGTTGTAATTAATGTGATGTAATATACCCCTGCTCTTATTGTTGAGGGTGGGAGGGTCCAATTATCAAAATTCCGTTCAGGATACTTGCTACAGCACTTTTGCCCTTGTGGAAAAGAAAACTATGTGGTTGATCTGAATTGCATTTTTTAAACCTGACTTAAGCCTGCTGGTAGTCTGAGTAGTGCCTGGCTGACTGAGACTGTCACTGTCTCCCCCCTGCCTCCAAGACCCTGGTGGACCACTTTGAGGAGAGGAGCCTGCCTGTGAGCGAGCGTCTGAAGGTCTTCTATTGCTGCCAGGTGCCGCCACACTGGTTGCTTCAGGTAATGGCCATGCCCCTCTAGCTGCCATGGACGACGATGATGTCATCCCCCTGTATAACCATGCTGACGCCTTTTCCTTAGGACCTGTTCGATTTTGTTTCAATTTTTTTCGGGGTGGGGCTGGGAAGGTGTCTTTGTGTGTGTGTGAGTGTGTGTGTGTGTGTTTGTATGACAGCGTACAAGCATGCGTGTCTGCCTGCCTGTGTGGCTTCCATGAGTAGTAGTAGAGGCTGTTTTTTTTAAGCTCCTAGCATCCCTGTTCTTGCCTGTTGTTTCTCATCCTTCTTCAGCGCCAGCTGGCTAGCCTGTTGATGGACCTGGGCTGTACGAGCTCCGCGCTGTTGCTGTATGAGAGGCTGCAGTTGTGGGAGGACGCTGTCATCTGCTACGAGAGGCTGGGCCAGCATGGCAAGGCAAGTTACTGTCACTGATCATTCCCTGTCCCACATCCTTCCTTATTAGCCCGTGGACTAATGGTTATGCATTGTCCTCTTTTTATAGTTCATCCTACCCCAATCACTGTTCAGGACATAGAGACTGGCAGCTTGGTGGCCCTCCATATGCACGCACGCACGCACGCACGAAGAATTACTTCGAATTAGCAAATAAACGTTAAAATACACAATAATGTCTTTTCATATCAGCGAGAATGGCAATATCTTATCCTATATACACCTTTTTGCATATGCACAATTCTACTTTAGTTACTTGCCTGCTTACTTTGACATTCTTATGCAAGATGACACTTTTTGTATTCCTTATTTTATATTTGGTATTTTAAGCTTTTTGCTGTTTATGAAAGCAATGGCTTGGCATGATAATAAAATACAAATAACTTAATTTCATCCAGTCTAATGTCCTATTTCCTGCCCCCTATGTCTGAACTCACCCTGTAGTAGCCTGTTCTGTATGTTACTTCACTCACACAGGAATTCTGCCCGCTGCTCTAATGCCAATGGCGCTCTTCTGTCACATGGCCATCCGGTTCCATTGCTTGTGTTGAGTTGCAGCTGATCTTACTATAGTTTTGGCTGGAGTTTGATGTTCTTGGGAGGGTTTGATGATACAGACCCAGAAAGTCTCAAATCACACCACTGGCCTCTTTCCTTAACCTGGGGTGTCTTGCCTAGTTTAAGATGCATGTCTCAGTGATCAATACTGCGGTTGCTATGGGAACCTTCATCGTGTTATCATCCAGGAGCTGGCGGCCCACACTCGCAATTTGTTCTAGTGCCCTGAGAACCGTGGGGGGCGTGATCTGTCGCCCGAACGGGTGCGTTGTCCTTCGTGACGTAGCATGACAGTGTTGCTGGTTAAGGGGATGCGAACACCCTGCTGCACACACAGATGTGTCCACAGACACGTCCATACGGATGGGAGACGGTGCTCGCCCTCGGCATGGGTGGGGATGCGGAGAGACTCTATGTTCCAGAGGAGCGAGACACTCCAGCCGAGTTATGTAACAGCCATCTGCTGTGCATGGAGCCGCTTCACAGCAACCACCAACCCCCCCACCACGCTTTTTTTTCATTGTCTTGTGCGTCAAATCCCCCTTTCCTCTTTTTGTCCACCCTTTGCTTTGCAATGCTGCTTTCAGTTTTATCTTCGGTTATGTTGACATGGCCTGTATAATCATAGGTCAGGCACACACACACATGCACATGCCCCTTCACACACACACACGCACCTTCACACACACACACACACGCACATGTAGGGTAAACATATCCTTATGGGGACCGCTCATTCATTTCTATCTGAAAAATG
>JABFEB020000060.1:18255128-18287120 GCA_019775895.2 Stomatorhinus ivindoensis
TCTCTGGCCCCCCCCCCCCCCCCCCGTCTCCCTAGTGTCCATCAGTTGCAGCAGAGCTAAGACTAACCCCCAGGAGGCTCTGCAGATCCTTTCATCTGCTCGCCTCACCCTGCGCAGCCTGACCACCAAAGCCAAGGTATCTTGGATGCAAGTATGTGTAGTTAGTGCAGAGGTACTGTGTTCGTGACCAGTGCTATGTGACTCCTGCTTCCGTTTCTAAAGCAGGTGCACACGGATGTAGCCACAGGTGAGATCCACAAAGACCTGGCCGAGGACATCAGAAATCTGGAGCAGCTTGTCGCGGAGCTGCAGGACCTGTCTGCCCAGCTGCGGAGCCTGTGAGGGGCAGTGCCTGAGCCCCCCGTCCGGGGATGCCGGCCTCGGAGAATCTGACAGAGGCTCGTGACGGATCTGGACTCTTTTGAAAGCTCGACTGAGCCCTCTGATCGATGGCTTACAGACACACCTCTAATTCCACCAGAATAGCTGCCGGTCTATCCGATGGCAGGATAGCTGTGCTGGCTGACGGAGAACAAGTGTACGATCAATGTGCTGTTCGACGATCTGAAAACAAGCTTGTTTGTGCACGACGTAAATTTAAGTTCTCATTGATCCAAAGACGACAAACTGGTGATTGAGATTTGGGAAAATAAAAAAGTATATAAAAAAGTAAGTAAATGATTATTATCATTATTTATTACTATTATTTTATTTTAATATCCATATATAGCCCTTTTTAACATTTGTGACAAATTCTTTGTTGTGTTGTTTACACATTATTACTGCCCATCACTCACCCTAATGGAGTGTGATGTGAGTTTTCAAGGGCTTCATCTGTTCTTCAGCTGGCAATGAATGACACATGGTCAGATGGTCCCGCTTCCCCCCCCCCCAACACACACACACACACACACACACACACACACTTCCAAACACAAGGCTATCCATCTGGTTGAGTAGATGGCTTGGTGGAAGGTTCTGGAATTTTCCCTGACTCCACATCCTTTTTCCGGTGACCCTCTCTCACTCGAGGGAACGGCGAGTGGCTGTCTGCTTCCACAAAAGGATGTTTCTGGCCGAAGGCTGCCAAAGGTCACTTTAAAGTCTGGTGGGATGACCACTTTTACTACAGAGTCATGGAGTTTTAATACTGCTCGGGGGTGGCGTGTGGCTCCGTGGGCTAAGCTTGGGTACCTGTGATCAGAAGGTTGCTGGTTCAACCCCAGCCTTGGCATGTCTGTGGCTCTTTAAGCAAGGTTATTAACCCCCAGCTCCCTGAGCTTTGCTATGGGTGGCTACACTTTGCTGGCAGTTTGCACTCACCTACAGAGAGCAAGTTGGGGATAGGCGTCAAGAGGATCAATAAAGCATCAGTTAATTAAATTACACTGGATGTTTTTCTGTGCACGGTTTGTGGTTTTGGTCAAAAATGATGACAGAGCATCATATTTCTCTGAACGACATCTGTGGGAAGCACATTTCACTTGTGTCATTTTTGACATCTTACATGCTCCTTGCAGCTACCTACATCTTTATCTTTTATAATAATCTCCGCTGTACAGATCTAATAATAGCAAAATCTTCCTTCATGTTTCTTTGTCTGATGCATAAATGAAACATACTACCCGAGTGGTTTTATTTTTGCCCAGAATGACCCTTATGGTTGCAGTAGCAGGGTGCAATGCAGGGTAGTAGTGCTTCACAGCTCCTAGGCTATGAATCCCAGATCAGATGTGATGTAATCACGCGCCAATCAGGGGAAATCATTCTCCCGCAAGGATTCAACCAGCACATTTCAGTTGCAACTGAGATTTACAAGGATGTCATCATGATAACCTCAGGAATGTCAGTGTGAGTGAGCGAGGTTGGTGCAAACAAACATTAACTGTTTTGTCTGCAGGGTTAGGTTCTTTGAGGCCCTCCTGCGAATCACGACGTAGCACAATATTTTGGTCTTTTTTTTTATTTTTTATTTTTTTACATGATTTCCATGAATCGGTGGTTACTGTGACTGTGATCATACGCAGTTCGTTGCTGCTTCCCTGGAGAATTCCGTCAGGTAATTGTTAAACGCACTGGGAACCATTCCAGGAAACAGCGCTCTCTAGACCAGAACTCTCACTGGTGTAAATACTCCATCCACCCTCTCAGTTTCCTGTATTCAGATGTCCAGATATTGGTGTCTTTTTGCACTTGCATGGTCTCAGATGGAATCTGTGCGAATCCTCTGTGGGTTGTCCTAGTGTTTTCGGTGTTCGGATCTTCATTTGATCCTAGTGCCTCTGCTCCTGTTTGCGCCCTTTCTCCCTCATATGCCCTCAGTATTGAATGCAGTGCTGATGAATCATTCCACACATTGACATGCTTCAAACGAGTCATTAACTTCCATTCACCAACCCCAAAGCACCTATATGCTCTCTGTGTTTGAATCAAGAAGTCAAAACATTCCTGCACTATTATGCAGGTCTTTTGAGAAGGAGAGCTCTGGACAATTCTTATCACGGTCCTGCATGTCTGTTCCCCTAAGCTTTGAAAGCACCTGAACAGGAGAACCTCTATCAGCGTGCGAGTCTTAGTTTCGGCTTCTGCATTGAGGCCCAGCTTCAAGGAAGCCTTCGTGTCCCTGAAGCTGTAACTGAACAGCTTCAGAAGACCTTACTCCCCTTTCTTGTTTTGTCATGGTTTCTGAGGAGACCATATAATCACTTTATAAGCTCCCTGTGAAGGGTTATTGCTTGGCTTGTCCAATTTTTATGATGAATACAGCCATGTTTGGCAAGCATAGCTTTGCTTTTCAGACTATTTACAGTCTTTCACATTAAACGCCTGCCAGCTTTAAGGAGTCTGTCTGTGGGCTGAATTGGAGATCCTACCATCAAAATGAGGTCAAAGGACATCGCTGTGGCTCCATACCCCATACCTACATTAGTTTGTGTTCAGCCAAGTAGGGCTACCCATCAAAGGTCAGAATCCTTCTCTGCATCATTTTCCTTGAAGATGAGTGATGTGATGTTTTCATCCTCTAGTGAACGGTCTCCCTTTAGCTGCACCTCGACTGATTCGTCAACCATTTCACCACATTACAACCTGGTATCAAACCCTTTCCTTTACCATTGGGCTCGCTTCTCCCATGGTGCCCCAGTGATCTAATTACTGTCACTGCATGCAGTCAAAAGTAACTTCTGCTCTTTGTGTGTGTGCTGGGGGTGGGAACACGTGGCCCGTCTTATAAATAACCCTCTGACACTATTGTGCACTCGACTCCATGTGAAGGAAGCCCTCTGCATGGAAACATTACAGCTCCACAAAGACCGCAACCTGCTCCCCTGGGAGTCACGTTTCTCATGAGGGACATTAGAGCTCAGATCCAAATCAGTCTGCTACCAGGACACAGGGAGCTTGATAAGTCATTACTGAAACATTTTTGACAAGAGTCTAATGGTAACTGAACCCGTACATGCATGGCGAGTGAAATCAAAAACCTGGCTGGGTTAGGTTTAGATCTCAGTACAGTGCTTTTTGAGGGTTACACTGTCAGGCTGTAAGCAGAAAGTGTTACAGGAGTGATGCATGCAGAGAGTGCTTATAAATATTGTATACAATGATGCGTCTTCGCATTTGAGTGAATCGCAAATGGAAACAGTTATTAAGTAATTTGACCCTTGGACCATAATGGTATATGCGTGCAGTAATGATTACACAAAAACAGTAGTGTGCAATATAGAGTCACGAAATAAATGTCCACTTGTAATTTCTGCTGTATATAGGGAGAAAAAAATGGACCACTGGAAATCATTTCATGTAAAGAATGGAATCATAAAACATTGCCTAATTGTTCGGTAATTTAAAAAGTGAAATGACTCGGTACAAAAGGAATTTATTTGAGTTCCCAGACACACAGCGTGTAGGATCCTTTTAAAGACCCCAAAGCGAAAGCTTTAGGGTCCGTCCCGGGGAGAGCTTCCCCCTCCTGACGTCACATCTGCTCGGCTCTGACTCCGGCTCTGACTCCTGTCCTTACACAGTGAAACTTTTAAAAAACTCCCCGATCCCGTCTGCGGCCGGCAGCGTCGCGCACATCTGCCGCTTGCCTCCCCCTTTGCCCCGTTTCGCCGTCCGGCCGCGCTTTACTCCGTTTTACGTTCGTTTCGCGGAAGCCTTGCTATTTTACTACTTCGAATTTAAAATTTCCTCTGTGTGTTTTAGAAGCGCTGGGTAAATGCGTGGGCTCAGGGTAGAAGCTGTAAATCATTTATTTCTTGCTTTAGAATAGTTCCCCCCCCCCCCAGTTTTCGGATATAGAAAGTGGAAGCAAACATCTGGAATTTCTGCAAGGGACGCATTTTAAAGCTTTTGTTGTTCTTGTTTTTTTACTATTAAAAAGTTCGTTGCGTCCCGATACGGAGTGAGTATGGCTTGGCTGAGATGGGACATTTTGCTCCCGGTGTGGGTATTTGTCTCGCCGGCATTCGCGTCCCCAGAGCAGAGCGGGTTCAGGAGATACTACGTCTTGCAGCCCGGTTTGTCCGGGACACTCTCTTCCCGGGCCGGCTCCGCAGCGCAGCCCCGCTCCTACAACGTGGAGCTGACTGCCAGCATCGGCGGCCAGGTCCGCAGTCGCAGGATGGGCAGCCAGGCGAACCCAAATCTGCCTCTCCGCCAGGATTCCAAGTTCATGCAGCAACATCAACAGCAGCAGACGGCGCACCAAATTAAAATATCAGGGTAAGGAGATGTAGCGTGTGCTGCTGTCACTAAGTAGGTAACTGGGGTTATACGCTTGCGTCTGCATTTCCATCCTCAGCCGCAAAACTTTGATTATTCAATATTTTTGCGCAAAGTACTTAAGACAATAACCAGGTGTGTAAAACGCTCACATGAAACCAAGAAGACAAAGAGATCTTTATCCTGATATGAAAAATAAGGGAAGATAATTATTAGAGAAACGTCTATAATTATTATGCCGGCAGCCTTTATTATTAGTCAATGGGGGGAAATCATTGTTTTGTAGATCGCAAATTACAACAAATACTGGCTTTGCAACAGCTTAATATAGGAGACATCTGCAGTCCATGTGTTCTGTATCTGACTTATCTAGTTTTGATGGTAAATGCTAATTTTTATTTAGTTTTTAGTTGAGACGTCCTAAGCTTACAGAGTCTGAAAATCAGACAGTTTTTCCCAGGACACACCCTGAGCCTGTGTCTGTATGCGTGAAGTTTTTCCTGGGTGCTGTTGCAGGATTAACATCTGTGGAGGTCAGTGCTGTCATGGATGGAGCAGGTCTCCCGGATCACAGAGATGTACAAAACGTGAGTATGCAAGTTGCGTGGAGCCACATGGCGTGGGGAAGGCTAGACTGGTGGGCTGGCAGCCTCTGCACAAGGGGGCTTGGCATCACACTGTGGGCGTGCTCCCATTGGCGCAAGCAGCCATGTGTCTGCATACACTGCAGACCATGTGGGCATCTCCTTAAGGAGTACTGCTCCAGTCACAGGTCTCTAAAGGTGGTGATCCAGTTTCTGGCTGAACTGTCTCACCTGTAACCCTGTAAGTTACTCCGGTAGGGTGATGTATTCTCCAGCTGGTTATGATACTTCCCTTGAGACTGGGTTCATGAAGAGCAGTAATAGCAGGCCATTTGTGTGGTGTAATTGTGAGGTTTCCCAGTGCTTGTATACTGAATGTGTCAGATGGGGTCCCAGTTATCCTGTTACGTGCATTTGTACTATCATTCGCAGTATCGTCACCCTGAAAGAGGCACACCGTAGTTCATGTTATCAGCTACAGACACCCAGTGTCATGCAGGGGGTAGCGGAAACATGACTGGAGAGCCGACAGTGACAGCATGTGTGTTGGCCCCCCACCACCCCTTCTGGTCAGGAAACTTGCAGTGGGGTAGTGCTGCTTTCACCAGTAGCTAGGGGATGGGGTGCTGTAGCACACGTGGTTTATAAAGTGGGAATAAGGCCCGGTAGGCATGAGAACAGGCTGGTTTTGTGCCGGTCTATAAATAACCAGACACCTGTGAGACAATAACAGCTTCCCCGGATGGGGTGCGTGTGGCCGTTGTGAACGCTGGTACTGTATAGCCTCACAGCTGGCTCGGCAGACATCTAGCCCAAGTATGCACCCGTTTGGTCTGCTGGCAGCCACTGCTTGCCCCCACTCACCAGCACACCTCATCGCATAGTTAACAGGACGCTCCTTGTGTCGAATGACATAGGCCCCCTGCTCGCGTTCTTCTGTCTGCCTTGCATATTAAACAGTCCAAACGTGGCCGGTGACCTTTTTCCTCAGCTTGCTGTCTACAATGGTATATTTGGTGCTGTCACTCTGACCTTTCTTCTTGGTCACACATGATTGTGCGTGCCACATGTCTGTGTGGGGGGTGCTTTCATTTCCCCCCCCCCCCCCGCACATTGTCGGGCATGGTTTTCCCACAATCTCTCTGGGAGGGTCATAGAGGGGGTTATGACCAGGCGGCAGGGGACAGACCAGCCTTCGTCTGATGGCAGGTGTGCAGGTGGCAGAAGCTGGCAGAGTTTATGGACAGCAAGAAGAGACAACATGGTGGTTACTCCCCAGGAAAGTGACTCCCTCCCCCGGACCAACCATCTAGTTATTTGCACCACAGATCACGTAGGGGAGAGAGGTAAACTGGAGTTCACAGCTTGACCTCAGTGGACAGTGGAAGAAGACACATCTGCTGCTTACAGTCTGGGCAGCCTTCTCTTCTTAGGAATAATCTTCAAGACCAGTACAACCCAGTGTGCTGCTTACAAATATTGTTGTTATTCACTGAATGCCAGTTACAATCAGACACAATCTTGCCAAAAGTTTAACAATCCAGAGCTATCCACCCTGTTCATGGTTTCACCATGTCATAGGCTCCACTAAGGCTTTGGCTGTCCTGTTCAGTGTTGGCATACTGAGGCACTTCAGCTTTCAGCACAGGATTCACCAACAAGAAAGCATCTTGCTGTACAGAAGAACAATACCAGCAGATGATATATGATTTTCTGCACGAGGTTTTCTTTGACGTCTCTGTCATCTTTCCACACAGGTGGTCTTCTTCGGCTACCTTGCTGTGCTCTGCTTGTGAATGAGTGACTGGGTTGTAAACCATTTGAAAAAGGTTTAGTGATGCCTCCATTTGGACATACACCAGCATACACTCCCACCCTTGCATGCCAGAAACAATTTATTCCTTAATAGAAATAAATTCTGTTTGTTCTGGCACTGTTCAGAGTGTGTTTGATAAATGTGCTGCATGAATATGTGCATTGGTTTCTGCTGGCAGTCCCTCAAGGAGTTTGCTGGATGAGATCTATAACAAGCAGGAAGAAGGCAGCCCTGTACCACTCCCCCCCCCTTGGGGCCTGGGCAATAATCGCTGGAAGAGTATGGAAGTGAGGGGATCGAGTCTACCACCATAGGAAGCCTCTATAAGGACAGAGTCACATTGACCTGTAACCTGGCCTGGCTCCAAGGGGCAAATGGATTGTAAACAGAATGTGCTTGTGACACAGTATTTTGAGTGTGAATGACATGCATGGATTTCAGACGAGTTCAGTAGAATTCAAGAGCTTCAGAAATGTGGTTCTGCTTGCATTTTGATGCTTCTGATTGTCTTCAAGTTGGGTCCTGGAACTTGAGTATGTCACCTCCTCCTGGGCTCTCCTCATACCCTCCTCATACCTTGGTCCTCCACATCTACACTTTCTATCAGTAAGGGCTCTCTTTCCCCTCCAGCTGTCCTTTTGTCTTCCAACTTGCCCGGAGCATAATATTGAGTCTATGTAATAAGAAATGACAGGTGGATCTCAGCGTTTGGCTTCCTGAATTTCTGTTCGCCATCTACAAAGCAGGATGATTTTAAACATAAAAAGCTGGGAATTAATGTAGAAAGGAAAAGAAGAGAGAGGCAGCATCTGTGCAACCTGTCTCCTCTGAGGAGGGTTCCATTGATGGGACATTGAGTGTCACAAGCAGATGGCTGTATAAAAGTAGGATTCCTTCTGCCTCCCTCTGTTTATAGTTCACCTAGTGGAACATTCATTCTGCGCTGAGTGCTGCTGTTCACCAGACATTTTGTTTTGCTTTTGAGAAAACAAAGACAGTCCACACCCAGGATTCTGTTTTCCTGGCCGGTTAAGTCTTTTGTAGACTAAAGCAGAAGTCAAATGCCGAAGTCAGCAGTGCATGCTTATATTTACTTTGGGGAGCAACTGATATTGGCCAAAGTCAGCTTTGATGAACCCAGTTATACAGAAGTAATAGTTGAGAGCCACAAAAGGATCATGCTAATGTACATCTGATTAAAAGTCTCTGTATTTAGTAGGTTTGGATAAGTTTTGCTTTACCTGATTTTTATTGTATATATTAGTATTAGATGCTTAATGATAAAACAATAATGATGCAGATGTTGCCCAGGGAGCTATATTTTAGTGGACCCTCAGTATGGGGGAGGTGAAGGAGAAGGTGGCTCCATGAAAGATCTCATTACTGGTGCCCAGTGCGTATTCAACATTAGAAGATGGCCTACAAGGCTACCCCAACCACACCATTCTCCGGTGATCATGTGCTATGTGGTGAATGGGGTGTGGGGGAGGCTAAGGCTTTGTGCTCCCTTCACCCGCACACTTTATAGGTCCCCAAGCTATAAAGCTACAAAGGGGATTTATTCTTCCAGTGTCCTTATGCCAGAGCAGATCTCTTCATTAGAAGACATGTTCCAAGGTGTAGGGGGAACCGTAGTCAGGAATCTTCTGTCAGGTTCACCTGGATGTTTCCCTTTGCCGTGAGCATGAATTTAAGAATAATGAAGTGATTGTGTACGTATATGTGGTTTATGTATGTATTATTTTGCAGGTACCAAAAAAACAGTTATTTTGAGGTTGTGGGAATCATTTTTTGGTCCCCATTTTATACAAATCTGTGGCAGCAATCAAAAAAGTAAAAATGTTAAGTGTTTTATTTTGTTTGATTACTTATGGTTAAGGTTAGGGCTGGGTAGGAGTTAAGATTGTCATTGCTGGGATTAGGTATTGGCTGATAACAGTTAGTGGACAGCAGGCCCCCTAGAGTGCAGGACCCAAGGTTGTTCACCCCAGGGTCTTCCCTGGTGCACTTGTAAGGCATCCAGAATTGTGGAGGACAGCTCCCACCCTTCCCTTAGTCTATGTCTCCCTTCCGTCTGGCAGAAGGTACAAGAGCCTCCAAGCCAGTTCTGCCAGTCTCTGTAACACCCTCTTCCCCATGGCCATCCAGACTCTGACCTCTTTTCTGTTCCTCTCCTCACAGATATGAATTCCACACTAACTCTGATGACCACCAGTACTTCACTGCCATTTGCACCTTTATTGCACTTTTCCCACTTATAGACGTGAACAAATTGATCTGATTTCTGTACTTCACAATGAGATGCCTGCATTTACCAACAGGTAGTTTGGCCCACTCTTCCTAAGCAAACTGCTCAAGCTGTCTCAAGTTTGAAGGGTGGTGTCTCCACATTCCAATTTTCAGATCATTCCATAGATGTTCTGTAGGATTAAGATCTGGGCTCATGGATGGCCATTTAAGAATAGTCCAATGTTTTTTCTCAGCCATTCTTCAGTGCTTCTAGCTGCATGTTTTGGGTCATTATCCTGTTGGAGGACCCATGACCTGTGACTGAGGCTGAACTTTCTGTCACTGGGCAGGATGTTTCACCTCAGTATACCTTGGTAGTCTCGAGACAACATTGTGCCCTGCACAGATTCAAGGTTCCCCATGCCAGATGCAGCAAAGCAGCCCCAAACTAAACCTCTCCATGCTTCACAGTAGGCATGGTGCTCTTTTCTTTTAAAGCCTCTTTGTTCTTTCTGTAAACATAGAGCTGGTGTGACTGGCCAAAAACCTCCAGTTTTGTCTCATCAGTCCAAAGGACATTCTCCCAGAAAACTTGGGGATTTTCAACATGTATTTTGGTGAATTCAACTCTGGCTTTTTTATGTTTTTCTGTCAGTAGTGGAGCCATCCTGGGTCTTCTTCCATGGAATCCATTATTGTTCAAAATGCAACAGTTGATGTGATTAGATGGTGGCGTACCTTGACTTTAGAGCTCAGCTTGAATTGTTTTGGATGGTTTCCTTTCCTTTTTTTCTACCATCTGCACTATCCTGCTGATCAACCTGGGGTTGCATTTCCTCTTGCATCCACATCCTGGGAGGCTGGCTACAGTCCCGTGAACCTTATACTTTTTAAAAATTTTGGCAACGCTGGTCACAGGAATATGAAGCTGCTTGGAGATGGTCTTATAGCCTTTACCTTTAACATGGTTATCTATAACCTTCTTTCTGAGCTCCTCAGACAGCACTCTCCTTTGCTTACTGTGGTCCATGTTCAGTGTGGTGCACACAATGATGCCAGACAATACAGTAGCATGTTCTTGACCTTTAAAATAGGCTGAAAGTCTGATGAAAAGCTTGAAGGCACTTGTGATACTAATTAAGTTTAAACACTTAGTTTGAAACATGACTATGATGCAAGGATAAATAGTCTCTTTAGGGTACCGAAAAATCTCTCCATACCATTTTAGCATGTCTTTGTAAAATAAACATCAAATAATTTATTTTCACAATTTTTATGGTTTACTGTGTCACATACTAAAGGCATGCAGGTATACATTAGACAATTGCTTTTAATTGAATCACTTTTCAGGAGAAATGAAGCAGTATATCAATAAGCTATAAGGATACCAACATATTTGTCCATCTCTGTATCTATTATTATTTATTCATTATTACTCCCAATCACCCCTCTGCTGCTCCATCATTAGCCATTTGAAACATTCCATTAGTGTTTACTTTTACATTGTGCTTAATGTTGTTAAGATACCCCCCTCGACTTGTCCTGTCTACCCACGTACTTTGTATATCTATATATATATATATAGATATATAGATATAGAGAGAGAGAGAGAGAGAGAGAGAGAGCACCGCAGTATGAGGAACGTTATTTCACCTCACTGTATGCAGTATATTGAATATGGTTGGTGTGACAATATAGCCCCACTTAACTTGACCTGAGCTTGGGCTATTCTTTTATAATCTGTTGAGACTGATGGCTTTGTAATGCTGCTGTATAACAGGAGGGCTTCTGCCTCTCTATGTGTGCGCCCCCTACCATTTGCTTTGTGTTGCAGCCACTTGCCAACCCCAGTGTCAGAATGGCGGAATGTGCCTCCAGCCCCAGCTGTGTGTCTGCAAGCCGGGCTCCAAGGGTAAGACCTGCGAGTTGAAGACCACGGCATCGTCCAACCCGACCATGATGGGAAACGAGCGGCCCAACGGGCATGGTGTGGTACTGCAGCACCCCATCCCCCAGCAGGCATCCCCCCTGAGTCACACCCAAGGCCATCCTCTGCTCCCCCACAGCAGCGTGGCACAGGTGACGCTCACTGTGAAGCAGTCACCACAGCTCATCCGTCCCCAGCCGTAAGTTCCCACTGACTGTGGTTATCTATTTTTCTACTTTTCATTGTTAGAGGTTCAAAAGCAGTGAGCTGTTTTTACAACCATTTTTAATGGAATATTGCAGTGAGTAACATATTATTCCATTATTGTCTGCCTTAAATTTTTCCATCAATTAAATTAGCTCACAAATTCCTCCGCCTTGTTTTCCCAAAGATGGTGAGGCGCACAAACTGATTTCTTCTACTCCATGCTAGGTTCTTGTCTAGATCTCTGTTTTTCTTAACATAAACACTACCTCAAGATCAATACCTGAAGCTGTCTGATCCCTGGGTCTTCACTGTTGTCTTCTGTCAAACGTATTTTATGTTTCAGGTGCTTTCCTGATCTAAACAGTACCATTTTGGGAACACTATAGGTCAATCCCTAGTGCAGTACAGCTTCCTTACATCTTCAGTTCTGGGGGTTCAAATCCCACTTCTGCTCTCTGTTTGGGTGGTGCTGGCATGTTTTCCCTGTGGTGTTTGGGTTTTGTAAGTGTGTGAGTGTCTGCACCTGTGATGGACAGGCATCCTGTCCTTGATCTACCCTTGCTTTGTGTCTTGTGCTGTCTGTGACAGGGGCCACCTACCTGCTTCCCATGATCCTGTTACCGAGAAATGGCTGGAAGATGCTTGTATGGGTCATAGGCTTCCCTCTTGTTGGTACATAAAACCAGTCTGAGTGTTTTAAGACTTGGTGTGGCTGGCCGCTGACTGGCTTAGCCTGTCCTTACCTTGTTTTGCAAAACTTGTCAGCCATGCTAGGTATCACAAGCAGCTCCTGTCCTTGTTTTGATGAACTGGAGCAAAGGTGGGCTTTCAGCCAGCGTTCTGCCTGAACACCAGATGATGTGATGATAGAACTGCTCAGAACTGAACCATTTCACACTTAGACACTTTGGATTCAGGTATGCATTTATTGCATTGATGAATAATATTTGAAGTATTTATGGATTTTTTCTCTGCGTGTGGATTCTTAGTGAAACCTCCATGGTTGAGGTCTGCTCATTTTTTTGAGATGGTCTGTCTTTGCTTCTCGGGGCCTGTCTGATGTTATATCCTCTCCCGACATTTGGCCTTAGCCATACCCACTGGCTGGTGGCAGATGCAGATCTGGCCTGGCAACTGTCCTTCTCCCAGTATGGTGAATGATTATTTCGTGGAGAAGTACTAATCTGCATGGTGGGGGAGGGCTGGCTGGATGGACAGGTCACACTATAAGTAAGCACTGAAGCTTTTCCCTCCATCAATCTGTCCTCACACATCTCAGGCAACAGGTGAATACCACTGTAATTACTGTCAGCATGGTTCTGTTGTTGGAGTTAAATGATGTGAGTTATTTTAATGAATATTATCAAATATAACAGAGATTTTGGCTACCATTCTCGCCTTGATCCAGCTTTTCAGAGAAAACCTGATCTTACAGTAGGTGAAATTGTATGTAGTATGGAGGTGGCTGTAGTCCAGAAAATTCCTTTTTTCCCTTTCATTAGAGTCAAGTGGTAGACCACTAACTCTGTATTACTGTGCTTGAAAAGGAGTTGCCTGGATTTCAGGCGCACTGTGGGTAATGCACTTTGGTACAGTTTCGATCTAAAAATTTCCATGTTTCCTGAATGCTTGATCAGGATTTTAGTGAATTGGAGGCTTTTGGAGCTCTCCACCTAGGAACGTGCAATGTGTTGTGGTTCCTCATCTGAAACTCATTAGAGTCCCAAGGGCTGGGGCCTGGTGGGAACTGGGGGGAACCTAATTATGGGCACGAAGTCAGCTGCTGCTAGATACTCCGGTCCAATGGTCGGCTAGAACAAAGGTTCACACATTATCCACAAAGGTCACCTCAGACCCTTCTGGGACTTTGAGAGAACTTTGCTTACTTTGTCACAATTAACCAAAGAAGGATACATGACAGCAGTGGAACAGGAGATCTGGACTATCCTGTGTGATGATAACTCAGGACAGCCTTATTTTTCTGCACATACACAGGTATTATTCCAAAGTATTCCAAGATGGGTTGACTCCCCTGTGTATGGGATCTCTGTGAAGCTCAGTGTGGAAGGCCCTTGAGCCATTTAGTCTCTGTTTGATGTTCTGTTTAATAACCTGCCACATGCTGGGGGTGAGCCTTCTTCGTCTGACACACACCCATGGTTTTAGAGCTCTGACCCTGCAATGGTTTAGGAAAACATTTCAAGAGCTAGATATACTTTACATTGTTTACATTTAGCTCATGAGAAGGAAATGTCACTGGTGGAGTGTATGTGTCTGTGTCTGTACCTCTGTGTCTGTGTCTGTGTTTGTGTGAGCTCCATGATCAGTTCTGCCAAGGATATCTGTTTAGAAGATATGTGAATCAGACTCCCACAATGCCATAATTGACCATAATGAGTCAGGGTTGGCATGCAGGCCATAGTCTTGCAGTGTCCCCTCACACCGTCGGATATCCTAAAGATGCTCTGGTTGTACAGCAAAATGTTTTAAACATCAAAGAGTGGGGGTCCTGATAGATGGCAGGCTGTTATAAGTAAGGGCACATAAGTACTGTGACAAGACATGGGTCGTTGTAACTGCACTTCATACATGGGAGAGGCGATTCTTGGAGTGGTTAGACGTCGACGCTCATCACAAAGATTCATTACCACACTCTGCCTGCCTTCCAGCTGGCCTGCATTGTCATTTCTACTTTCTTCTGGACCCATCCATAACATGACAGTTTGGTGAAGAGCAGAATGTCGAGATTCCTCGAGTCTGCTAACAAAGAAATGAGTCAAATAATGGAAGCTATTAGGGGACGCTACGTATTTAAAGACATGTGAGAAGCTTCGGCCATGTGGGAACCTGAAAATCACTCCCTGGGTACCACAAAGTACAAAAAAATCCCTGTTTTTGGGTTTCTACATTAATTACACAGTACATGCCAGCACACATGCCCTTGCCAGATAATTGCTGAACCTGGACCAGGACTGTATGTTTATAATGTCTCTGTCCTCATACTGAGAACCTTGAACTGGACTGCAGTAACCATCTCACTTCGTTTGTTTTCTTGCTAATCTTCAGTTATATCTTGCTACATAACAGCTGGCTGTGATTGTGAGGGCTGTGATTTTCTTCATTGTAGACTATGTACCCTTCTGCATGGGCAGTGAAATTCACATCCTCCCCACAGATGTCAAGAAATTGACCTCGCCATCTTCACAGACTGTTTCCTTCCATGCTGAAGAGCACCTCGTGTGCCTGTGCCAGGGTTGACTTTCTGAAAACAAATTCAGCTGCCAATGAAGTGGGAGAGGGGGAAAGCAGGAACCAGAGGGTTAATTCAATCTACTAGCAAAACAAGATCAGATTTTCCCACATGCTACGTGATGGGAAGGTCCCCTGACAGATTGTCTCTTCATGCAGGCCTTTAGTGGTTTCATTGTTTATTCTGCTGCTGGTGTTAGCCTTGCCGTAATTGCCTCTTATTCTGTGTCCCTTACATTGAAAGGGCTGCAAGGAAACACCTCTTGCTCTATTCCGGGAGTGGGTTCACATGAACATGGCTACGGCTATTTAAGTAATCATGGTGAGTCCAGCTATGTTCGGAGGTATCGCGTTCTGTTTATTTATACTTTGGACGGCCTTGCTTGATCCTCTCCTGCACTCCATAGTTAACAGTTGGGGCTACATCTGATGCTAACCCTCTGTTACCCACCCCCATTACAGCTTTTTTCTGGGCTTCTAATCCAGGAAGAAGTTCCCTTGGCTACTCAATAAGTGCCCGTAAACACCAGCAGCAGCTGCATGCATCCAGAGGAAACTGAACTGCCCCCACCCCCCTATACACCTTCAAAGATTCTTGGGTCTCTGGTGTGTCCGCACATCAAAGATCTGCTGTCAAACACATCAGAATGAAGGCTGGAGGCATAGTTCACTGTTGATATTTTGAGCTCTTCGGTTAGTCTGCATGGGGGGTGTCCTGATTTGTTATGTTCAGTCATTAGAGGATGACACTACTAAAGCCTCTTAAAATCCATCACATTTCACGCTGAAACCTTAACTTCTATTGTGAAATTGATGCTTTGCCTGTCTTGGGTTTCCTTCTGCCTGACTGTTGGAATGGCAGGTAATCTCTCTGGGTACATCGTAAGCAATAATTACTTCTCTGAAGGGACCTTCACAGCATTTTGAAACAACAGTCATGCTCCATAATTTGAAGAAATTCTCCATATTTCACAATAGCATGTGTGTATCCCGTTTGAATGATGCAAACAGCACTTCACCTGAGGTAGTCTTGGCTATTCAGGTACCCATTTACCAGATTATTTATTCTCTCAAAAGGATTATTTTTGCCTGAAATCTGGGCTTGAATCTACCATAAGAAGCACATAAAAACTCCTTGAGCTCTGCTGGGTGGAATTCTCTCAAGCTCTGGGGAAAGAGGGCAATGTTGCATAATCCTGAAGTCATATTGACCAGCAACTTCTCTCATGAATGCTTTCCTCATGTTCTGCCTTACCCTGAAAATCAGTCTGATTGTTCATCCATCCATGCATGCATGTATCCATCCATTCATCTGTTATTTGCCGTTTATCTGGGGGCAGGTCATGGGGGCAGCAGTCCAAGCAGGGATGCCCAGACATTTTCACCAACCAGCTCTTTCACTTCCGTCTAGGGAATCCCAAGGACTCTCAGGGCAGCTGAGAGTCATAATCTCTCCAAGGTGCGCTGGGACCGCCCTGGGGTTTCTTAAACCTGATCCACTGAGCTCCTTGCCCCAAATTGGATGTTTATCTCTGTGGCTGCTCTAAGTCCAAGACAAGCCGAGAACCGCTGCATGGCTTACATGTTTCTAGTACGAATGGAGAACCATGCTGAATCATTGAATCCACAAGACTAGGTAATCTACCCTGCCATTCGAAATTCCAGAACTTTTTCTTCTCATCTGGAAGAAGCCAACTGATGTGGGTTTGCGGGAGAGAAAGTGCGACTCAAATTGCATCCGTCACAGTGACATTTGTATCCAGTGTCAAAGTTTGGCCAAAATTTGGTCAATTGGAAAAAACAGGTTTACAAGCTGAAATCCTGCAGCTAACTTAGACAGGCAAGTGAAGCTCCATGCTAGAGTTCTTACTAAGGGTCATTCGGTTATGCATTGGCTTTCATTAAGGGGTCACTTTTCTTTCTTTTTAACATTTTTCCTATGTAGGCTACCTGTGTGGACAGGATTCAGTGAATGGCATTTTAACTTTGTATGTTCATAAAATTTGAGAAAGATTATATCTGTAGATCATGTTAACTGCCAGAACAGACAAATTTAGTGGGGGTTGGAAGTAGGGTTGCCCTGGGATGCCTGAGGATTTTTTTCAGAAATTTTGTCCTGGATCCTCAAAAAAAATCATTCTGGAACATGAAATATTCCACTGCTTTTTATTATTGTTCTTTTGATGGTCATTATTTATTAGAATTTGTTCTGATAATGGCTTTTTTGTGTGCCCCGGATTTTTACAGGCACTGGCAGGAAATTCTATTTGTAAGGCATTAAACTGTGACAGTATTATGGGCCAGTCCCCAGAGGACGTGGAAGTTGACAGCCCAGTTTAAGGTGTAATGGTGCTGGAAAAAGCAAAACGCATATCCTCTGCAACAGGCTGCCCTGGTTCTGGTGGGAAAAGGGATGGAACCCAAGCTTTCCCTAACTGGTACTCTTTGACTGGTATGTGAGGCTGATTCTGATGGCACAGGTACCATCTCACATTGATTACCCTGCTTTGCAGATCTCCGGGTCCATCTGCCTTATTTCACACTTCGACGCCTGAGTAAGCTTGTCAAGAAAAACCAACATGCAGGCTCTCAAGTGGGAACGCATCTGAGTAGCGTTCGTGACAGCTTTTCAGTTGGAGCCTCTTCAATATTTTGTGCCAAAAAGTTACTTCTTTTCAACGAAAGTTTGAATTCAAAGCACATGGCGCTGTTGTCATGATCTGGTGGTGTCAGTAAGTTATTTTCAAATTACCAATAAACCAACAGATCAGAGGCAAACGTGTTTGATTGGCACTGGCAAATTGATGCTCGACCCCTACGTGTGAACTCTTCAAAGATGTGATCCAACGGAGTTACCGATGTGTTGCAGATGCCCATCAGATATCTAGCTGGCTAAATATTTGGACCTGTCGATAACTCCTAATCTTGTAGTGTGAAAGTTTTGTGACTGGCAATGAGTGTGGTGACAAACTACAGCCAATGAGAGCGCAAGACATGGGTTGAGGTGAAACCTGAGGGAGGAGTTTAGAAAAGATTTCAATATTTCAGTTTGATGGCTTTTTTTAGTTTGTTGTGTTTTTCTGTGCAGAATTGATTTCATAAGGGAATATGGGGGGAGCTTCTGTCATAGGGGGCCGTATGGCTTAGTGGGCTAAGCCTGTGTGTGTGTAATCTGAAGGTTGCTGGATCAAAACCCAGCCTCAGCACAGCGGTGGGTCCTTAAGCAAGGACTTCAACCCCTATATGCTGCCATGGGTGGCAGCCCCTCGTGGACAACTTTCTGTAAAAAGAGCAAGTTGAGGGAGACTTAAAGTAAATAACATTTAAAGTATTTTAAATACTTAAAGTATTTTTAAAAAATGTGTAAAATTTGATATGCCAGATCACTAAAGAACCAGAGTATGTAATACTGTTTCCTGAAAGTTCTATGTATATGAGGGTTAATTGGCATCTGTAAATGTTTAGCATGTGTTGACATTTGATTAAAGTGCTTAAACATTTTGCAGAGTGTTGACACTAGAATTGTGTTTTCCTGGTGTCATTCACACATATAACTGTACTACGGAGACCAGACAGACTCACAAGTGATTTCTCCTAGTGAAAGATCCTGTACTGAGGAATCCCCTGTTGCTATATAGTGTGCAAACCGCATCGACTACATGACTCTCGAATACAAGATAAGTCGTGTAGTGTGAACTTGGCATTAGGGGGTTCCGAAACAAATTGACAAGTTTCCAGTCATGAGAGAAAGAGGTGATATTATGTATTTACTTTAACACCCCACAGGAGGCAGAGAGGGGTAAGAACTCTACCTGCTGTGAATAACACTGCTTAGTCTCCTGTTCCATGTTATAGATATTTTTTTAAATAAATATTATCTTTTTGAGGCATTTTAAACAGATAACCAGCAGTGGGCCTGACTGGCCTGGTCAGACTGCAGTTTAGCTCTTAATAAGGCTGAGGGAGGCTGCATTGACAGTTCCCAAACATGCTTCATCGTCCAGACCTAGCGGGTTGGGAAACTGTGTCTGCGAGGAAACTGTGTGATAGCAATTGTTGGAAGGTGCCCCTCTTTCTCCTAGCAGCCCCCAATGGTTAGATTATCTAGGGTCTTTAACAGCTGCTTAACAAGGACTAGTGTTTTGTTCAATTGAAGCTGCTTTTCACATCTGACTGGCCTTTTCCCCTTGTCTGGTGACAGTGATATGAAGGCCTGAGTTGGAAATGGCTTACATCTACCCTTTCTAAAGGAACTTCAAAGACATCATTTGGCTGCATAATGTTCAAAGGATACCCACTAGGTTGGGGTCAGGTCAAAGGGCAGGCCTGACATGGCTTGGAACATGAAATGGGAGCATCTATGACTTCAGAGCCATGCTGTGAAGCTCTCTGCTTCCTTCACCCCAGGTTGAAAGGGCAAAGTGTGCATTTATGTGTGTTTTAAACATACAGCATGTATGCATCTTAGGGAAAATGTCCCCATAAGGATATGAAACAAAAACGTATGTCCCGTAAAGTTTAAAATGTTTTGCAACACTTTTAGCTTTGCCTTCCGACTCAGCTCTGTCATCATCACGACGGACCAGTACAATGTCCACATAATTCATGATGCTGCACTGATCTGTCTGTCAGTCTCCTTTTCCATTCTTCCCTCACTTGTGAATAAGACCCCGAGGCACTCAAACTCCTCCATTTCAAACAATAACTTACCCCCCACTAGGACAGGGCAATCTACATCCAAACTGAACAACAACTGTCTCTTGGCTGTGTCTAGAAATTCTGCCCATGAATGTTATTAAAAGAATTGGTAACAAAGGGCAGTCCAACATCCACCTTGAATGAGTCTGACTTACTGCCAGCAATGCAACCCAAGCTCTTGCTCCAGTGTGCAGAAATATACAGTGCATTACAGTGCAAATTTGCTTTTATCAACGTTAATGAGGAATGTGGAATTTAAAAAGTCTGTTAGCCTGGGGAACAGCCTCCCCAGGGAGGGTGAGGAGTATGATCTATGGATGCACCAATCCGACTTATTCAGTTCTGATACTTATACCAGTAGGTGGGTTTTGGGTATCGGCTGATCTTGAGTACCAATCCGATACCAGGGTTTAATTAATAGGCTGTGTGTCTCATTGTGGGGAGGAGACATGAGGTTTAAGTATCTCATTTAAATACAGTAAATCCTAGGAACTGGAACGCCTCTTAAGTCAACTAACTCAGATGTTGAACAGGTCTGTTAAATTTTTTTCAACTGGTACCTTGACCCAAAATCTTGGAAATTGACCATTCTTGCTGAAACTTGTATGGGTCAAGACACGTTCAACTCTAGCAATTTGGATCTCGAAGGGGTCAGTCAAGAAAAATCTAACCACAACTCGACCGATAACTCAGCACACGACAAAACAAATCACACCTGCTAAAACTTGTACAGATCGAGATGTCTCTCATGGGCCGAAACAAAGGCAAATGGACCTACTAGGATGCCTCTCAATCGCTCTCAGTCTCATGGTACCTCTCGACTGAATTCGCCATGTGAAAGCTGTGTTCCTGTGTTCGGTGTGAATTTTTTTTGTGCTTTATCTACAGTACATTTAGTGATACAGTAATCATGGCCCCAAAGAAAGTGAGTAGTGATAGCAGCAAGAGGAAAGTGGTGAGGATAAATATACCGCTTTTTAAAATTATAGTGAGACTTGAAGGTGGTGCATGCGTGTCTGCTCTCACTTCAGACTATGGGATTGTCATTCATTTCATGTTTATTGCTTTTGAATGTGTGCTTTTGTCATGTGTTAATTTCATATTGATTTTTAATCCTTTTTATCATTAGTTAGGTAGGTAAATATAAATAGGCGAACATTTGGTGGTCTGGAAAGGATTAAATTCATTATTTCTTTTGGGGAAATTTGACTTGGAACTTGAATTGAGTGAATTAAGTTTGTGTTCCAAGGTACGAATGTACTGTTTTCCTATCGTTGTAAGACAATGTAACAAATACACACACATATGTATACACTAAATTATTTAACAATCAGCTGACTAATGATTACTTTTATTCATTAATCCATATTCATATAATTTAGTTAACACTCTGTGTGGACTGCCGGCCTCTAGCAATAATATAGGTAAGATAGGACTGGGTGATATCATGGCAATATTATATTGCACATGTGCAGTAATCACCAGAGCTTCAGATGAAGGGCAAAACATTTGGCTGGACACCAGCTTTTCGGCACAGTACGGAAGTTTCTTAAAGCCCACAATTTGGTAAGCAGTTTAGTAGTATGGCTAAAATAACGAGGTATTTTATGATACTGAAAAGCTAGTAATCTGCATAAAATCAGCATATCCTTATGTTTAATAAACGTGTCAGATTTTAAACTGCAAGGAGTACCACTACACTGCCCATGTCTTTTAACTTGTTTATCCACAAGATCTCCTCTTTTAAAAAATGTACTGGCTGCTGAGCTGTTCTTTTCTTCACTGCCACTTTAGTGCATTTCGCACTGAAGTAAACCAAACCGTAGTTTACTAAAACAGGATTATTTGCTGTGCTTCGCTAACCGTATTAAATATGAAAGAAACGGCAAGCATATATACACAATACTAACTTTTCGGTCTCAAAACGCATCTCATAGGCCAAACGTTTCGCCTGTCATCTGAAGTCCTGGTGATTATGCGTGAAAGAAGGCTAGAGAGCTTCCCCATGCCCCCATCGGCACACATAGGCTGTGAGAGAGATCTCTCTCTTCTGCATTAAGAATACCGAAAATGCAATTAGACACGTAAACTTTGCTGCGATTGCAGCCCCTTTTATATAACAAGCCATAGCGTGTGTGTAAAACTGCACAAGCTGGTGACGTCCATCTTGCTTTTTTCGTATCACTCACATTGCGTGTATTTGCGTGCGCTTTGTGTAGTGGGATGTTCCACTATACGCTGCATCCACTGCTGAAAAGTTTGTTTTTACAAAGACTGCAAATAGCTGTGCTACTGGATGTTGTTTCAAGCATAAAATACTTACAGATCGCCAATCACTTATCTGATGTTCTCCTCCTACTTCAAAGAGTATGTACATGCAATGTTGTGAAAATGTGCTACACATACACACACACACACACAAAAAAAGAAATAGAATTGACTTGGCGTCACAGAAGACAGAAGTGACCACGCTTACAATTACTGACAAAAAGCTGTGTGGTTAGCCTCAGCTGGAATGCTCCAAGAAACACAACTAAAATGGGAAAGAGCTGTCTTGAGGTTGATTGTACAAATCGATTTAACAAGAAATAGGAGCTATCTTTTTAGTCTGCCGAAAATGAAATATCGGGCGTGGATTGGTCACATATGGCCGATACCTGATCCGGCTAATTAGGTATGGATCGGTGCTAATACCGATCTGAATATCGGATCAGAGCCCCTCTAGTCTGATCCCCCTGAACTTGAAACCCACCCTCTGGTCCCCTTTCTTAAAGACTGGGCCCACCATCCCTGACACCAATGCAGAGGCACTGTCTTCAAACTCAATGCAGTGTTGAAGAGGCCGGTCAGCCAAGACACCATAGCAACATCCAGGATCTCCGGGTAAATGTTATTCACTCCCAGAGTCCTACCACCAAAGACTTTTTTTGACTACCTCAGTGACCTCAGCCTTAGTGATATGTGAGTCTTCCTCAGAGTCCCATGACTCTCCTTTCTCCAGGGAAGTCATGTCAGTGGGATTCAGGGGATCCTCAGAGAGGGCACGCTGTAACACTCCACCAAGATGGCCGGATACTCTGAACTGATGTTTGGTGTATAAACATAGAAAACAGACAAAGCCTGTCCTGCGACTCAAAGCCGATGGGAGACAACCCTCTCATTCACCCAATAAGCACTGAACTGGGGAGCTATGAGAAATCCCACACTTGCACAACTCCTCTCACTCAGAGCAATGCCATAGTGAAAAAGAGTCCAGCCCCTCTTTAGAAATTTGGTTCCACAACCCGTGCTGTGCATTGAGGTGATCCTGACTATATTTAGAGACCTTCTTCACTAGCTCAGCAAGGTTGCCTTCCATGTCCCTAATGCCAGATTTGTAGCCAGGGTTGTCTGTCAAGTTTTGAACCAGACCCTTATGGCTCCTCCTGCAGGTGGTAGACCCAAGGAAGGTGGTCTCATGTAGCTCTGTAAAGGCATTGTCTGGTTGGGTCCCATGAGTAGAAACTCAACCACCAGCTGCTAGCCATCAAGCTCCCCCCAGGCCTGGCTCTAGGATGGAGCCTTAGTTTCCCTGTTCTGGACAAGGTTTCTGGTTCATTGAAGTTTTTCTTAATGATGGTCATTTGAATCACACTTAGTCTGGCCACTCACCTAGGACCAATTTGCCTTGGAAGACCCTACTAGGGGCAATTGCCTCCAACAACATAACTCCTAGGATCACTGGGACACCCAAACCCTTCCACCCTGATAAGGTGATGATTCATGGGGGGGTTTGACTTATGTGTTTCTTTAAAATAAAACCCATTTTGATTTACCAGGGGAGATTACAGTGCTGTTTGGCGTGTGCATGTTGGTGCCTGGTAGGATGAGGGGATGCTTTTCAGAGGTGGGGGGGCTCTGTGAGTGAGTTGCCGGTGCTGACACCATTGGGGGGAGGATTTCTCTGAACATCCTCATGGCGGCTAGGACGGGATGACATGGCAGACATCCCTAAGTATCGCTTCTGGGCCACAGCTAATTAGTATGACGAGTCTGACCAGTGTGGGACCTATGGAGATTGAGTTAAAACAGGCTTCATTGATGGTGCTGAAGGTCAGGTTCACAGCTGGTGTCACAGCTTTGGGGCAACAAACAGATGGAAGCCTGCACTGGAGTCGGACACGTAAGCTTACGGGCAAAAAGCTTTTGGTCTTTTACATTCTTTCGTGTGTCTGTGCATGTGTGTGCCTGTGTTTGTCTGTTTATGTCTCTGTATGTGTCTCTGTATGTATGTGCACTCCTGGGCAGAAACGATGGGTCAAACCCAAAATCGCCTGGTCAGAGTTCAGATTTGAACCCTACAGAGAATATTTGGTCTCGCACTAAACAGAATATTGTTCAACTGCTCATGAACTGTTTGAAGCCATTAGCATTAGCCATTAATAAAATCAGGGGGAGAAGCTAAGTTACTTTATCTCTTTGTTTAATTCACACCGATGTCCTGACTAGTTCCCTGCTGTTGGAACCATTAAAAGCTTAATGTTTTTCAGTTATAGATTTAGCCCCTTTTTGCCCATGTGTGTTTCTGTATCTTTTTTTTCACTGTTTCAGTGTATTAAGCACTACAACTAGGTGAAAGATTACAAGTCCCTTTCAGGTAGGTAAGGAATAGAATGTGAGACCTGAAAATCACACATTATCATGCTGCTCAGTGCTGGTTTACTCTGAGCCTTGTTCCCAAATGGTCAAACATCTTCTTCCAGAAGAGCTCCGTTGAGTTTTTATGAAGCTCGGCTGGTGCTTCTTATGCATGGATGGAGGAGTGGTTTTTGCAGCAGTGGCTTGTTGGTTTTGGCTTGGGCTTCCATCAGCACACTGCCCCTCATCACACCCCCCAGTCCAGCCGCAGGAGGCCTGTCAGGATGCTTTCGGTTTTTTGTTTTACTTTACTTTTGCCGACGTTCCTGGTGATTAGAATGTATCAGAGTTGCTTCAGGTCTCCGCTGGAGGAGATTAGTAGGAACAGATAGAATGGGCCTCCTCCTGGTGCAAGCCACAGGGCTTGCTAAAGGGGGGAAGCTCCAGGTTTGAGCCACAAAAGGTTCCCTGAGGGGAGATTCTGAGGGCAGAACCTTTAACACGGGAGTCTTCTCTGTGTACTGTCAACCTGTCATCTAACCAAGAAAAATACCCGAAATTACAAGCCCTGAATCTGTCATTGTGCACCTTCAACTTTCCATAATGGCCATGGAGTGCGTCAGGTGCAGATCCATGTGGTTTACAGTTTTGTCATCCCAAAGTTGTGGAGGTATGGTCGAAACAATAGTTTTACTTAGAATCCTCTCGAATGAGGTTTATATGCTGTGCTAATGTCTATTTACAGGGTAATCTGGGATTGGCTTTAAAATCTCAGTTATCCTATTCTTCACAGACAAAATCTGAAACTTGATATCAAGGATTTGTGTGAAAGTCGTATTTGATTTCACAATGCAAAGTGCAGTCAAACTTACTACGTGCAACAAACATACAACAGGCCACAAATACAATGCTGTTGTAGATCAGGGGTTCCCAACTCCAGTCCTGGGGGGCCAGAGCCCTGCACATTTTTGGGTTTCCCCTCATTTAACACGCCTGATTCAACTCCTTGTGCTAATTACCACACAGCTCTTGAGCTGAATCATTTATGGTGGAACAGGGATAGAACTAAGCTACACAGGGCTCCATGTAGATGATAACAAGATTATCAAGAAAATGCAAACTTAGAGCATTGCATGGTAATAAGTTTGAAATGTAACATGTTGTTCTTAACTTCTGTCCTCCACAGGGTTCGACCCTCCCTCTCCAGGACAGCCTACCAGGGCCAGAGCCAGCAGTTCGTTGTCAAGCCGAAGTACTACCCCCCCTCGAACCAGCCGGTGGACCGTGCCATCCCCCTGTCTGGGGGCTATGGCTCCACCAATGGTCAGTCTAACCTTTTCCGCTGGCGGGTCAGCTCCGGCTGACCATGTGTAATCTCAGCTGTTTGAAGAATAAGCAGCCTCTCTGTTCCTTTTCCTGTTCCTTTTTATTTCGTTTGTTTATTCTCTTGGACTTTGGTTTGACCAAACATAGAAAACTGTCTCGGGGTGGCTTGCCCGTCTTTGCACCATTGGCCAACAATGAGTTTCCGTTATCGAATAGACTGGTCACCGGCTTGGTGTTTTGTGTGTCGGCGAAGTGTGCTGATGTATTCTGGTGGCCTCTCGTGCGTCAGGCTGGAAACCTGCCCCCCTCATTAATCACTGTTAAGCTGAGAACCCTCAGTTAGGTCAGCCTTGGTTAGGTCAGCCTCTCATTACTGTGTTACTCACTGAGCCACACTCTTCCTCGCAGTGTAGGGCTGGTAAACAGCTTTCTCCACTGCATGTGGCTTCTCCATGATACATTTTGGGTTGCTGCCTCCTGTCCTTGGACATTTTGGGCTTAAATACTATACTGGTTTGGATATTGGTTTTGTCCTGGTTTGGGTGACCCATCATCCAGCTTACTCTTGACTACAGCACTCCGGCGTTGAGTAATTGTTTAGTCGAGCATAAACAGCCCTCATCTGAGAGGTCAGATATCTAAGAGGGAACAAGCTTCCAGGATAAACGTCTGTCACAGGTGACACACCACAGCACCTGGGGATGTCTGCCATCTCAGCTCATTTTGTTGTGATGTTCTTTGTTGTGATGCCTGTAGCCTGTGAAGGGGAGCACATGTGGGTAGCCAGCAGCAGGCTGCGAAGCCATAGTTTTCCCCAGGTCCTCTGGTCTTCTTTAGGGCCTTTACTACGCGGAATTCACTTAGCCTGAAGCTGAAAGGAAATCCTTTCAATACCCAGTTCCCCACCTCCCTGCTTCCCCATGTAAAAACAGTTCCGCTCTTGGCTTTAATCAGTGCGACACTTGAAGATTAATGACTTCATCCTGGACAGCTGTGAGAGGAGTGTCTATCCTTGCATGGGCACTGACATGTTGGAGCCTGTCCACTGCTATGTCACCATACATCAGAGACTCATTCATCACAATCCTTTTCCAGCCTATGGCTGTGGTCTGGTATGTTCTACCTGGGGAACTATCTCCATTTTTTGTATCATGTGATGCTGATGTGTCAGTCAGGACCTAGATGCCAGGATCTTATCATTTTTGTCCAGATTGGATGATGGAACACTCTCAGAGGCACTGTCATACTGTCACATATGTGGACACCTGACCAGAACGCTCTGATCTCAAGGTGGTGCTCTGTCAAGTCTGAAGCAGGACTGTCAGTGCTTATAAGAATTTTATTATAATAGTAACTGTTGCTGAAAATGTTTTCCACACAGCAGCTGAAAAAGCCTTTTCACAAAGACCTCACCGTTGAAAAATGCATTTAATGGTGGTGTGACTCAGTTACTTAGCATGTACTTAATTACCATATCAACGTCTTTCACCAGTTTCAGTCTTTTCAGTAAAGGCAGCCCAAACCTGGAATATTCAGTCAAATTTGCTTTCCTGTCTTTCTGAAGACTTTCCATGGGAGTTTAAATAGGAGCGAGTTGGCGGCGGTGAGCAGGCTGGCATGATGACACATGCTTTTCAGCGTGGCGTTCCCCAGTGCCAAGCCATGCCAACGCTCCCTCTAATGACTGGCTGGCTCCGGGCCCCGCTTCTCTCTACTGTCTGGTGCAAACAGCTGACAGCCGCAGACTAAACCTATGAGTGCGGAAACCAGCTGTGGTAGGGCGGGGTGGGGTAGGGTGGGACAAGGAGGGAAAGGGAAGCGGGGGTCATCAGGAACAAGCGGGGGAACTGCAGAAATGGGACGAGTGAGGTGGAGCGCAGGGATGAGTGGGGAGAGGAGCAGGGGTGGCTGCAGAAATGGTGAGGTCACCTGACATTCATCACGACAGCAGGGAGGGGGACCTGGAGTGAAGGAATGAGGGGTCGGGACTCGGAAGACAGATGTTTGGAGACAGAGTGGGAGGGTGGAGAGGATGGGGTGGGCGGGGATTTTGAAGCAGAAAGCACAGGAGTGACTTCATCAAAGCGAAGTGCAGAGAGGGGAGAGTATGGAGAGTGAAGACACGCCAGGGCACGGTGGGGGCGTTCAATGGGCTCGGGGTGGGGGGGCACGGCTTGGCTCCACTCCTTATGTTGGCCAGGTGGCAGGCAGGATAGTGAGGAGGGTGACGGGGGCGGATGGGCGGAGAGCATCCCCACTTTCGGTCTCTGTCAGTGTAGAGTGAGGTATTGTGAGCGGCTCTCGAGACCTCAGCACTTCCAGGGCGCAGTTGGAGCCCGTCCCGGAGTTTTGTTTGCTGAGGTTTTTTTTTCCGTATTTCCCTGCTCTTGTTTCAGAGGCGCCACTGGATTTAGGAGCAGGGAGAGAGAGAGGAAGTAAAAGGAGAGAAGGAGAGGGGCAGAATCAGAGTACTCGTGAAGAAGAGAGAGGCCGCCTTCCTTTTGCGCTTTTCAACCGAAGCCTTTTTTTTTTTCGTAAAATGGGGGGGGCGGCGCCAGTGGATGTCGCACTAACGTCTCTCTTCTTCCTCTCCTGCGTGTGCTGGCTGGCAGGGGGCAACCACACGGGTCGGATCAGGGTAGTCTTCACCCCAAGCATCTGCAAGATGACCTGCATTGGAGGCAAGTGCCAGAACAGCTGTGAAAAGGGCAACACCACCACCATCATCAGCGAGAACGGGCATGCCACGGACACACTCACCGCCTCCAACTTCCGAGTGGGTAGGTTCCCTCGGACCGGCAGCGCTGCCATACCTTTGTGTCCAAAGCACTGTGGCAGCCCTTGAGCCCTATGTGCTCCACTGACACCTACAGTAATATTACAGTGGGTACAATTATAATAATATAATAATACAATTAATATATATTACTTGATATTAAATTGTTGGCCCTGGATGTGACGCTGAAGTGTTATTCAGATGAAGATTTTCTTTCAGGAGTATTGCTTGTTAGTTTTTCTAGCTGCAGACATCAGGTTCCGCAAATGGTTAATATGCGGACCTTAATATAGGGGTATCTGTAAGTTATCTTCACATGTGCGTCACTGTCTAATGGTGACAGTTTGACAGTTTCTGGCTTGTATCATGTTGAGGTTCCTGATTGATTTGAGCTGCGTGCGGTCTTGGAGAGGAACACCGGCTCAGAGACTCTCCACACGGCTCTAGCTACTCAGCCAGGCTAAAAGGCTTCTTGAATGGTTCATGTAGATGGTCCACTTGCTCATGAAGAGTTCCAGGATTTTAAAACCACAGTCATTTTCTTACTGCATGCTGGACCTCCTCTTAGAGTCTCCCTGAAGAGACGCTAACCTGCTCTAGGTCCTTATATGGCCGCAAGTGCTTCACGCTGGAGTTGGTGCTGCTCTGTGGAATGGGCCATTCTGCTCAAGGGAAGCTTCTAGCCCATGCTCACCCAAATACCCTGTGTGTTTGGCTGGAGGGGTGTGCATGCCTGGCTGACGTATCCAAGCCTTACCTGTGGTGCAGTCTCATCTGGTTCCAGCCTCATGTTGACGCTGAGGGATGGCACGGCAATCTGCTTTGTTTACTCTACCCCGCAGCAACTCACTGATGCAATGTTGGCTTTAGGAGTCATGATTCATTTGTCTCCGCTGCATTTATAGTAAACTCCACCCTTGCCGAAATGACAGCTCCGCATTTCAATGAATCACGGCCATGCTCATCCCTGTGGGGGCCACTAATCCTGTGCCTGTTGTGTTGCTGCCCTTTGGGGGGGGGAGGATTGGGGAGGGTGACAGGGTTGTGAGCTGGAGAATGAATGCTGGGTGTGATGTGAGCAGTTGGGTCAAATCAGCTGGCAGTCGGCAGTGGTAATCCCTCCCCTTTCAGACAACTACTACTGACCAGTCTGTGTCTGACAACATATGAAAAATTATGCTTTTCTCTCACCTTCCTGGAGCCTCGGTGCATACCTGTGTATCTGACAGGTCGCCTCCGTCTCTCCACACTGTCAAAGGACAGCATTATTCCTTGCGCTCCACCTATTCACTTGTAATAGTGCTGACTGGAGACGGGGGCAGCATCTCCTTTGGCTCATTCATGGTGCTGCCTCCCCCCATCCCTGTGCTAGGGCGGCTGTCACTCACTTGCAGTCGCCTGGGGAAGTGTGGCGGGAGCGATTTCTGGAACATCTGGGCAACATTTCTGGAATGTTCGGCTGGTGTAGGTGTTGGCAGGCCCGACCCACGGTGCCTGGCACGGTACCAAGCTCTCTTATTAGACAGAGGTCCCACTGCTGGTCTGATTGTGTGTCACACAATACTGCTGTGTTTACGCTGGATTACATGAAACTGAGGGCTTTGGCAGAGAAGTTGAGAATTTTTTACTTTCCACTTTATTTTATTTTATAGTCCCTTCTTTGTTTCCTCGCCCTACCAGTGAGATGTGCAAAACAGGACTTCAGAGAGCTTACAGTGACAACAATGTCATCCATCGCTGTCATACTTCATCCCCAACCTGCTCTGTTGCCTCCATATCCACAGTAACCTATCTGGTTCACTCCTGATGGGCCTGCTGCCTCAGTCTCGAGGTCTGGGGATGATCCCACAGGCCATGTGGCTGGTCCAGCAGCTTGTGACATCAGGGTCAGTCTGCAGGCCCACGGTCTCATAATGTAGCAGCAGAGAGCAGCCCGGACCCTGTCCTGCGGTGGAGCATGCTGAGGCTGCAGGAGCACTGCAGTCTTGGACTTATATGGTGCTGGTGATCGGCTCCGGCTGCCCGTCTGCTAGCTGTCATTTCCTCCCTGTCACATTTCATTAGTTCACAGTTGCTGTGCTGTCATTTTTTCCTTCCAAGCCCTTTTTTCTGTTTTTTTTTTTTTTTGTTTTGTTTTTTTTTAACCTGGCAGTTGGAGAAGTGGCTCGTTGCAGCTTCTCATGCCTAGAACTGTGGTGGCAGGAGGAAGCGCGTGAGGCTGGGGAGTGTCATGTGTCGGGTTGCCAGACACCATGCCCACAGTAAGCGCTGACCGCTGTCGTTTTTGTGCGGGGCCGAGTCGCACACCTTGCAATGCCGTCAGGAGTCCTGGAGCCAGGTACACAACAACATAATGACCCTGCAGCCCTTCTCCAGTCACCCTGCTAGACCATTAGGAGTACACCAACATCCGGAAGGTCGAGTCCCACTGACTCATACTCCCAGCATGCCCCCTAGACACAGGGTGCTGTTTTAATATGATTTTTAACATTGAAGTACAATGAAATTCCGTGCAGTCCCTTTCAGTGCAGAATGATTTTGGAAGGCAAACAGAGCAAGTATGACTTTGAACCCAGTCAAAGTACAGTATAATATATGTGAGTATAACAAGCCGCGCATCATGTCCTTCAAGTTGGAATGCAGAGCAGGAGAGCATAAATTTCCCATGAGATATAGCTGATTTTCTTAATCTCTCTTAGAGGTTGTACGGTGATTGCTGAATTTCACGTGGAGTTTTAGTCGAATCAATTGAGGGCTTACGCTCCTGTGTTGAGTGCTAATCGTGATCTCTCATTGGCTAGCGGTCGCTTATGTTCGGCTGTACTGGAGGTGTTAGTTATTTGACAGTAATGATGGATTTCACTAGCACTGGAGAGTTAAGCACGTGTATGTCTCTCACATTGAGTGGGACGCTCACCGTAGCTGCTGGGTAGCAGTCATAAGGTTATTATGTATCAAGGAGCTCTGCAAGTGGGGTTGAAAGTGATTTTGAAAATAATTGTACATCCTTTCTAATTACATCCTAAGAAATGAGACTGATGCAGACATACTGAAACTCGAGTACTTTCCAGGATTCAAACCCAGATAGCGGCTCTCTTACTGGTAATGAAGCTAGACTTGCCATGGCATCGTTCTACCAGAGATCCTCTTAATTAAACTAAAATCTAGTAATAACTGCATGTGAAAGCCTCTCCAAACACATAAATAACACACAAACGGGCACCTGATCCTACAGTCCTCAGCTGGGCCTGGTAGCCTGATTACAAAGCTGAATTCCTCATGCAGAACCATAGCAGAGAGACTTCTGTGCTGCCTCTAGACCCAGGGATGCCAAGGCACTGTTATTCTCACCATAATAAGAGGTTAGGGGAAGTCAGATTTATTACACCGCTCGTTAACCATGACCGCTCCACCCCCCCCTCCAGTTCCCAAGTGGCTCCGCAACACAGAAGATCTGGGCTAGTTTTGTCCTCCTGGATTTTTGCTTACGGTGGATTCTGTGGCTTTTCCTTTGCTTGGAGTGTTAGTGCTTCAGGGGCACCACATCTGGATGGACCAATGTAGAGATTGCATGGCACTTCCTGTTAGCGTGGCTCGGCAGTTTCTCAGATGGCGGAAAAATGGCACATTCCACATTACTGAACCCTCCTGCCTCAAACACAGCACTGCCCACCTTACCAAGCCCTCCTGCCTCAAAAACAGCACTGCCTACTTCACTATGCCCTCCTGCCTCAAAAACAGCACTGCCCACCTCCCAAGCTCTCCTGCCTCAAAAACAGCACTGCCTACTTCACTATGCCCTCCTGCCTCAAAAACAGCACTGCCCACCTCCCAAGCC
>JABFEB020000060.1:18296446-18322804 GCA_019775895.2 Stomatorhinus ivindoensis
TTTATTTATCCCCATGGGGAAATTCCTTTTTATGCCTCCCTCAACTTGCTCTTTGTAGAGCAAGCTGTCCGCAATATTGTTGGTTATATTAACACCTCCAGCTTACTTGACCTTTAAGCTCTGAAAGGAGCTGTAAGCAGCCCTGAAGTTGGCAGCAAAAGCTGGACCTCAGAATGATTCACTTGCTTGTTGCTGGAAAAACTGGAAAAACCTTGGATTCCTTTTGGAGACGGAGCCCAGGCTAGGCCATCTGTTTTATGATACAATAATAAACCAGCGTGATAAGTTTGTGAGGTGTCTCAAGCCCTTGAAATACCCTTGACTGAATAAAAGCTACAATCTGCACCCCCACCCCCACCACCAGCTATCCCTCTGACAGATGCGAGACACGGAATGGACTGTCCCCAAGGATATACGCGAATCAACAACTCGCACTGCCAAGGTAGGAGCGCCGGCTTGCTTCTTGTTAAATATGCCTGTGGCTGTCTTGCCTGGCTCATCTTTCACGCAGAACGGGGAGAATTCCATTGTTTTCTCAACGTGCTGGACAGCTGTGCCAGAAGAAGTAAGCCATGAAAAGTGATTTGTCACAAACAATGTAAAAACTGCGTGAGCCGAAACAAATTAAGAATATACCTTTCGAGGCAAAAGGTGATTTTGCTCATGCTGGATTCCTGCACGAGGTTCTGCTGCTCCAAAAGGCACATGCTAGTAGTGAGGGCTCACAGTTGCACTGCAGAGGTCTGCCAGGGCAGTCGAGTTCTTCATTTCCACCGCTGCTTGCCAGCTGCTTTTGGTAGCATCCCCTGGAGTCACCTGAAGTCCATCACATGTCTTCCCCGTCGCTCTGTTTCTAGTCATATCTTTGTTGGCTATCAATCCTGCCTAGGTTGCGCTTGAATACCCAGTGCTGAACATGTGGGAGGGTAAAGGCAAACAGCAGGCGCTGTGTTTGATTGATTCCTGTAATTTGTGTTGGATTCGGATATGATTGCGTGCAGTGACACCAATACATCAGGACTGACCAGCGAGCTACTCATAAGGAGAGCTATGATGAATCACTGACTTGATCCAGCTGCCCTTAATCTCGTAAGGTCTAGGCTCAGGTCCACTGGGATGTCCTAGCCAAATCCAAGTCTGGGCAAATGCCACCCAATCACAGGAAACAAAAAAAACTTCTCCAGACCATCTTGTGGCCCATCTTAGAGCTTTTCATCAGGGGGCCCTAAGTGCTCTTGCTCTATACGTTAGGTTCCTGGCCAGTGCAGAGGTCCATGATGTTGTTGGTCCATAAATGTCGTTCCTGTACTCCTTGGCCTGCAGAAACATGCATTAAATGTGACATCATGTCCTACTGGCTACATTAGCACAGGATTGGAAGCCATCATTGAGTCACAGGGCTTCTTATCAGGCCTTCTTCCTGTTATAAGTGGCACATTCTTGGCAATAAGCCTTCCATCTAGGTTGGGACTGTGGAGACATGGAGGGTGAATTCCCAGTAGAGAAGAAATATTTCCCCTCCAGTTGTTTTGTCCCAGCGGCCGGATTCTGACGAGACAATGTGCTTTATTTCCAGCTTTTCTTTTTCCTGACTCTCTGATGAGATCCTTTCTTCCCCATTCTCTTCCTCCTGTCACCTCACACCTTTGAATTACCTGTTAGAAACCTGTTGTATTCCTATCAGTTCACGGAGTGTTAAACACTGACTGCATTATGTTTTTCTGTCTTGCTTCCCCGCTGTTGGTTGTAGATATCAATGAGTGCCTACTGCAAGGTGTGTGCCACAACGGAGACTGCCTGAACACCGTAGGTAGCTACAGGTGCACCTGCAAGGCGGGCTTTGTACCTGACGCCACACTCACCAACTGCATCTGTGAGTTTCTTCCAGCATCTCCCAGTCTGGCAGTCTTCTTCCTCTTGTGTTGAGTTTTTAAACTTTTTAAAGTGCAGATATATTTACCTTTTGCTTATTTGATATTTATGTATATTTTGTGCATTTGCATGCATTTATGTATTATATTTATGCATCAAAAATGTGGGTTCTGATTAGTGAGCTGAGCTGAAGAACTGTAGTAATTTACAGGTGCTGAATTCAGAGAAGCAGATTCCTCAAATCGTCCTTTATTACAGTTATGCAGCTATGCAACAGGGAAACAAATGGCTTATTGGCAGAACTAATGTAGACATTGAGGGGCTGAGGCAGCCCAAAGTGGGTGTCCTCACCGTCCTACAGCCCTGGTTTTGGTACACCTTCCCAGATATTGTTCGTTAGCAAGCATGATCTTCTGGACACACTTGGTAGTGCTGGTAAAATTTCTTTGATCCTGGTCCTTCCAGAGTTTGCTTTTTTAAAAAAAAGAAAGTTAGTAATGGGAAAAGTGAAATATTTTTATTGAGGTTAATAAACAAACAGATAAGAGAGCAGTCTGCCATATCTCTGATCTGAAAGGGCCAGGCTTTTTACTGTAGTACTGGTGAAGTAGCTTGCTCAAGGCACATAGCCCATTGGGATTATCTGTTATGGTCTCCTGGTTATAAGTCCACATTCTTACCCCCTCCGCTAGCTACTGTCTGCTAAGCAATGCCTGTGTATGTTAGCTTTTATACCCCTTTCATATTTCATTTCATGCATGTGTGCATGACTTGGCCGGCTCCTCCCACTGCTGATTGTACAAACAGATCGCCGCGTGCTTTGGGCAGCTCCCACCATTTGAGCCTGTTTCCATGGGCATGCATGGCAATCAGAGAAACCAATATGGCTGCCAGTCAAGCTCTGGAATGTTCCACTGCTTTTGCCGGGGAGTCTTGGGAGTTCACCTCTGCTGCTGCTATTGTGTCTATGTTTGTAGCAGCCAGTCATCCTTGCAGCCTGCTCTTCCTCAGTGCAAAGCAGTTTCCGTTATGCTACAGTAGAAGTGTTTCTAAATTAAAGAAGCACAGTGTATCACATCAGAACAACATCTCCCACACGTTCCCCATCCTGTCTGCTGTGCCACCTCAGAAACCAGCACTGACTCCCTAAAATCTCACTGGTTTGTGATGAGGGCCCCCACCTGCTCTAACAGAGGTAGGCTGCAGGGAGGGGGATCAGGGAGTGGTTGGTTATTGCTCATCACTCCCCCCACCTGCCACAATATCCTCCAGTAATGAAGTGCTGAGTCTGTTGTACAGGCACACACCCCCCCCCCCCCCAGTCAGGTTCTAATCAGGCCCCATCCTGGTATCTGAAATTGCTTTGAGAAGAGAAAGGAAGCCTTTCATTTCCTCATGGCTGAATAAGTTAAGGAATAGCTTGTATTTCTACAGCCATTTGAACTCCTTAGCATCCTAGTGTTCCCTGATGCATCTTCAGGACCAGCTGGGTAAATTATTAATTTTTTCCATCAATATATGTATGAATATATGTATGTTTTCTAGCAGATTTTTAAAAGCTGTCAGCTTCTCCTCAAGCTGCTGACCACACTGTCCTGCTGCCCTATCGTGCCATATAAACATGAACCCAGAGCTTGCTTGGCGCTGCACCACTGCGCTGCATGTTTATATAAGCTGCCATCTTTGCTCAAAAATACGTTGGACGTAACATGTAGCCCTCAAGGCCCCTTCTGACAGGTCAGGTATCTACAAGCATTGCACTCTAAGGAGATTCTGGTGACGGGAGTTTCTTCTCTCTCTCTCTCTTCTCTCTCTCTGTCTCTCTCTCTCATTCTTTGCCACACCCCGTCCTCATCCCCCGCTGCACCCCAGCCGATACCCCCATGGTCCATGAGCAGGAGGGGGCTTGTTTCCGCTTTGTCAGCTCAGGGAGGCAGTGTTTGCACCCATTGTCAGTCCAGCTGACCAAACAGCTGTGCTGCTGCAGTGTGGGCAAGGCCTGGGGCCCAAGCTGTGACAGGTGTCCCATTCCTGGAACAGGTAAGTCCCGCCCACACCCTGCCCCATTGGTTGGGGCCTGGCCTCTCCTCACCTGCCCCTTCACACGACCCCTGTATGTCCTCCACGCTGCAGTAGGCGCTTCTCAGATCATTCTGACATATCAGGGGTTCTGCTCAGCTCCACCTGGTGTCTCAGGCACCCTGGTTCGGAGGTCTTGAGTATTTTGGGGCTCAATAGGTTCCAGTAGCTTTTTCAAATATGGTTCTCAGAACATGTGTTTAAAAACCAGTCCTGCCTGGATATATGTATTTTTTGACGCTTTGCTTTCACCATGGTTCTAGGAACACAGTTTGCCTTATTTCGGCTTCAATCATTAACATTTGCTTGTGACCATCAATAAATACCTGAAGGCTGTCCGGATGTCTGTGATAACAGTAAAACAAATGTGTAGCAGCAGCAATAATAATCATGAGGTATATGAAAGTTGTAACAACCCTGACATCAGTGAAGAGAGCACTATTCTCAGTATGCATCCCACACCAGCGAGGTGTGAGACTCAACACCTTCATGGGGTTTCACTTCAGCTTTTTCCAAACTAGAAGTTTAAGAGAATGGGCTGTTTGTTGGAAACATCTCCAAAAAGGTAGATTAAGAGTGGCAACAGGGTGAAGTGGAAGGCCTACTCTTTTGTGGAAATGGACTGGAACAGACAGATGGGATGTGCAACATCATTCTGTGACAGGCCTTCCATGGAAGAACAAGCTTTCTTTTCTGGAACCCTAAGCCACCTGGGAGTTATAAATAGTCAGAAATCTGTGCTGATCTGCAGGCTTCCTTTAATGCAGTCCTGTGTATAGTGTACTTTTTTCAGAGTTACAAATGTCCATTAGTCCAGCTGGAGGGGATAGATCTATGGTCTGGGTCTGCGCTGAGATAAAGCAACAAACATAAGCCCATAGTAGAGTGGAATACAGATGTACCCAGAAGTAATGATCGGGATGCCTACTTTGACACTAGTGCTGGATTTATCTTGTCATAACTCTCTTGTGCCGTAGTTTGTGATATAAGGAATCAGCAAGGATTTTGGATCTCTGTCTGGGTATAAAATGCACAAGGTTCATGTTCTTCTGCTGTTTTACTTGGGGGGGGGGGCATTTGCCTCTTTATGTGTAGCTGACTTCAAGGATATCTGCCCCGGAGGAATGGGCTACACCGTCACAGGAACCTACAGGCCAAAACCCTTCAACCAGCCGAATTTGGTCATCCCCCAGAAGCCCCTGGTGCCTCTTCTTCCTTCACCCACAGTAGAGAGGCATGTTGAGGCCCTTAGCATCACTGAAAGGCAGGTCCCAGCCGTCCCAGGTGAGTGTACTGTAACTGTGTGGCTCCACACAGATACCTGACGCACCCACTTCTGAGGACATGATCTGGGTTGATGCGGTCCTAGTATCAGTGACACACCTCTACAATTAACATCTGAACTTAGTTCTACTGCTCTATATTCTGTACTACATAATGGCTATGTACATAGACTCCTGTTGAAAACTCACAGAGGACTTTCTGTTGCACCCTTGAGTGAGATGCATAAGCCAAATTTCTGATGGTATATAATTGAAAAATTATATGTTGATTCATAGAGAGCTATCACTTCAAATTTCCTAAATAACAAGGGTGGGAAATCTACCACCCTGCAGGGATTTAACGGGGATCTCTGAGTCATGTGACCAGTTCCCATATTTTGCTTTGCCCTTTTGTGTTTTATGCAGCATGTTTTTATGCACCATAGATTATAGCTCATGCAAAGCCACGGTGCCTGTAGCCATGTTTGACTTCTGTGTTGTCTTTGCACTCAGTGCTTCCAATCCTCCTCAGATACAGATCATATCTTGATCCGCAGGGACACATAGAAGAACATATAGCACGTCTGCTGTGTAAAGTCAGTTGAATATGTTCACAGTTCCACGCAGGAGGAAGGCTTGCAGGCTCTAGCTAAAGGATGCCTTCCAAAACCTTCTCTTGGAATGAAGTCGACCTTTTCCCTTTTGTTCCTCTCGACGTGTTTGTCACTTGACAAGGAGAAACATGGCGTCATGAGCAGACATGTCAGTTGAGCCCAGAGAATGGTAGGGATCACAGTGGAGTGTGTAACGTTGGCAGAGAGATGGGCTAGTTACATGGTCAGTGGTGACTTCTCACTTGTAAACGGTCTGAAGAGTGGGAAGAATTATTAACCGTGGAGTTTTACCAGTGACTCGGTTTATTACAGCATTTTCGAGATGAGGGGCAGAAACACGACATGCCAGTCAATCACATTTACATTTCTACAAATGTGAGAACTTATTTTATTTTTTCCCCCTTGCAACTCCAGTAGTTACAACAGCACCTGAGCAGGTAGGTTATGAAACCCCATGTGGAAAAGGGCTGTGCCTTCCAGAAGCATGGCAGTGACCTGACAGGCGCAGCAGCAGGTTACTGCTTGCATGCAAAGGTGGCATCATCTCTGCACGGTCCGCCTTTTCCCTTGGCTGTCACTTTAGCATCTGCTAAACAACAGAGCATAACATAGCTTTTCCCAGATATACCTACAGTCATATATCCAGCTTCTTGGGTTCTTGCCTTTTGGGTTGTTTTTTTCCCCAGCTTTGAGATCTCCTATGATCTGCAGATGCCCTGGATATTCATGTGTAGTGGGAGTTTTGGTTTAGTTGCCTCTTTTTAAATTTTTGTTGGTCTTTGGATGATTTAAATTCAATTCATGGCTTGAAATGCAAGTAACAGGAAAAGACAAAAGCTATCTTCCTTTTGGAGGAGGAAATAAATCCATGTTCATCTCTTTTCTTTGCCCTTCACTAAAAGAAACGGAATAGCTGAGAGTTCAGTATTAGCATTATTTATATAAGCACATTTTCCCCTGACGTCATCACCTGGAGCAAGGTTAATCTTTGCTCACTTTAACCACCAAAGAGGTTAAGCCAGCAGTAAATACACTGGCAGAAAAATAGTTTATACTGGTGGAGGCATCTGAGAAGGTACACGCTCGATTGCTTTGGGAATTGTCAAAACCATTCTTAGCCAGAAAGGAAATTGTTGACTCACCTGCTTATCATTACTAATGAATAAAATTTATTGAATCACACTATGAACCGAATATAGAGTGGAACAGGGATTCTCCGTTAGTGAATAGAAACTGTAATCACTTATGGGCTTAAGGCTCAAATGTTTTTCGATGCCTTTGAGTCTCTTTCTCACATTCCGCTAAACTCTGTTCATGGCTTCCACAGGGAAAGGTGAAAAGATTTGGCACCCCCAGGGACAGAAATATGCAGAGAGGGCAAGATTTTCCAAGGTGTGAAAGGAACACAGGAGAGTTTTTTTTTTTCTTTTTTCGAGAGGATCGCTTGTTTCAACGGAGAGCGTTTGGCTGCAGCAAAAGGCGCCCAGCAAATAGGGTATGAGGCTTAAATTTAAAAACCAGGCAAGGGCCAAGCAGCAGGGAATTGAAATGGTTGGAGGTGGAGGACTCTAAACATTTGTGGACTTTTAGAAGAGTGCTCAACATGCTTGTTCCCATTAGGACAGGAGCAAAGGAGCAGAAAGGTTAGTTTCTTTGATGTCTCGCTTTAAGACGCAGCTGGGCCCTGAGGCCAGTACCTCTGGCTGGCTCTGCTCTCTCTTTGCGACTTAACTGTTTTGCCACTGGCTCTCACAGCGCTCCATGGACGTGAAGCAGCATGCGCTCACTGCATGGGTTGGGAGGGGTGGAGGTGGGGATGGGCGCTATGGCTGTATTCGACCCCATTGTGGTCCGGTTGTCTCCTTTGAACCCGACTCCTTCTCTGTCTTGTCTTTGTGATCCAGGAGCTCATTGTTTTTGGTGCTAATAATAAGTCAGGGGGCGAGCCTGGCCAGCCCCAGCTGTCCCCTGGTGTCTCGACCGTACGGATGGAGCCCATCTACCCAGGTGTCTAAACACCCACCCTGCCATCTTGCAACTGGAAGGGTGCTGGCATCATAGGCAGCAGAGGTCTACCACAGACATGACCACAGACATGACAGTATGAAGTGTAGAGCTAAATCTACAAGCACTCAATTTGTAATTCAGCTGAATGTCTTGTCAGTACTATAATTCACTTAGAAATAAATATTTGCTATTTAGCATGTAATGCGTTATGCAATTTACACAACTGTGTATTACACTGTTGGCTTTGTTTCAGCTGAATGGTTTGTGCTTTAATGTGATTAGCAGTCCATCCTCACTCCATACCGTCTCACATGTAGTCTGACAGCTGTCCAGGTCTCGTCCACTTCCATTCCACACACATGCTGCTTACATACTTACTCCCGTTTTGTTCATCTGATATGATAAGTCATTTCTGTGTCTTTGTGGGAGACTGTCCCTCCCTAACAAAAGAAAAGTATTTAGATGCGAAACCCAAGGCAGTGAAGCGCTCAGATGTGAGTGTGATAGATTGCTTTTTGTCCCAGGGAGCTTTAATGAAATTCGCACCAGTACGGACTCTAATTTTTGTTAGACACGGTATTAAGCAAGTTTTACAGAACCAGAAATCTTGTCAGAAAAGAGCTTGATTTGGGCTGCATTCTTGCCTATTAAATAAGCATTGATGGTGGCCAGTCAGAACCATGTCACCTGGTGGTGCTGTTTGTGTGTGATGTCGCACTGCTCTGTATCTAGCACACAGGGCATCACTGTTGTTGACAATCATCTTTATTAAAGTGCTGGTGAGGTGTTGCAGGCATGCTGTATGTTTTCCTGAAAAGGTTCTTGGTACAGTCTGCGTTCTGTACACAGGTCTCGATGCTTAATTTTCACCTATCAGCTCATTTCTGTAGCTGATTCCATTCTCTCCTCTCTCTTCATCAACCAATAGAGGTAGTGGAAAAGACCTCACCACCTGCCCCTGTGGCCATCCTGCCGTCCAGCGCCAGCCAGGACATTGCCCCAACCCAGCTGACAGGTGAGACCTTTTGACCCACACTACCCCTACGACACATCAAGCTGTATTAGTGACCTCTTCCCCCTTCCTCTCCCTTGCATCTTTTCTTTTTATCTATCTCCACAGTCACATTTATCCCATTTCTCCAGGCATAATGTTGGGAGTCCCAGCTGTGATATACAGTATGTGCCCATTTCTAGTCAGAAAACAGGAAATGAATGAATGCATGTGTGTCTGGGCAGGTTGTTTACACAGTACAAATCCTATTATTCCTGACAGTACCTGCAGGGGCATTTAACCTGCATCTAAATTCATAGTAAAATTTGATAGATTAAACGAATTTGCTTCAAATGGAAACTTTAGAGTTTCTCTGCTGTCAGCCGCACTGTTGTTGTCTTTGGGAATTGTATTCCATTTGGGAGCCGTTCTGAGCTTCTGTACTTGGGATAGTTTCATTTGGGGGATCGGGAGATTGATATCTGTAGCAGCTTGGTTTGATTTGCATTCCTGCTTATTAAATAAGCATCAGTGGCAGTTGGTCAGAACCATGTCACCTGGCATCAGCATCTCAAAAATAGGCTGGGTCTGGTTTAAGCAATTTGCAGGAAGTAGCTCAGTCTTCGTGTCTGTGTGCTGGAGCTTCCCACTGTTGTTGTCGGGCAGGGGAAAGGCCAGGCCACTAATTGGGTGGGACACATGTTTTTATTTGGATGTTCTGGATGGTGCTGCCACAGTCTGAGGCCAAAAAAGGCAGTGGCAGGAAGGCGTGGCTCGGCCAATCATAGGCAACAGGGATATTTCTGGCCATTGAGCTCTGGGAGGAAATCCAAAACCCCAGACTGCTTTCTATGTGTGTTTGGCTTTGCGTCTGTGAAAGGTGACACCAAATTAAGTGGCCACAGAAATGTTATGAGGAGCATAGACGAAAGACATTTGGGAAACATAGCCATGGAATCACGTCTCCTTTTTCATCCAATTAAGAAAGTTGGCCCAGTAATTAGAAAGTCATCCATGTTGTGTCTATGGAAGCCTAATTTAAATATACCCTAATTACACTTGATGTACATGCCAAAATTTTATGAGGAAATATTAACTGCTGCAACTTAATTGCAGTTGACACCTAGAAAAATGCACGGGCAATAAGAAGAATAATGAGAAAACGGGATGGACTAAACCATCCATCATACCTGACAAAAATGGTTCAGATTTCAGTGAGGCTTCTCCTTCCCAGCTGCCATTTTTGCTTCTGTAATGGAGTCCATTGTGTTCAAGAGCCCCATGGAGGTTTGATGAAAGTTATTAGCTGGCTGTGTGACACTTCATGCAGGTGAAGGGTTATGAGCTCAAGGTGCCTTTCATCAGAGTTATTATAGTTTTCAAATTTGCATTAGTTTTTATTTTATTTAGTTTTCCATTTTGTATTTCAGTTTTAGTTCAGTTTCTGTTTCTTTTAAGAATGTACAAATAGTTTTTCTTTTTATTTTATGAAAAATTCTAGTTTTAGTTTAGTTTTGATTTAGTATTATATTTAATTTCCAGTACCATGTTTTGATACCACACTGGAAGTGACTTACATGTTTCCACCATTTGCATTTTCATTTACATATACAGTAACCACTGCAGAGCACATTCGTGTGTCTCTGTGAGACAAAGAGAATGGAGGGAATGTGCAGCAGCACTCACTAGATAAAACTTCATCTCTCCTCTTTGGATCAAGGTTATTTACAGTATAGAGAAAAAACAAAAGCACGTCCAGAAACCCAAAGTGGTTCCTTTTAAATGTTATTTTTTTTTCTGAGCAGCTGAAGGAAGTTGTTTAGTTATATTTTTTCTGGACTGTAAAAAGGAAGGAGGATATACAGTAGCCACGTTGTTCTGTGTCTCTATCACTTATTTGATGACCAGCAGCAGGGTCACGGGGCGGCAGCGGCGCGCTGCGGAATCTGAGAGTTGGGCAAGTGAGGTGGGTCACGTCCAGTGTTGTGTGAATGTGATCTGAGATGTGGGCCCACACTGGGTCTGGAAAGCGGTGGGACGGCGTGTATTAAAAGGATTAGGCTATATTGGAGGGGGTGTCTAGGCTGGCCTTAGAGAAGTCCTGTTCAGTTTGCAAGGTTTCACTCCCAGCTTTGACTGCTGTATAGAATCCAGAGTGAGTCTTGACCAGATTAGATTTTAACCCCCCCCCCCCCCCCCCCATCCTTCTGCAGAGGTGAACGAGTGCCTCCTGAGCCCTGATATATGTGGCCCTGGGATATGCTACAACACTCCAGAAGGCTACATCTGTGCATGCCATGATGGTCACCAGCTGGATGAAGAGAAGACCACCTGCCAAGGTAAAACTGTGCCCCCTTCAACCTGTTTCAACTCTTATTCTGCTCATAGGAATCAGCTAGTCTGATGTACTGGTGCCTCATCGTAGTTCTTACCAGACTTACTTACCAGAGCTTTCCTGTGCTGCGAAATAAAACGAGGGGAAAATGCAGATGCCTGGATGCATGGGCAGGGCACTTCCTGACAGGAAGCGCCATGCTTTGGTCAGCGTCATGTTTTAGCAGACCGAGACACATTTGGGATGGCAATTAGGTTTCTGTGTGTGTTAGTCTTTAGTTTTCTTGCCAATCGGTCCTGGCTTTGAAGCAGTGTCCCCAGAGGGAAGCTGTTTTTGGAAACGTCGCAGTGTGCACCATTAGCAAACGCTCAAATAATCGTCTTCCTGGTCTGCCATATGTAAATATTGCCGACGCTATAATTAGGTGCCCTGCACTGGGTAGGAATGGCCTTTTCTTAATTTCCTGCGAATATAAAGTTTTGCCCATAAAGTTGCATGCTACATGACCACTGTCCCCACAGAAACACATGCAAGAGAGTAATGTCAAAGGAACATAGTGGCGAACTACAGTGATGGGTAACACAATGTTACCTCACTCCTTTAATGAAGTGCTGCGTAGTAGTTTGAGTGTCACCATATGCTCATGAGGTCATTCAGACATTTTTTTTTTAATTAAGTTTGATAAATGTTTGAACAAACTGAAAGACCTTTATGGCTTTAACCCAGACTAGAAGAAGTCTGAGGGTTTTAATCTTGTCTGAAAGAGATCTGAGGGCTTTAAGCTCTTCCGAATGAAATCTGATGCCTGTGACCCAATCCAAAAGAGATCTGAGGGCAATGATCCTGTCTGAAAGAGATATGAAACCTTTAACCCAGTCTGAAAGAAACCTAGGGCTATAATTCAGACTGAAAGAAATCTTTGTTTTCATGTTCTTGTTGGTGGCATTTTGATGCACGCTTGCAAGGGGTGGCGTGAACCCTTCAAAAAGACCAACCCATTATCAGTAGAGTGTATTTGGATGGTTTGATTTCCATTGTAATGTGTCCCCTTGGTCTGTACAAGAGATTCTATTGCTCTATTAATTTCTATGCAGTCTTTTCCCTCCAGCCTCCAAATGTGCTTCTAACGAGTAGCAGGTGCACTACTTCTTTAATTGGCATTATTTAAATGTGAAAGTTGCCAGGATGTTGGGGAAACAAGATCGTCTGCCTAGAAAATGCTGAATTAAAATGCCTTTTTCTGGTTGTCAGGCCCAGACAAAGAGCTGATTTCTCTTCCTATAGAACAGATTTATTTGTCATTAAAAACGCTTAAGAATCGCTGGCTGAAATAAGGGGTAGCTTGTTAAGCAGCCTAGCACACAGTACAGTGGTTTTCCTCTCCAGATGACAACCTCTGGAAAGCTGGCAGGGAGTCAGACAAGGCCCAGAGGGCATGGCGGGCAATGAAAGCAGCTGCTCAGTGCAAAGGTCGAATCTGGGTACCAGTATTGGGCAGAGGAGCTATTGATCAGACTGCTGGGAACTGAGATGATTTCCCCTGATGCACTGGTGCTGGAGTCCCTTTCTGTTTCTTGCAGACGTGAATGAGTGCCAAGACCCCAATGTCTGTGGCCAGGACAGCCTCTGTGTCAACACACCAGGTTCCTACACCTGTGAACAATGTCCAAACGGTTACAGGATGAGCCACATGGGCCGCTGTGAAGGTACTAGTATTAAAGTGGACCTCGTTGTCTTGGTACCTGTAATCATATGTACCATTGGCCTGCCCTTGGTGTACCCATGGTGCACTCTTAGTGTACCATTGGCCTGCCCTTGGTGTACCCATGGTGTAGTCTTAGTGTACCTTTGGTCTGCCTTTGGTGTACTCTTGACCTACCCTTGATATTATGTACTCTGAAATCCTCCTGTTTTGCAGATATTAATGAATGCTTGGACCCTGATATTTGCCCAGCTGGGATGTGCACCAATACCCTTGGGTCCTTCATTTGCGACCCCTGCCCTGAAGGCTTTGAGGGTCGCGGAGGCCTTTGTGTTGGTACGTCACCGAGATTCCCTGTCAGTACCTAAGTACACTCATCAAACGGTTAGGCTGTCTTCTGTGTTTAATTTGGTGATTAATTTTATGCAAAATGTTGGGTGGTGTGTATACTTGTCACCAGAAGGTGACTAGTTCTCATATCTGGCATTTCACTAGTGGGTCCTTGAACATGGCCCCATTAATCCCAATTGCTCTACGGACCCTGGCTGACCCTACTCTTTCACTTGCATGTCGCTTAGATAAAACCATTTGCTAAATTAACAAGTTAAATTCATTTTGAATTAAATCAGAACTGGAAAAGTGTGATTGCTGCGTGTGTGTTTGTGTGTGTGAAAGTGAGAGTTTGTGCGTGTGTATGTGTTTGTGTATGTGTGTGTCTGTGTGTGTGTGCACAGTGGAAACTCTACCAGTGCATGGATCTACTTTTTAAGGTCTAGCAAGGTAGGACGATGTCCTTTGGATAGTCATTCTGCTTTAGTCCAACACAGTTCTGCAGGATGGAGCCCAGCCCAGAGTTTGTAGACCTGATGCTCAGGGGCAGGGGCTCAGGTCTGTACTGTCTTGTCTGTGCATTTGTAAGTGTGTTTGTGCAGCCCCAGAATGGACTAGCCCCATGATCCAGACCAGCAGCCGCACTTTCAGAGCTGAAGAATTCTAAAATTCATGTCTGTGGTTCTCCATGATTCTGTTAATGCATGTAAACCCAAAGGGGGAAGTTCTGCTGAATGATATATATAAAGCATCGCAGGGTCTTTAGCTACGGGCAAAAATAACATATTACACAATATGGACGGTTTGCTTTATTCTTAAACCTGAGCCCATGACCTTTGACCTTTTCATTGCTTATGTTAGTGTGCAACTAGCATTTTGGGGGTACGTGCCACATGCTGGCAGTGGTTGAGAACACAAGGCACACCAGACGCTCTGGGGCTCTAATCATCGTTCCACAGTACATCCCAGCTGAATGAAAACCCCACCGAAACCAGCTCCATGCATTCAGATGATTACAACAAGGTGCTGGACTTTCATGCTGCAGTCAAGAGAAGCCAAATTAAGCTCATAATTATGAACTGAGACAGACGCAGTCCAGACAGTTCTAGTTCTGTAGATTAAGGCTGTTGGTGAGGCCCAGTACTGTTCTTCTAATTTGTAAACATGTCTCAGGCCCGCATCTTTGAACTTATCCGATGGTCAAGAATCCCCACCATTTTATTGGGTCCTCTGACAGATGCCCTCTGATCTCTGACCAGATATCGACGAGTGCCGGGAACCTAGCATGTGCGCCAATGGCAACTGTGCCAACCTAGACGGCTACTTCCTGTGTACCTGTCACAGCGGATATGAGTTGACCGTGGATGGCAGAGCATGCACAGGTACCGTTTATGGGGGGCAGGGTTTTAAAAAGCAGTCCCAAAGCTGGAGTCACAGATTTAAAGCAAAAGACCCCAGTAAACTTCACTTTATTCATAAAGCCACAGACTGGGGGTACAGTGAAAACTAAATATGGCACCTTTGGTGCACAGGTTAATGAGCAGCAGGATAACTAACAGTTCAGCACAGTGTCTGTGGTCCCTGCTGTGCCTGTTTCAGGGTCTCAGCCATCTAATGGCCTGCTGGGAGTTATGCTGAATAAAACATACAATTCCACAAATACTGATAGAAGTAGTAAAAACGTAATGACAGTGACATGCAACGCTTTTGCTTAGGGGGTCTCGTACTGTGAGCACTACCCAGTTTGTTTTCATGCTTTTCAATATCTTTTTTGACACCCTTGTGGGTTTTGTGCTTACGAGTTGCACCGTAGACATGTTCTGGCACGCTTGCTGCCTCCTGCTCATGGCTAAATACTGTTCCCATGGAAACAGACATGGACGAGTGCCAGGATGAGAAGGTATGTGCCATGGGTCACTGCCAAAACACCAAGGGCTCCTTCGTGTGCAGCTGCAGTCCCGGGTTCAAGCTCTCTCCTGCTGGCAACCAGTGTGATGGTAAGGTCTCTGTGGCGAGAACCATAGTGTTAATGTGTAGTAATGTAGTGATGATAAGTGTCCATTGTTATAGAGAAGTTTAGTCTGATCCTGGAGTCAAATACATTCAAGGTTCTAGCCCAGACTCGGCACCGAGACTCGGCTTGTTTTGTTACATTTTGTGTAGCACTAACCTAAGGAAGGGCAGCCTGTGAAGAGATTATTACAGGGCCTTACTAGTGATCCACTCGCAGCACGTGGATAAACAGTCCCTGACCTGTGGAGAGGGGGTTTACCTGTAGGGAGGCTAACCTATGAGTACACTTTCAGATGTGGACGAGTGCAAGGAGCTGATGCAGGCCTGTGGGGGTGTGGCTGACTGCAGGAACAGCCTGGGCTCCTATTTCTGCGTGTGCCCTCCTGGGTTCCATCTGTACAACAGCACCCACTGTGAGGGTGAGGGCATGCATCAGCGAGCACATACGTGTGTGAGCACGCACACTCATTGTCACACTGTTCCTATGCCCACTGGCACCCCTTCAGGCAAGTGCATTTACCTGTGACCCATGAATCTTTTCCACCCCTCTAGACACAGACGAGTGCGTGGATGACCCAGAGCTGTGTGGCCCTCATGGCACGTGCATGAACAGCCAAGGCTCCTTTATTTGTGTCTGCAATCCCGGCTTTGCGACAGACTTGGACTCCCACACCTGTCAAGGTTTGTCTATACCTCCTTTCCACAGTGACGTTGGACCTGCAGGCTCTTGGCCACAAACCTTCTAGATATGTGAATTCTGTTACTCCAGTGTTGGTGTGTCAGTAAATGATCCTCCTTGGTGTCAGTCGCTGCATTATCCACGTGCTGCGAGTGGCCGCTGCACATTGGCGGTGCTTGAGGGGGCGGGACTCAGAGACAGGATGCCCTATGTAAATGAGCGCTGGTGTCCCTGAGTGCATTATCCGTCCCGCTCTCTCCGGGTCCCCGGCTCTCTGCATAAGGGAGTTTATAACGGGGCTGATGTTTTGGATTTGTCTCTGGAGGGCGAGGTGGGGGAGGCTCATGTTTAATGGCTTCCCCATCTGCTCCTTCTGTTTTTCCACTGGGGACCGGGGCCAGGACCCTCCCCTTGTGCCAGGGCTGCTGTAAATGCCCACTCCCACAGAGAAGATGTGCGGAGGAAGTGTTCCGCCAACTGTCTAGACGCACAGGAAGACAGCCACTGCTCACTCTGCGCTAATGTCTCCAATGGCTCGGGCGTGCTGTGGAACCCTGCCGGCACCTTACCTTTGGGTTTGAAGGGCCTAGATTAACCACTCTGAGTTGAGGACATTTAGCTAAATGGCTGTTTTATTCCTGTTATTCACAATATACAGCTATACTGTCTTCTTATGGTCATATGGGTCAGACAAGGAACCCAGATTCTGACCCTGTGCTTCACCTGGCCTGAATGTTGTCCGTATTGTGTTTCATAGTGAGATGTGGAGATGTCAGACAAGAATAGCAATGTTTGTTTGCTAATGCAAACGCCAGGGGTTTCACCAGTAGGTGGCATGGCAAAATTGGGTTCTGAGCACAGAATACGGAACCATGGCTAATGAAGAAAGAGAGCGGAGATGAGAAATCCCCCATCCAGTTGGATTGTTCAGACTAGACACCACAGGGACTCACAGCAGAGGAGAGTGAATATCACTGATATCATTTCTGGATGTTTTAGGAAGCGGAATGGCTCCATGTGTGTGGAGTTTGCATGCTCTCCTCGTGTTGATATGGGGTTTCCTCTGGATACTCTGGTTTCCTCCCACAGTCAAAAAACATGCTGAGGTTAATTGGAGTTACCAAATTGCCCGTAGGTGTGTATGTGGAAGTAAATAGTGTGTAAGTATGCCCTGCGCTGGGTTGGCACCCCATCCTGAGTTACTACCTACCTTGAGGCTGTAGCCTTCAGAATGGGCTCTGAACCCCCTGCAACCCTGAGTAGGACAAGTGGTTACAGAAAATGGATGGATGGTGATCACTGCTTGTATGCCCTCTTGTCATCGACCCTTTGGTTCAGTCTGATCTCTTGCTAGCCCCTTTCAAGTCATCAAATTGTTTAGTGGGACGAGAATCAGGTGTCTGTGCTCTTTGCCACTCTGGCATTGTTTTACATTTCGTCAAAGATGATCGTTGAAGCTAATTAAAATCCTGAGCTGGTTTTCAAATGAAGTGATTTGATGAGGTAAGAGCTGTGATGTGGCGGACTGTAAACAATATATCTTTCTCAGGGTTCGGTTGCTGGTGCTGTTCGGCCTGGTTCAAGCTCTTGGTGGGGGGCTTTGTAAATTATTTTTTGTGACTGGAAACTCTCTATCACCCCTTTACCAGTAAAAGGCCAATCGCCAGCTTTTATCCAATGTTAAAAACAGAACATTTTTGCTGTGGTTTATCTTCAGTAATCGGTATCATATACAGCCATGGAACAAAAAATGAGACCACTCCATATTTTTAAACAAGTTTGCATTTTTAAATCCTGGTTTAATTGTGGTTCTGCTGGCAAAAGGCCACGCTGAGCAGCAGGTCGCTTCCAGAATCAAAATTTCTAAGAAATCAGCACACAAGAATAAGGTGAAGCAGGAGACACTGGGAATGACCAAAAACCAGCCAGGTAGAGGGCAGAAGTGATATTCTAATGCCAGAGATGACCGTTAACTTATCTGACAGCTTCTCATAAATCGAAAGATGACATCAAGTGATCTTCAAAATGACTGGGAAACATTAAGTGCAGGTGTGATGTGCATTGATAGGATAGTTTGTATCAGGCTCCTAGAAGCAGGACTGAAGTCCCATAAAGCAAGGAAGAAGCCCTTCATTAATGAGAAACAGGGTAGACCCAGGCTGCAGTTTGCAAAAAATATGTATTATTCATATTTTTCAAAAAATTTTGCTGTGGTCTTTTAATTTTTTTCCAGGGTTGAGCACTCACTGTGAAATCATCATCCATTGTTATTTTGTCATATTTATTTAGTCATTATTTGTTTATTATTTTCATATATTCATTTATTTACTCAAATCAGTTCACATTAATGATTTTCTTTTGATAATTTGAAGTACTCCTACCCCACCCAAATATTCTGAGTACTAACTTGTGTTCGTCACCACATGTTCTTGTGAGTCGCACTATTTAGCCCTGGGGTGCATCAGCTTATCTTCATTGGAGCCCCCCTTGTATGGGATGTAAACCCAGAACCTTTAGGTTATTAGTCAATGCAATCTAGACCCATGACCATACGCTGCAGTGTCCGCTCTGCCTTTGAGCTGCACCAGGCTGGCTACAGGGCCGCCACAGAAGGATGTGCTGACCCCTACGGGCTTGTGTGTCTTGCAGATGTGGACGAGTGCTCGGGTGAAATTCACTGCAGCAGTGGCTCCTGCATCAACACTGAAGGCTCCTACCACTGCCAGTGCGAGCAAGGCTATCGCCTGCAGGCAGACAACAGCACTTGCCTGGGTAAGCGCCGGTTCCCAGCATGCCGTGCTCATGCAGGCAATGTAGCGTTTGCAACTGGACCTGTGTAGTTAAAACCTGTTTAAGTTTTATTTAGGTATTTACATATGAGATCAGTATGACATAAATGTACTTTCTCTGGGCGAAAAGGGTTCCAGCAGCAGGCCTGGTTCTGGGTTGTGTTGGCTGTTTACTGTGCCACCCAACACCTGACCCCTGTGTTTCCACACAGATGTGGATGAGTGTGAGGAGTTTGGGCAGAATATTTGTGAGGGGTGGCGTTGTGAGAACACTCTGGGCTCATACCGATGCAGGGCCGACTGCCCCCCAGGCCACCGCCTGGGGCATCATGGAGGCTGCGAGGGTGAGTGCCCCCCCCCCGCCAACCCACTTGACTGCTTTGCCCATCTCCTGTAAATCAAAATGGCCTTTTGCTGCAATCACTTGTCAGTTTCATTAGAACTATGTGGATCACTTCTGCAGCTAGTTCCATGAGTGCTTGGTTGTGAGAGGCATCAATCCTGAGTGTGAGCTGAGATCACATGATTTGCGGCATCACATGTTGTAAAATGAAAAGTAGGATTTGGCCCCACTGTCCCTAGCTGGCCATCGTTGTTTATCTTAGTTAAGGTAACGCTGCAGTTCCCATCACATTGCATTAGATGGCATCTACCCCACTGATGATGATGATGATGATGAAGATTGCTTCATTTGTCACATGCATAGTTATACAGGTACAACATGCAGGGAAATGAATTGTATCCTGATCATCCCGACCATACATTAACAAACATTACGGGGGGGGGGGGGTAGACAGGTCAGGAAGACAGGAGATATAGAAAGAACAGAAATAAACAGAATTCCATGAAGAAAGAGGAGGAGAATAAAAACAGCCCCCAGACTGTACTCCAGTAGGGAGTACAATGTAGGATCAGCACATGCTCACTACACCTTACAATATAAAAAGTCGTGACTCGCAACAGGGGAGGGAAATGGGGAGGTGGAGGTAGTCCAGCATAGACAAACAGCCATCCGGTCCTGCAGCCAGAGGCGCTGGTCACTGACCCGCCTGTTCACGCTGGGGGACTGAAGCGTGGGATGGGGGGAGGGTGCGGTGAGTGTGTATCCGTATGTATGTATATGTGTGTGTGTTTCCAGGTGTCCTTGGGATTGGGAGAGAGGAATACAAGAGAGCCTCACTGCCTTGTTCTTCTGGGGGAGTTGTTAATACAGCAGCGGCCTTGTCCGAGGCCAGTGCTGATTAGGAGGGAGCCAAAAGCAGATAGAATAGAGTTGTTTGGGTTTTCGGGCGAGAAGCTGTAATTTCTCCGCCATCCAAAATCCTTTGCAAAGCCGTGAGCTTCTCCGTGATGTTATCCAATCTGCGATCAATAGTCACAGTGATGTTATCCAATTTGTGATCTATAGTCACAGTCTGAGTGCCATCAGCTCTGCCAGCTCCGTCAATCATCCCGGTCAGCCTACTGGGGCTTTGAGCTGCTGTCACCATTTTCTTCAATTTTCGATAAAACCAGAGCAATACCTAATCCAATCAGCATACGACCTGTAATCATGGTTCTGATTAGGTAGAAATCTTCAGTGTCCTCCACGGAAAGTGCTGCCAGACACACGACCCTCCGCTTCTCCCATCCGTCCATCGTGTAGCCGGCTGCATACGTTCCTGCAGGACAGTCAGGTTCCCCCGAACCCGGGCTTCTCTTTGAGAAGATGGTGCCAATTGTGATGAGAGACCAGTTGATCAAATCCATGATTTTCCTTAGTCTGGAGAGCAGGACTGAGAAAGTCTCGCAAAGTACAAGACAGTAGACTAGACGAGACGAGAGGAGCAAAGCAGGGAAGATGAGGGGAGGGAGACAAGGACCTCCGTCTCCGCTGAGAGTCAAAAGAGATACTGGCTTTATGAGCTGAGCTTCTGTCTGGCTCCCTGGTAGTGATAGTCAGATAAACTACAAACAAATATAACAAATTACCCGTGGCAAAAAATGCCCATTGTAATGTTGCCTTTTTTAGTTGTCTGATTTCTCCACTTGTTTTATGCTGAATTATTAATAAGTCATGTTGATAGGGGACTTGGATCACACCCAAAACATGCTGCCCTATAAGTTAGGTTTAGCTGCGATGCTGATACTGTACTGCTTCCTAATCCACACATATCCAGAGCAGCTCAGCCTTCCAAAAACCTCCATTAGTCTACTAGGAAAACTGCTGTTTCCATAAGGTCTGGCTCTCCATGTTCGCTGGTGGTGGCCCAGCTGATGGCCCCCAACATGCCATGTGCTTTTCATCCTCAGTGGTGCCTTGTGAGTAAAAAAAGTGATGCTGGATAGCTGGAGGCTGTAATGACATACAACCTGACTCACCATCAGCACTGCAGCCTTGTAGCATCTGCATCTGCTTTGTAGAGTCTGTGCAATGAAATGCTGTGTAATTTGGTATCTCCAAGGAGGCTGTTTCCTGTTGCATGGCCTTGACGCTGGCCTGGGTCTTTCTGAACTAACCCTTTTCCATTTGTGGGAAAGCACAGAAGAAAGATGATTCAGTCCTGTTCAACAGCCTGAAGATACCTTTTTTGTGCAAGCAGCTGGTGGGCCAGTTAGCTTTGCTCTTGACCGAACCTACATCCGGTGCTTGAATCTTTGTTCAAATTAATGTGACGCAGCCTTGTTCTTGTGCTAAGATTTCCATTTGCTCCACTCCACCTTAGAGTAAGTTTGGTTTACCATGCACCGTGGCTTTAAAAAGCACCCCGAGGACCATTATAGCAAAAAAAAACATCATGAAAACACGGTTGGTGCTTTTTTTCTCCTTGTGGTGGTCCTCTGTCCCTCCACCTGAAAAATAAACAGACAAACAGAGCACACTCACATTTATGGGTACATGAGGAATCAACGGGGCAGCAGATGTAAGGATGCAAGCATCCTAAGCACATAAACAGCAAAAAAGAGACAGAGAAACTGAATCTGTCGGGCTTCCACCCTACACTCACCACACTGATAGTACCCGCATACCCCCCTCCCCCCTTCTCCAAACACCCGTGCGAGGAGCTGAATCCATTCCCAGACAATGATTGATGCCACCATTTATTGTCATTCCCTTTATAGCCTGTTGGGGAGGGGGGGGTAATGTTTTAAACATTACCCCAGTGTCTATCGCGCTCCTCTGCCCCATGATTGTTTCTGAGTGGTGCGACACGAAGCCAATAGATCAGCTGCTCATCACAGCACTTTATCTGGGCTGAAGCAGACTGAAGATTCAGAGCCAACAGCAGGTATCTCTGTAGGCTTCCTGCTACAACTGGCCTGTGTCTCTCAAAGATTATTGATACACAGGTAAAACCTCAGCATGCTCCATCTGGCGTGGTCAATGGCCCCTTTCGGAAGGTGTCAGCTGTAGCTTGAAATGAGGAAACACAAGCAAGAAAGGCCTGGAGCTGTTTGTCTTGTAGCTTCTGTGGACAGGGCTTCCATCTTTTCCAGTTTCCTTCTTCAAGAAGGCAGGCCACAGTAGCAGCAGGTCCTACTGTACGTGATCCTTCTGGAGCTGACTGAGCTCCACCACTTCCGTTTTTGTTATTTGGTAAATCTGCTTGCAAGCCTCAGCTCAACCATGTTTCTCCCTTCGTAGAATGAGCCTGTCCCAAGCCCTGCCCAGTTTTTCACAGCCCCAGCAAACTCCAGCCACCTCCAGAACCACAGCCAGATCTTCACCCTGTGTCATACAACCTCTCCAGAGACATCTGACCCCGCTTTGCTGCCCCACCCGGCTTCTCAGATCTGCTACAGATGTTCTAGAGATGTTCAGTTCTTTTGTTTGACTTCATGCTAGGGAGCTATTTGTGGTTCTGGCCCACTTGGGGTTGTTACACGGTTCTGATATTTTTAATATCAGTACATGTGTGTAAGTGTTTGTTCAGCTGAGATTGCTAATGTGTCAACTCTGAAATAAGATTTGGTATGCCCCCCGCAACTCAAAGGCACCCTCTGTCTGTATAAGACTTCCATTCTCATGACGGTGTGAAATCTGTCGATTTACCGAATCATGATGCCTATGGTTACACAGCAAGATGCAACTTACCAGAAAAGGTTTTCTTCTCAGACAGGAGACATGGTTCCTGGGCTGGACACTGAGCTGAGTTTTGATACAATCAGTGCTCTGAGATGGCAAGGCTCGGTGCCAAGGAATCTGGACAGCTTCTGGCTAATAAAAGCAGAGGCAGCCAGGCCATCTCCAGTGATTTATGGGTGTTCAGCTACCACTTCCATCAAGGCTTTGGGGTCTCGCTTCAATTTCTTTCCCCTCTAGATGAGTAGTAACATGGTGTCGCTACAGCACTTTGACACTCCTTTGCTGGCACATAAAACCATTCCATGCCTCTCCTGGGAAACACGCCGGGTGGCTGCTACGTGTGTTGTTTTCATGGTTCAGAGATGATAAGGAATTACGACCTTGGAGCTTTTACACAGCCTGAGAAGGGTGTGGGGTGGGGCTGTGCTTGTTTATGGCTGCTAGAGCAAGGCCTTCTATTCAGAGCCTTCATCTGCCATCAGCATGTCCCTAGTTTCACATTCAGACTAAGGGTCTGGAGTAGGGATTTGAAACCTTGAGCTTTAAGGTAGCAATGAGCTAATAACCAAATTGTGTGATCTGGACAAGATTCCCCTCAGCTCTTGAGTGATGGTGCATTGGTGATGAATAATAATGTGCAACAGGATGCATGCTTCCCTGTTGCTGCATTCACAGACGTGAACGAGTGTGAACTGTTCAGTGGGCTGTGTGGCGAGGCGGTCTGCAACAACTTGGAGGGCTCCTTCCAGTGCGTGTGCCCCAAGGAGAATCAGGAGTACGACCAGATGACCGCAAAGTGCAGGCCTGCCTCCGCAGGTGCGTGCTCCGTCTGACTGCATGCCATGATGTCATGAGTTGAGGATGTTAGCTCTGGGACCAAAGAAGACCCAGAGCGATCCTGCATGCCATCCTGATGGGAATCAGTGTGGGAAGCAAGCACCAACATTGGCCCCCAGGGAGAAATTTTGCTTGCGCATTATTTTTAGGTTGCACAAACATTTTCAGACAGCCTAGTCTTCTGTGATTTCAGCCAAAGGAAATGTGTAAATTGATTTTGCTGTTAATAAATGGGCAGGCGTGAGCTCTGCTCGTCAGACAAATTGTGTAGTACTGCCCCCTACAGGTCAATAATGTAGGGGCATGCTCAGGTGTGGGATTTTTTTTAAAGACTGTGTCCAAATGTTAGAAAATTTAGGTGTTCCTCCAAAAGGGGCAGTTGCAGACGAATCATGCCTGATCTGTAATTATCAAGAGAGATTTATGGTGTAGAGAACAGAATCTGACCTAAGAAATGGGGTGTGGTGATACCTTAAGTTTCCAGGTATATAATTAATCAGATGTTTTCCCTTAAGCCACAGGCTGATTCCATTTATCTCACTTGCATTCATAGTGCCCTTCAGCTGGAGTTGTGACTGACACAGATCACTGATCATGTGAATTGGCAGGCACCAGCCGTTTTAGATAGTTCCAGTAGCCTTAGTTATCCTGGCTGCTTTATGGAATTTTTATACTGACCTTTTGGGGCTCATTACATACTGAAACGTATTCTGACTGGCTATTCCTGAAGCTACTATAATTGTGTAGGAAATCCTTAGGTAGTCCAGAGTGAGGTACTATGGATGTGCTCTCACTGTCTGCTTGCCTGCTGCCGGATCTCTAGCCACCTCAGTGGAGCGCAAAGAGTGCTACTATAACCTGAACGACGAGAAGCTCTGTGATAATGTGCTGGCCGGCAGCGTGACCCTGGAGGAGTGCTGCTGTACGCTGGGGGCCGGCTGGGGGGACAACTGTGAGGTGCACCCCTGCCCTGTGGAGGGCACCGGTGAGTCTCTCACCCCCCACCTCAACTATGTGACTCTATCTGGCCAAGCATCACATTATCTTATTATGTATGGAGTAGTTTGTTGCTAATAAGCCACGCATGGTTATATGACCCACGGAATGCATCTAAACCGTCCACTTGTCCTTTCGCTTTCAAAAAACTCAGATATAACCTTTTGTACTAAAAAATAGATATAATTCAGGCTTTACTTTAAAAAGTGCATTAAATAATTAGTAGGTATTTTTTCATGATTGCCCATCACTATACTCTTAATGATACTTCAAGTTACACAGGCACGGTTGCCCCCACCCCCGGTTCTGTGGTCCATGCTTGGACTCCTTAACTTACTGAATGTAAAGTAAGGGAATCTAGGTATTTGAAATCAACAAGGCTTTAACACAGCAGAACATGTAAATGAATATACTGTGAGAAACTTCAGGAAGTATGGAATGAACATGTTAATCTCTCTAATCTCCTCTGAGTTTCAGCCCGGCTGGTTTAAATAGTGGGCTGATAAGTTTTGTTAATATAGTCCAGATAGGCATCATTAAGCAGGAAATTCCCTTGAAATTGCATGAAAATGGCCAGTCCTTGCATTTAGCATGGTGATTTTATCTGGAATTGTTTTGATGACACCATTTGGTGAGGTTTTACCCATGAGCTAAGCAACCTGCCCCTTGTGGTTTAATATGGTTTTCTATCCTCAACAGACCAGTTTAAGCATATGTGTCCAGGTGGGAAAGGAAGTGTCCCCACCAGTAACGTGGCTGGAGCACGGACATCACCCAGCTACAGAGGTAGGCAGGGACCCCACAAGACAACCGCCTGAATGTTTCAGAAATAACCAGGAGAATATTACCCACATGATTTACTATAAAACATAAATATAGCAAGCTAAGGGGTAGCCTCTTGTGTCTGCCAGACGCTGACGAGTGCGCCCTGTTCAGCCAGGAGGTCTGCAAGGGCGGCTTCTGTCTGAACACGCCGCTGGGTTATGAGTGCTACTGCAAGCAGGGTCTCTTCTACGACGACGTCAAGCTGCAGTGTCTCGGTGAGTCGCATTCCGGATCACGTCAGGCGTCCATTGCTGCTGGCCCATCATCGCTCAGCCAGCGCCAATTTTAGAACTGCTCTGGCAGCCTTTATTCTGAGGTTCAATCAGTCTGGATTGGCTATCCCCTGAGTCTGGGGAGGTGGGGTGCGAGATGTGGGGCGCCAAGACGTGTCTCTGACCACAGACCTGGGTCTGGGTGGATACAGGAGCCAGAGTTGCTCCGGCAGGATGCCACAGAGTGGTTGGGGGGGGGGCTAGACAGTGGCCACAGTACTACTGCATGTGCGCTGTGGGCTTGGAGCATGCAGAAGACCGCTGACCCTGGGAAATTGTAATGTTTCTGACGCGGAGGTAAATGTTTTTCTAGGTCTGGAATGTTGAATTGCTTTGGATATCACAGTCGGCCCCGTGTAATATGGAGATGCACCGGGCCAAAATCCGAGAAGCTCTGTCTGCACGCTGCATGATGCGTTTCATTTTGTAAGCCATGTAGGCATAGTTGAAAATTAATTCATAAAAATCCCTTAAATGGGTGGAGACCTCAACCCCTCCAAAGCTCAGCCCAAAGTTCTGCGTAAGAGTGACATTTTTGCTGGGACAGAAACCCCTTCTATAGAAAGGGCTGAAACCCCCAGCATTCATATATGTTTCAATTTTGTGTGGCACCGTTTCCATGGCTGGGTTAGCCCTTACATTTCCATGGCTGGGTTAGCCCTTACATTTCCATGGCTGGGTTAGCCCTT
>JABFEB020000060.1:18331842-18347189 GCA_019775895.2 Stomatorhinus ivindoensis
TATCCATTGTGGTGGTGTATAGAGCCAAAAATGTTAGCATTGTGTTGATGTCCCAATATTTATGGACCTGACTGTATGTAACTGATTTCAATTATACTTCATTTGTAGATTAAATTGTAACATCAAATTGAAGATACACAATTATAAACTTGAAATTGAACGAGAGCATCACTGTTAATATGCATATTTTCAGAGATGAGGGACAGAGAAAACAGTTCACATTTTAATATAGTGGTTGATTGCACTCCAGGAAAATTAAAAATTGCAACATCTTATAGTCTGTGATGCTGGATCAAATGTTTTACGAACGCTACACTTATTTTGCGTGTATAACACATATTTTGATTGGATGAGTGCAATAAACAACAAAATGCATGTGTATCATTTATTTGTTGCATTTTAAGGGCGCGAAAGGTGAAATAATAATAATGTTGCATTATCAAACATTACATTGTGTGTCATGGATACTTTTAGCTGCAAATCTCCCGACCACTATGTGGATCCGAGACAGTAAGACCAAGACAGCAAGACCAAGACAGCGAGAGCAAGACAAGACCAAGACCGAACTCCATCACATAAAATTGGTCTCGAGACATCCAACTCTAGTAAACACTACCCAGACATGTGCTCTTGTTTATTTCAATCACAATGGGCGTATTCACATATTTCTTTACCCAATACTAACTGTCAGATTATCATGTTATCATGCGAATAGCACGATTCGCAAGTTGGAAGGCGATCAGAGCTGCTTCGAGACGCAGACGCTTAAGTCAGTCAATCTTGTTCTTTCTATTCGTATCACGAAGCTGTAAAAATATGCAGTGGTACCCTGAAACTCAAAGTTAATCTGTTAAAAACAGATCAAATGTTGTCTGAGTTTGACACAACACTAACTGTACATCATGAGTAGCATATCTGAATGGTTTTAAAAATGCTACTACAGAGGCAAGAGTGTTTTTGTGGATGTGCAAAACACATGTAGACAGGATGAGCAAACTCCCAGGCTCTCTCCAGTACCCCCGCTAGAGTATAACGCTGGTCCAGTGTTCCACAGCCAGGACGAAAATCCGAGATTGAACTATTGACCTCACCCTCCTCTCCAGCACCCTGGCATAGATTTTCCAGGATGGCTGAGAAGTGTGATCACCCTATTGTTGGAACACACCATCCGGTCCCCTTTCTTAAATAAGGGGACCACCACCCCGGTCTGCCAATCCAGCGGTACTGTTCCTGAACTCCACGCAGTGTTGAGAAGGCATGTCCCACAACATCCAGAGCCTTCAGTTACCCCAGATGAATTTTGTCCACCCCGTGGCCCGGCCGCCAAGGAGCTCCTTAAACTCCTGGCAACCTCAGCCCCAGTGATTGGCAAGTCTGCCCCAGCCCCCTCTGGCCCCGTGCCCTCTGATGTCTCGAGGGTGGTGCGTGTAGATGTATCTGAGGCAGGATTGAGAAGGTCCTCAAAGTATTCCTTCCACCTCCGGATGATGTCCCCAGGTGAGGTCAACAGTACTCCTTCCCCACTGTAAACAGTAGGAACCAGGAGCAGCTTCCCCTTCCTGATATTCTGGATGGTTTGCCAGATCTGCTTCCCGCCTGGCCTGCCAGTACCCGTCAGCTGCCTTTGGAGACCCCCAGGCTGATAATACCTCTAGTGTCCACCATCAGGTACGGGGGTTTCCGTGACTGGCACCAACCACCCTGCAGCCACAGCTCCGTACATCCACTTCCACAATGGAGATCTGGAACAATGTCCATTCAGACTCAATGTCCCCAACCTCCCCCGCTACGCAGTTAAGAGTTCTGCCAGAGGTACAAGATGAAGATCTGATCAACAGGAGCCTCTGCCAGGCATATGGACAAACCATGCATTGTACAGAAATCCATCAAGGAGTCTGTTCCTCCCAATTACCCCCCTCTAGGCTATACTGTTGTTGCCCACATGAGTGTTGATGTCCCCCAGCAAAACGATGGAATCCCCTTGTGATGCACTAACCAGCACACCATTCAGGGAGTCCAAGAAGGCTGGGTACTCTAAACTGTCATTTGGTGCATAGGCGCAAATGACAGTCTGAGACTTCTCTCTGACCCAAAGGTACAGGGAGACTGCCCTCTCATTCACCGGGGTAATTTCTGATGTTAATGCACTGAGCTGTGGGGCCACCAGTAGCTCCACCCCAGTCCAGTGTCGCTCACCTGCCGCAACTCTAAAAGACAAGAGTATCCAGCCCCTCTCCAGGAGATTGGTTCCAGAATCCACGCTATGTGTTGAGGTGAGCCTGATAATATTTAATATGAATAATAAACTGTACAAAAGGATGATGGAATTGTGTCTCTTTGGGAGGGCAACACACTCATCTAACTGTTTGCCCTCTAGTCACCCCTTCTTTGGCTAATATACTTTCTTTACCCAAATCCCTCCTGGTATATGTTGCCTGGAAATGCAAAAAAATCAAAAAATCCTGCCTATCGTGCTGCCTGTGACACCCATACTACTTGTCACCACCTTCCTGTCTGCCCCTTCTCAAGTCTGCATGATTCTGCATTTACACAGAGACTTAACAAATTGGAGCGTGTGAATCAGAACTTCGTTAATCAGAGTTCTGCAGGCCAAAGGATGGATTTTGAGTTTGATTCCTTCCAAGGTGTCTTTCTTTGAGGGAGTTTTTCTTTCCTACAGTCACCTCTGGCTTGCTCACTAGGGGCTTTGGGCAGGCTTAATGTAAATCACTTTGAGAAAAAGTCATGTGAAAATGTGCTATAAAAATAAAATTGAACTGAAATGAATTTAGGTAAGCAGAAGATTCCTGGATAGACACCCTTCCAGGGGGCTCCTTCAGGTTTTAGGCCCAGACCACACTGGCCACAAGGTGTCCCCCACCGCAACAATCAGAACAATCCTAACATTGCATGGACATAGAAAGCAGTCAAAACATACAGGAATACCTACACTGACCAGTACTGCTCTTGTCCAGCAGAGGGCGCATGCATCACTGTTTATAGTACTTGGTTCCAGGGGAAAGAACACAGGAGCCTACTGTTGCTAATTTAAATAAAAGTAAAAATGATCTATGTAGACATTTTGTTCCTTTGTAAATTTAATAAAGCTCCTGATTACACCAGATGAAGTACAAAATGTGAGTAAATTATTCTACATGGTTTCATTGCATATGACAGAGACCCTGATGAAGAGCTTGTTTGCTGCCCTGCTGTAGCAGTATCAAGTGACCAGCTGAACCCAAATTAATTCCAATACGTGGCCTGTTATTCTTCTCGGGAAAATGTATATTCAATTAGCGTATTTGTTCTGAGACTTACAGTACATTCAGCAAGACTAATTTAGTTCCCTGTTAGAAAGGCAGGTAAAGTAAGCTAGATACTTAGATAGTTGTAGGTGATAGTTGAGTTGTGTGCGCCTGCCCACACCTGCCAGCTTTTCCAAAGTGAGTGAGACTGGCTGCAATAGCAGCCTGGGTTTTGTTTTTTTTTTCCACATGTGTCCTTTGCTATGGATACTGTGATAATATGGAGATAAAAGGTTGATTAGTGGGATAAACAGGGTTACATCCTGCAATGAACAGAACAAAACCTCTCCGCTGGTCAGCTGCAGCTTCTAATGCGAAGCACCAATATCCACACATCACTGAAGCTGATGTGCCCAGTACGGGGTAAGGTCTGTAGTGGGTGTAACAAACATACTAACCAGTCTGCTTAAGGGGGGAATGCATGCAACATTTGGGGTTGAATGGTTAAATCAGAATTTATGTTTAAACTAAATTCTAGTTGTTCTGGAGATAACACTGTACTATGGCAATTAATATATAAATGAAGACTGAGATTTCAGTCATTTTGTATGTAGATGAACTGTAAATAGCTGATTTGGGCGGTAATTAAACACAGTTTTGAAATCAGCCTGGTGATGCCCAGTAGTGACATCTTACAGCAAGAGTGAGTACACAACGCATAGCAGTGCAGCCCAGACACCGAATAACAGAATCACATGACAGCTGTGTGAAGTAGTCAGGGCTGGGCCTGCCTAGGGATATTTTAATAATGATTCACCAATCACACAGTACAGGTCCACCCACAGAGGGGAACTTCCATTTGATCAGTATATTTTAGCTCCTGGGTAAATTTAGACGAGGCACAGGTCATGAAGATGACAGCAAGGCCCTCCAGCATGTAAAACACAGCTTACCATCATTACCCAATAAGCCTCAAATCTCAGAGCATTGTCAATGTTTTCAGCAGCACACCTGATGTAAAAACCAAACATAACACAGATAATTCAGCCATATGGTCCATTTGGGCAGAAAATACAATTTGCAGTCTCTAAATCATCCTCTATAAACAAAAGGGCTATATACATCTTTGGAAAAGCTGTCACAGTAGGGCTGGATGAGCCATTGGCTCTGATGTTATGGGTGCCGTTCACACTGATGGACATACTCTGGGTACAGACAGCAATTCGGAATACAGTGGTTCTCCCAGTGCATCCAGAGGTAATAACAGTAAGGTCACAGGGGCACCTCAGTCAGCAGCTGTGTACTTACATACTAATCAAGGCCTGTTACCTATAACACAAAATCCAGCCTATAGTTTGACAGGGCAGAAAACACACATCTTACAAATTGTCTGGTGGTTCAGTCATGGCAACTGGACTTCTCTCTTGTAAGGTAGAAACGTTTCACTAAGTGACATAATAAAGCATGAGTGAAACTTTTCTAACTTACAAGAGACAAGTCCTGTCGCCATGACTCAACCACCAGACGGTTTCACCTGGATGACTGAGAATCTTCACAGACATCTTGCAAATTAAAATATTATTATTAAAAAACTATAAAAATGGCAGAATGAGTGTTTTGAAACAAACGTCCTTGATAACATTTCTTGGCCTGGTATTATTAATATTCCTCATTGATATCCCAGCCAACCCCCCACCACCATGTCTTGTAATGGCTTTCACAGAAAGCAGCATGCACACAGTTCATCCTCATCGGAGCAACTGGGCTGAGACTCGGCTGTGCAGCCCCCTGCTCGCACTAAGGTCGCTCTGCTTCATACTGCCAGGACCACGTGATGAGCTGCCCACTTCCACACAGCTGAGCCGGCAGCCGCCATTCAAATCTTGATGTCCTGAGACTCCATCATCTTGGCGAGTGTCTTCTTGACACGCAGCACGGTGAGACGTGAGGCGGGGTTGTGAGCCCAGCACTCGGACATAAGCTTCAGCATGGCTCTCAGACACTAGGGGGATGTTGGGGCGGGAAATGCCACCTCAGGTTACAGTCACCCAGATTCAAACAAACAATTCAAACCTGCCATTCTGTGGTATGGATGAAACCCCCACATTTTTTAGCATGGGGGGGGGGGTGTCTGCTTTGGAGTGCCAGCTTTATTTTAGCGTAATCTCCCCCATTGTCCTTTTTCCTTCTGTTGCTTAATGCTGCGTAATAAAGCTGTGTTTCAATGTGTAACTGTTTTCAACATTTTGACGTTTCTTTATATATGTTGTGATGTGGGGCAAACTGATATGGAAGGGCGCTATATAAAAATAAATCCCCCAGTTAACACTCCTATTCGACTCTCCCCTTGGACTCTCACCTCATCGCTGTTCCACCTGTTGGACACAGTTGGCCTCAGGCACTTAACACACACCACCTCCCGCATGTCCTCGCAGGATGGGTCCGAAGGCACCATTTCATCGTAGGGCAGCTGGTACTCCTCTACTAAGCCTGAGGAGGCCAAGAAGGCAGGTCAAAAGACGCTCCAAGGGGAAGCATGAAACACGTCACAGAAAAGAAGTGTTACTGAAACACATCAATTAAATGCTGCACATGTATATAAAGGATCAGGATTCAAACCGATGTTCTCTTTGCCTTGGTCAGCCATCTTGTTATCTTGTTACCCAAACACAGGAATATCTTGCTCTTAGGGGAATTGATGGCAGCATATTGTTTCACTTGTAGTTTAGGGGGTTTATGTGCCGTACCTCCCGTGAGGCAGCGTCTGGCCATCTCCCACACGATCAGCCCAAAGCTGTAGATGTCGGCCATGCTGTACGCCTGGAACTGGTTCTTGTTCATGCTCTCATCGAGCAGCTCGGGGGCCATGTAGCGGCAGGTTCCCACTCGCATACTCAGCGGCACATCCACCTCGTTGGTGTCACTGATAAGGGAACGAAACCAAATTCACACCTATTATATTTCCACCAAACCTACTTCATTTGTGCAAGTAAAAATGGTCAGCCGGGGGCCTCGTCTACCCTCCTGAGGGCACCGACTCTGTGGATTCCGGGAGAAGCTCAGCCTTGTTTTAATCTAGGACTGCCGCCATTAGTCGACAATGTCGACACTAAAAATAGGTTGACATCGATATTTTAAATTGATGCATCGTTTTTGAAAATTATTTTAATGTAAGAACATAAGAAATTTACAAATGAGAGGAGGCCATTCGGCCCATCAAGGTCATTTCGGGAGAACTCAACTGATAGCTCAGAGTTGTTAGAATCTTATCTAGCTCTGATTTAAAGGAACCCAGGGTCTTGGCTTGCATTACACTATCAGTAATACTATTCCATACTCTAACTACATGCAGTGTAAAGAAGTGCTTTCTCAAATTCATTTTAAAATGTTCTCCCGCTAATTTCCACTTATGGCCACAACCTCTAGTATTTAAACTAATATTGAAGTAGCTATTTGGCTGAACAGCACCCTGACCTGTTAGAATCTTATATACCTGGATCATGTCCCACCCCTTAGTCTCCTTTGCTCGAGGCTGAACAGATTCAGCTCAGCTAACCTCTCCTCATAAGACATTCCTCTAAGACCAGGAATCACTCTCGTAGCCCTACGTTGCACCTTTTAAGGCAACAATGTCCTTCTTAAGGTATGGTGACCAAACCTGCACACAATACAATCTTAGCATCACCTTCCTTGACTTACACTCCACACACCTAGAGATGTAACCCAACATCCTATTGGCCTTTTTTATTGCTTCCCCACACTGGCAATAGTGGGACATGGAAGCATCAATATACACAGCCAAGTCTTTCTCATAATCAGCTACCTTTATTTCAGTGGAACCCATAAAATATCTGTACTTTATATTTCTGCTCCCTGCATGGATTTGAAATTTCACAAAAAACATGAAATTTCATCTGCCAGGTATCAGCCCAGTCACTAATTAAATCCAGATCCTGTTGTAGCCTCAGTATCTGCTACACCACCCACCTTGGTGTTGTTTGCAAATTTAACCAGTTCAGTGTATATATTGTTGTCAATATTGTTAATGTAAACTAGGAATAACAGGGGCATTAAAGTTAAAGGTAGGCAAATAATATCCCTCATCGCTTTTATAATTATAGGTAAAATAAGGGCCCTGAGATGTATTTATCTTTAGCTTAGTTAGGCTTTGTAGCACATCACTTTCAGTTTTACATATATTAGTCATAGACAATACTGGATTAGTAATAAAAGTCTGTATGTTACTCTTGTCCTCTACTGTGAACACCCATGCAAAACAATCATTAAACCCATTAACTATATCAATTTCATTTTCAATTACAAGACCTTTACTATCCTACAGTTTAGTGATTTGAGCTTTTAGAGCTCTTTTGGAAGTTAAATTTAAATGTAATCCTTAGCCTCCAATGCAATCTTCCTTCTCACATTCCTCAGCATATAATTTTTTAAACTCAACCTGTAGACTTAGATACTCCTGCATTATTCCAGCATCATTAGTTATTTTCCACTTGTGGAACAGAAGCCTTTTCCTCCTGACTTTACTCTTAATTTCACTATGATTGAAGTTTCCTAGATTTAGTTTTGCTTTAGTCTTGATTTACTTTGAGTCTTGCGCTCACAATAATGTGCTTTTTTAAAATTCCCAAGCCTCTTGAACAGTTTTGTCATTAACTTCATCCAGTTTACAGTTTCTAGTTTGTCTTATACTATTAAAGTTAGCAATTGTATATTTTTCTTCTGAACTTTGCTCTTCACACACAAAAATTTACCTCCTCTCTCTATGCACCTTCTCTATGCACGAGCAACTGAAGTGGAACACACTGGACGATGGACCGCCAGAAAAGGTAAAAGGCTTCATTTTAGCTGCTAAATACACTCATTATTAAAGCCATAAAATTGTTTGCCTGCTACCTTAGAATTTCCATTGAATAAATTTTGTGAAAATGTGAGCTTAACCTACGTTGATTGATGGTGCCAGTGTGTGCGTTCGTGCACATTGGACTCGTTGGGATTAGTGGTGTTATCGTAAGCTAAATCTGAAACAAATAGACACTTAAAAACAAATCATGAGCTAGAATAAAAATTTAAACTATTTACAAAAAGTGACACTTTAATCTCTAAAAATTATCGCCACACCGCCAACATCTTTTTACCTTATTTAACTACGGTGTCTCTTCTTTTAAAAGTTATCATTGCTGAGTTTCTGTTTCTTCATCACCACTTATACTGCTTATCGCTTCCATGATTTACCAAAACAGTAGCATACAGCGTGTTCCGCTAATCGAATTTAATACTGCAAGCATAGGGATATGCTTCACAGGCATCACAATATATGCATCTCATTAATATTTTAGGTAGATAATCTACTTGTCGTGGGGTGAAAATCACGTGTTGAAAAGCCATTATCCGTTATCTAAAGCCCTGCAACGACATGCAGTTTGTTGTGGTCAAAATAAAATTAATCGCCAAACTACGGACTATGTCGTACATATTATATTAACTCACTGTCCCAATTTATAATCATGAGTAAATAATTAACAGACAGGAGACATGCCATCAACACTCAGTAGCTGGCGTAAGAATCTCCACACTGGCTGAACCTGACCACCAGCCCTGGGCCATACCTGTTGAACTTGACAGCCAGCCCCAGGTCAGCGATGCAGCATGTACCATTCTTCTTCACAAGGATGTTCTTACTCTTGAGGTCACGATGGGCAATGGCCGGCTTGCCCTGTGTGCCGTAGATCTCTGTGTGCAGGTGGCAGAGTCCACAGGCTGCCGAGTAGGCCAGTCGCAGCAGTCCCTCTGTGTCCAGCGTGCTGAACTCCAAGTAGTCCTGCAGAGAGCCATTCTCATGGTAATCCGTGATGAGGAAAAGCTGCGTAAAGGAGCCAGTGCCCTTGATGTCAGCCGCGATGAAGCCTGGGGGCCGAGACGTGAGACATGCGTACGATCAGGCACAGAGGATACATATATTTAGCAACTAACAGCAGAAGAAACTTTGCATACATTGTTTGGAAGATGTGTTTTCCCTGTCCCCCCACCTCTGGTTAAGGACACACATACTGTACACCCAATGGCAGAAGTTTTGCATACATTGTTTGGCAGGTAAGTCTTTATTGTCCACCCCCATAGTTTCTGTGAGACACACCCAGAATGTTCTCATGCCTCATGAGGACTGTCTGGTAGATCTCTGTCTCCCGGAACCAGCTGGCCTCCTCGCATGTGAAGAAGACCTTGACAGCCACCTTCTCTCCACGCCAGCGACCCAACCACACCTCACCATAGCGGCCCTTGCCAATCTGCCGCACCATCTGGATCTGCTTGGCGATGGTGCGCTGCACCTGCAGCAGGTGGAGCCAAGAAGGAGCAGACTCAGATGGTCACACACTGGCATTCCGACAGACACACAGCCTTCTTGTGCTGTCCTCTCTCACCAGCAGGGGAAGCCCTGAGCCGCTGCCAGAGCTCTGTGAATGATGCATCAAGTCCTTCAGAGACTCTCCCACAGGAATGAAAACCTCATCCTTCTCCAGGTCCCTGTGATAGCACTGCCTCTCTGTCTGCCCCTTGTACCTGGCCAAAAGTGACAAATGCTCAAATTCCACAGGGATCAATGAAGGGGCCTAAGAAGACCACCCAAACATGTGACTACGACTATAACGTTAAGACCATCACCTGTAGTAACAGACGACCATGATGGCAACCAGAGCACAGCAGCAAACTGTCAGTGATATGAGGAAGACCAGCCAATGCACACTGTCCGAACCTGCAGCACGGAAAAGCAGAGTTATCACTGGAAGATGAGAAGCAGAGGGAGCCAGGCCCGCACAATGTTCACAGCTCACCTTCCTCCATGAGGGGTGGCAGTGTGGGCTGCAGATCCTGATTGCAGAAGTCCGTCTGGCAGCATTCGATGGTGCGGCGCGTCTGAGCTCGGGGGGAATCCTGCATAGTGATGGGAGAAGGTTCACAACCCAGCATAGTGATGGGAGAAGGTTCACAACCCAGCATAGTGATGGGAGAAGGCTCACAACCCAGCATAGTGATGGGAGAAGGTCCACAAGCCAGCATAGTGATGGGAGCAGGTTCACAACCCAGCATAGTGATGGGAGCAGGTTCACAACCCAGCGCCCAGGGGATAGGGACGTTATCCAGAGACAGGTTGAGCAACAAAAAGCCCGTACCTTCTCAGAAAGCCCTGCACCCCTGGAAGGCCCTACCAATTCCCACCCCACCCCATACCTTGCATTGGAATTGGGAGCCCTCATACTTCATGCATCCTGAGCTCAGGATGACCTCACCCTGCTCATCAACCTCAATGATGGCAAAGCACTGACCATTGGTCCTGCAGGCATGGAGAAAGGCAGACACACACAGTTAAAGGAGGCTCAGTGCAAGCAATACATCAGAAGCTTAGAATAAAAAAAACCTTATATCTCAAGATTGACATTGGGAGGGAGATGTCCAAATGAGAGCCCCCCCCCCCAGCATTTTTTAAAATGCATTTTCCACAACTGAATAATGGCTGTGGAGGGGAGGCAAGGTCTCATCATTCTTAGTCGAATGAAAATAGCATTAAATAATAAATACTAGTAATAGTAATAATAATAATAGTAGTAATAACAGTAAAGACATTTTTCCAGTGAACTGTTAAATGTCATTTCTGTATGATTCCCATCATTTTAATTTTAATAGTGAAAATTGCAAAATGTGTGGAGCTCAGCAGCAGCAAGTTCAGCTTTTCCTCTGATTGCACAATTGCTCAATAGCTGGTTGGAGCACAGGCAGTAAGCATATCTCTGTGTACAAAACACATATGTTTGTAAACCCCATCATTATATGTCCAAACCTTCCATAGTCTATGTAACTTTATATAAATATGTGTATATAAATATTTTCTGGTCCATCATAAAACTGCAATGAAGAAGCAGCAGGAGAGGCAGCGATCGCATCTGCCTCGTTGGAGGAGGGGTGGGGGGTGTCCTGAACAGCATTGAAATTCATCTTCACCTTTTTAGCCCACAATCTAATATTTACAGGAATAAACTAATATTATACTGCCACCATAAGGGACACATATGAAATAAAACCACTAACAAACATGTCAACTAAATACTACATGGTATCTTACTCTGTAATTACCTATAGTTGTAATATATAAGAAAACACATTTACCGGGGGTGCTACACTAAAGCAGTACAACTGGTCCACAAGTAAGCTGATACCATCAGGTCAGGAAGAAATGCATCCCCTGCTACCTACAGTACCGCAGAAAAACGGGAACCATCACATTTTCAAAATTTTGGCATCGACTTGGTCCCAAGTATCGGTTCTTGTGACAACCCTACCGTAGTCACTTATTGTGTATGTGGGCTACTAAATCGCATTATAGTTCACATTCCAACTTCTCACCTGACCATCTGTATCTCCAGAGCATGACCCTGTCTGGCCACTGCTTTCAGCGTGCCTCACCCTGTCCCTGTCTCCTTAGTGCCACCTGCTAGATATCATTCCTTTACCTTTTTGATTATTTTCATTTGATACATTGAATATTCTGTTTGTATTACTATATTTATTTACTTTCAAGTTAATTTTGATAATGTATCACTTTCTATGTTCTATGCACTTTGTAGTTCTATAGTCCGGCACTGAACACCACAAAAAAATTCAACAAAAACAAACCTTCACAGTGCAACATCGGTAACAATATCATCAAAAGATGCCAGTTAGCATGTTAACACACTTTATCAATGACGAGTGAGATTCTGGTGGCATCTGCAAGGTTTTATATGCTTTTTAGGTAGTTAGCTTGCTAGTTTTAGACCAAAACTCTAAAATGCAACTTTAATGCTGTTTAGCTATCTATATAGTAAGTGTAAAAAAACAATGTACAATAGAAACAGTTATCTGAAACATTAGACATCGCCTTTTAATACTAAGCTAACGTGACTTATTTAGGTATCTAGTTACTTATCGTCTGAAAAAAAGCTCTGATTAACAAATTCCTTTTCTATTTGACATTGACAACTGAATTAACATATATATGATTCAATATATATATGCTGATTTCCAAACCAAATTGGACGAACGAGGAATGACCAACCTGGAGCACATCCAGATAGATGAATGTAGATGTTTGTGTGTGTAGGGCGGGGGGGGTGTGACGGGCAGGCCACTTACTCGCAGGTATTGTTCTCGGCACCCTCTGGACAGTGACCAGAGCAATGACAGCTCAGGAACCGAGCAGCATCCTCGGGGGCCACGGTGGCATCATCACCACCTTTCCTGCTGTCAGAGCCCGGCTTTACTCCAGTCCCGTGCAGCATGTGATCCGGGTTTTGCCCACCTGAGCATGGGTAGGGAGGAGAAGGGTCAGCAGTCACATGATTCCCACAGGTGGACAGCGTCCACTGTCCACGTAGACTGAGACCCTAACTGCCCCTGATGACACCCAATCACAGGTACAAACGAACAGGACCATGAAAGTGCCAGGGGTACTGAGCAAGTTGAGAGCACACCCCCATCCCTGACAGACCTCCCTGAGCAGGGGGGGAGAGAGTTTTACAAAATGCAACATCTCATGGACAGTGATGGGTATCTGAGCAGCTGATGTCATGACTTTTAACCATATTTATGTGTTTATTTCCAGCTGTTTTTGTGCCCTGTCTGCATTTCTTTCATTTCCTCCAGCCTGAAATGGGAGGTGCCTGTGTGCAGTTCAGAGACACACTTTTTCTCTCTCCTGCACTGATTAATTACTTGACAATCTTGGCTTAATTCTTTATTGCAGCAGAAAAGGCTGGTTCTTGTAAAGAGAGGAATCTATTAATACTCAGTCCGCCTCTGGACGGGCAGCACTTTACAGTCCATGGGTGCGTGTGAACCAGGCGGGAAAATTCAAGGAGTGTGCAGAAGACTGGCTAAAACCGTGTGCCAATAATGAAGGAGATATAATCATCCATCCATTTTCTATACCCACTTTTTCCTACTGGGTCGCAGGGGGTCCAGAGCCTATCCCAGCACGAGGCAGGGAACAACCCTGGACAGGAAACCAGCCCATCACAGGGCACACCCACACACCATTCACTCACACAGACAATTTAGCAACTCCAATTAGCCTCAGCATGTCTTTGGACTGCAGGGGGAAACCAGAGTGCCCAGAGGAAACACATGTGACCCAGACAGAGATTTGAACCCAGATCCCAGAGATGTTAGGCAACAGTGCTAACCATGGACCACCATGCCGCTCCAGCATGTTAACATTCTGGACAAAACATGTACTCTTGCACCATGAATTACGAATTTCATCTGGCTTGTTATTGGAGCTCCATTGACAAGAAATGTGCAAATAAGTCCCGCAAAAAGGCCCCCTGTCTCCAGTCAAAGGTTGCATGCATCACTTGACATGACACTCGCACTTTCAGACAAATCTATATTATTCCATTATAAACCAAAAATAGTTCACTAAGGACACAGCTCCTAAATCTATCATGGAGTCACTCCACTGTATGTGTAAGTCAGGCACTTGCACAGCTACTGGACAGTAGCTGTCCAGGACTATAGTTGGAGATCCAAAACAAGAGATTTTAAGAATCACTTATTGTCACACATTTTCTGAATGATCTTAATTCCTGTCTAGCCATCCAGAGCTAACATTTTGGGGATCCACAGAGAGTAGACCCCAAATTTGTATTTTTTTTTTATCGTTTTTTTCTCCTAAAATCTTTATAGACTTTATAGACCTTATTTATCAAGCAAAAAGCAGTGAGAAAGTTGATAGAACAAAACCTTACTTCTAGGGCACTTTTTGGCTTTAGAAGACATTCTAACAAGGATAGCATATCATGAGAACCAGACCTTGAGGCAAGGACGTCCCTTCATGTAAGATGAGCTTTTCAAAGTCCGTTATCAAATATTTTATCAGAGCTCATTGGATTTATTTTGGTGGAATATAATATAATACAGTGGGATTAGGTGTAAAGTCCTCAAAAAGAGCCCGTGTGTGTGTGACTTTGCAATCACACCTTCGTTCCAGCCTTTGTTCAGAAAGGATCATGTGACTGTGAACCAAATAGAAATCTTTGAAAATAAAGGAAACTACAGTAGAGGGAAAAAATGGAAAAAATAAGGAAATTAGTTTCTAATTTTACTAAAATGGCCACTCCAACAGCAGGATGGTTGTGTATGTCAGAAATGGAGAACATGGAACAGATAAGAGCCTGCTTGTGCTACATTGTGTTTTAATGGATGTGTTATCTCACAGATTAACACTCAAGGGGCAAATACATCATAGCATTTCCTGGTAAGCTCCCATTTTATGTGTGATAAATATGCAGCCTTTGTATTAGCAGAATATACACCCTAGAACAATATTACACAATACGCCAGGCCAATGGCCTCAGTACCGCCACACTGCTAACTGCTTCTCTGCAGCATTTCTGCAACCAGTGTCAGGTGGGCGAGAGGTCAGAGGTCAGGAGGCCCTTTCCAGGGGAGAGCCGGAGGAATGACTTTTCTCTGAAACCCAAACCACTGCTGATCCCAGTCTCCCTTGAGCACAATGTGCCATGTGTTGCATTTGCAGCGATATGGGCCCTTCCTCCCGCACGTGGGCCGCCCTCACCTTGCTGGCCCAGGCATGTCTGTGAGCAGCAAACCACTTGCGGCCCCATGCTTTTACTCCCCCCCTCGCACTTCCTGCTCACCGCATTCCTCCTCCGGATCCCATTACCAGTGCTTGACCCCCTTTTTAACTTGTACCTTAGTGATCTTCAGAAATCCATGCTGCTTCCTTAACAGCAATCCTATTCAAAGATTTTTAAAAGGCCGTCTGGTTAGAATAAGAACCTTTTGTCGCTCTCCTCTTCGTGTTACTCTCACTGGAGAAGAAATGAAGTTGTGCTTCCCCAACCTATACCAATCCCCCCCCGCCCCATGCCAAGTCCAAGGACAAATCAGCAGCGTAACAAAGACAGGGAGCATACAGGAAGAAAAATCATAATCTGCATGCCTCCCCGATGAGAAAAGCACCCCAGCCTCAGGTCACACTCTCCCACAGCAGAAACTTGTTTGTTAAAATAAGAAGATAAACAAGCCCCC
>JABFEB020000060.1:18390230-18413384 GCA_019775895.2 Stomatorhinus ivindoensis
CCCCCCCCCCCCCCCCCCCCCCCCCCCCCCCCCCCCCCCCCCCCCCCCCCCCCCCCCCCCCCCCCCCCCCCCATAATATTGTGTAATTTTCTTTGGTTATTAAAGCCAAGAACTTCCTTGTAAACTAATGACGAGACAAATAAATAACTTATGTTCATCATCTACATGTCACAGTTTATCAGTTTTATATGGGTTAAATGCTTTTGGGATGTGAAACATTGATAAACATCCTATAAATGTGCAAATGCAATGTAATATTTCTGTTGCAGATTTAGATTGATGGAATTACGTCTTTTCCGCCTTCAAATCGAGGTAAAGCGCGGTGTGTGCTCCCGACAGGAGATGCATTTCATGTTTGGGGTGCAGAATACGGCACAAAATTCACTGAGAGCATGGGGTTTAAGTTTTGCTAGAACATTTATATTGTTATAGGAACATTTATATTGTTATAGGAAAAAAAACTAAAAAGCAATTTTAATGACCAATCCTTTTCAGGATTATATAGTAGGACCTATATGTTTAACATTAGTTTAAGGTTTACCACCACTACTTTTGCATGAGCTCTCCATGCCCTCTTCATGCCATTCCTAAGCTATTTCATCACTCATGAAAAGACAGGTTTTTTGGCAAATTGATTTATTTTTTGAACATTTTTTTTCTTTATAAATACTGCAATACTTACTTCCAGTGTCCTGCAGCCTAAATAAGAAATCCTAACTATTTCGAGATGTCTAACAAAGTTAATGCTTAAAATGAATGCTTAAAATTAATTAATTAATTACAATTAATTAATGCTCAAAATTAAAATTAATGCTTAAAATTCACTTATTTTTGAACCATTTTACAAACTGTCTAGTTTGAACGGGTGAGTGTCATTGGCCGCTTAGAACTAGGGTTAAACCATTTCTGTAGGCATAGGATTCTGTAGGCATTCTGCATTGCCCAACACTATTTCACATGCTATTGCAGTTTTGTGACATTAATATTATTATTATTATTATTATGACATTCTCAATATACCGTAGAGCAGAAAATTGTAGGGGCAGTCTCCACAAGTCAAGCACCAAAAAGCAGGTGTCTTTATTTCAACATGCCTAAAACACTGAAAAGCCGGTGCCCCGAGAGTCCCTGCTTGGGCATACGTGATCACCACATTTTGTGCACATGAACATAGATAAGGGAGAATGTGAATTCTGTCTAAATGGTAGGAGCCCCGACACACGCCCCCCCCCCCTCCCCCCCCCAGAATTCACAAACACAGACCAACTTGCGGGGTGGCCGGCCGCTCGCCTGGAGCGAGTCACGATGGGCTGGGGGGCTGGGGAGGTTGAGAATTAGGAGGGGCTCCTCCCTTGTTGCTGCGGAGGCAGCGGAGACGTCGGGGGGCAGCAGCAAAGCTGCAGACCCCGGAAGGGCTTCTGACACACCAAATCCGACACAATAAAAAGCAAGGAAGCCTGTCCACCCAGCCGCCGTCCCTGAGGCTAGCCCAAGTAGCAGCTTTTAGGGAGCCGTGAAAACGCTCGCACAGCCCATTGGCCTACGGATGGTAGGCTGTGGTACGTTGGAGGGAAACCCCCAAAACCGGGGCCACTAGAGCAGCCTAGAGCTCAGAAGTGAACTGAGATCCACGATCCGAAGACACATCAGATGGGACCCCCGAAATGGGATACTCAACCACCAACGAAAGCCCTGGCCACGTCTGCCGTGTATGCATCAATTTTGAGCATGTTGAGGTGGAAAAATTAACACAATTTGATCCTTTTGGCCTACCATATTAACTTGTATTCTAGGCGTATTCTATGTGCTAAAAATTCACGTGTTTTTGACCTGTTTGGCGTTCCATAGTCAGCACAGTGCCTGCATGCGTATGCATCACATTACGGGCCGCGATATACTTTACAAGGCCCTAAAAGACATATAACAAAGAGTAATATAATGACAAACTTCTTGTCTTGTTGCCTGAGAGCCAGGATTTATTTTTACGTAGGTCAAATCGGTTGTACAAATAAACTCTTCAGTACCATGCACAGACAAAGTATATTAGTTTCCATGGCAGTGGTGAGAGGTTACAGTGCAAAAAATAATTATTATAAAATAAATAAAAAGGGGGAAAAAATAAAATTACAGTTCAGTAGCACGTGGGAAACAACAGCAAAATACTTGTCACTGCCAGTGGTATAACAAAAGTAAAACAGAGGGTTTTTATTACATCATATAAAGGGCTTTTGAGGTATTTTGAGTATCTCAGCATTTGTCATAAATATGTATCGAGATGTGTTTTTCCCACAAGTAGCCTAGAGTTACGGCCAACACCCAGACAAGTGTACTTTTTACTTCCGAACACAGTTAACTCCTCTGCTAAACCGAGATACAGATGATCAAAACATCACTGGTGACATTCACAATGTCAGCAAAGCTCACGACTCCGTGTGGGTTCTCCGGCAGCCCCCAAAAACCATGCCAAACCTTTCACATGCCCTCACCAGGTTCCTATAGCAACAGCTCAACCTCATGACGTTCTAGAACCACATATCACAACAATGAAAGATGATCTCAACATCTTGGAGCAGCTCCGAATTCATGGTTACACTGTAGTAATCACCTGAGAGACTGACTGTCCAGATTTACAATAAGATGATACTCTGCAAGATTTTAACACAGTTAAAAACAGAAACTGTAAAACGAGGGCACTGCATGACTTTAGTTCTTTCCCAGCACTGACTAGCAATAAACAGACAAAATCAGCGTTTTCCTCGTTAGTTCACGCAATATGCCAGCCAGGTAAAGCAAAGCAAATCAGTAATAATAACAAAAGTATAAAACATTCCCACCCTTGCAATTTAGCACATGCCTCAAAAATAAATAAATGAAAAAAATTTAAGATAAATGTTTACAAAGGAGAAAGGTGAAAAGTAAAATCAAAGCATTTACAATGATAATTCGATGCTTTGTTTTTTTAAAGGAAAAAAAAAAGAAACCTTAAGATTGCTTATCTCTGCATGCCAAGAGAAAGCTACATCATTAAACTCATCAATTTATTACAACATACATAATTTATCATATCATACTGGAAAACTAGCGCAGGGCAGATTAATTTTCAAGCTGCACATAGCCAAGTTCTGAAACCCTGCAGATGAACCACGACAGAAACTGTGCAAACAATCCAGTGTAAACACACTTAGAACCGAACACTTAAAATCTCAAGGTGTAAAAGCTAGTCACTCTACATATATATAAAGGGGCAGAGGTGATATGGCATTGTGGGTAACTAACTTGAGGTGAGGTGACTCAGAAGCCCCCGGAAGTATGCTGATGGAAAGATGAGAATATAGAAGTATGAGAAAAGCCAAATGAGAAAACAGAGAGGTGAGATGGACTCAGTGACGGGAGTGGGGGGGGGGGGGTGAAAGGGTGATGAATGGTAGAGTGGGGTGGGTGAAGAGCACCGGAACCATGATGAATAAAATGGAATGAACAAATGATTAAAGAAGGAGGAGGAGGTCATCGGGGAATGGGCAGTGAAGTAATCAGCAGAAAAGGAAGGGAGTGGAGAAAATCATTTGAAAACTCCTCTAGCTCTGCATGATGTATCCATCACAGAAGTTCGATGACGGTATCATTTTCGCAATTTTAAAATCACCTTCATGACAGCAGAAACAGGTGGAATTCTTAATCAATGAAATTTCACTGGTTACTCACGGAGAGGACAGTAAGAAGACCTACCTACCCCACCTCCATTAATGTAAGCCCACCCTCACAGAAACCCATAAAGATTTCTACAAAACAGTTTATCATTACTCTGTCAGATTCAATTTATAAATCCTTCTCAATTTTTAAGGGATAAATTAATTATTTAAGGAGTAACATGTGTCATTGCTGCAAATATATAATGTGAGCATAAGGCTTATAGGTGATTTACTTGTTAATGTAAAATCATAGACAGTTTTCTTAACGAAGTATAGGAAAAGCATAACGATGATAACCCCCCCGGTTGATGAAATGTGCAATACATGCAAGTATAACGTGTAATGTGTACATTATGTATGAGAAATTCAGTTTCATAAGCCAGTGCACACAAAAACCTAAAAAGCATAGTTTCAACTTTTGAGTGAGTGTTAAATAAAAAAAGTATATATATATATATTTATTTATTTATTTTCTCTTGGTTGCTATATTATATATATATATATATATATATATATACACACACACACACACACACATCTACCAGAGTGACAGTCAACCCCCCTCCTTAGCCCTAATATTCAATGGCTGCTATCCCAGTAGCAGATCCAAAAGTACCTTCCCTTCCCCTTCCCAGACTCCCACCCCCCGCAATTCTTCATCAAGTAACTGAGAGCTCAGTCATTAGCCTTGTATCAGACAGATGGACTGGGTGTGGCAGTAATGTTCACAAAATACTACTGCTGAATCAAAACAAGGTACAATAATGTAAAAAGAATATTTAAAAACTTAAAATGGAAAATAAATAAAAGATTAGAACATAAATAAATGCATTTACTTTACTGTTCTTCCAGAGCTTAAGATCTTAAATAAGTTTCATCGATTGATGTGACAGGATCATGTAGAATTTGTAGAATCACTGTCATTTCTTCAATATACCAATTTCTTCAGAATGTTTTTTGTAGTTAATTACTAAGTAGTAAAATACTACATTAAAATACTGTGTATATATAACTGAACTACTCATATGTTATTTAGACTGTTAAAATATTTTATATTATATATTATCTGGAGGACAAAGCAGCAGTCATTTCATATTCACAAAGCATTTCCTTTCATTACAAACTCTGAAAAAGTACAGGTTTATGAACAACCTCATCAGTTTAGGACCAAGATATTTTGTCTCAGAAAAATGAACAACAAAAAGTTTCATAATTCATCAGTCTATTTTCCTGCAGGGGTCAACATAAAGAGTATCTTTAAATGATTACTATCATTATTTACAATTATATCATAAAGGCAAAAAATATGACAAGTCAATATTTTCAAGTCTTGAGTAGCATTGTGAAAAAGACAGAAGTGTATCTAAATTAAGAAAGATGGCATTCCAAAATATCTTGGTCATATTTTGTGAATCACACAGCTTAATTAAAGCATGTTTCTCTAGAGTGTGCACATCCCTGACAAACAGTGCAATCAGCAGCAGAGTAAATCACTCCTCTTCTGGGACCCAGTGCTGCTCTTCTCTGTCATCCTCTAGAGGGCAGCATTGTCCCACGTCCAGGAAGGTTGAGGTGGAGGGAGCTGAGTCTACACATTGATGGCATGGGCATGCTTCTTGCACAAGGGCTTGTCCTTCTTGGAGTAGAATGGCTGGCCCTCCAGGTTGATGTGGCAAACCTGTGGAAGGTGCACAGCTTGTATTTTTGTAAATGTATTTTTGTAAATGTATTTTTGTCGCATTTCGTCAGTGAACAGTCACATGTCGCAAGAACTGAAACTCCTCCGTCAGTGTAAACAGAACCCAGACATGTGAGTCAAACTGGGCATTTTCACTTGTTTTCCTGACCCAATAACGACTCGTATGAATAGCGCTATCTGCTCATTGGTGCGCAATCAGGACAACTTCATGACTCAGACAAATGAGTCTTTTTATTCTCCTTACAAAGCTCTAAAATATATTTAGTTTCAACCTATATATTTGAAAAGTAGACTGTTCAAGGTTTCTCAGGGTGTTTTTATGTGTCTATAACAAAAACAGAGTTTTTTAGATGGTTTGGCATATACAGGTTACAGTCCAATTATATCTTTCATGTGACAAAACCTATCAATCCTTAACTATAGAGTGATGTTTCACCCCTGCTGCTCTAGAGGAACAACATACCGCACAAACGAAGCACGTGTCATGCCATGTATGACCCAGCGCCTCGATGAACTTGTCACCAGCTTCGACGGGGAAGTCGCAGCCATGGCACTTAGTGCTGAAAAGGACGACGTAGTCTGTGGAGATGGGAAGAGGTCAAAATGGATACAGAGAACCCAGCCTTAAGGTTCCTTTAGCTTTTAGAATGATTCAATACTTCCATCACATATGTTATAACAGAGCAGTTAAGTTAATAGGGTGTGTACCTTTCTCACAGTATGGTTCCCCGTCCTCCATGTGGAAGAGACTGTTGCCAAAGGGCTTCCCGCATGCGGCACACACAAAGCAGGTGGTGTGCCATGTTTGTCGCAATGCGTGCATCACTTCCTGGTGGGCAGAGCATGATGATGGGCTTTCAACACCAGAGGGAAAATACTGAGCCTGGCCAATAGGCTGACTGAATACTGAGCCTGGCCAATAGGCTGACTGAATACTGAGCCTGGCCAATAGGCTGACTGAATATTGAGCCTGGCCAATAGGCTGACTGAATACTGAGCCTGGCCAATAGGCTCACTGGTTCATCTTCCTTACTGTTTAAACAGTATTAAATACAGTTTAATAGTTTTTATTCCAGGCCATAGCCCTTAATACCAGAAATTCATTTCAGAAAATGAATATGTTATTTTCCATGTTGAAGTTGTGGGTTTTCAGGCGTAGGGACTGCCCGCTCACCCCCATGATCTTGGTGCTACAACGGGCACAGGTGGGGGCGAAGAACTCCCCATAACAGCTCTCGCAATACACACTGCTCTGCTCCTCCACAAAGCTGACGTCTGCCAGTGACGTGTGACAGTAATGGCAGTTGAACTCCTCTGGATGCCAGGAGCGACCAAGCGCTACCAAGAAAGGTCCCCTAGGAGGCAACAGTGAGCACAAAATCTGATTTAGATGGGCAGTTAACCAATAAACTGAAAAAGGATATGCTTTAAAGGGGCATTAGTGCTGTCTATCCATCTAGCTTGTTCTGCTGGAATTTGCCTAGTTTTGGAGATATCAACTATAGAAATAACGGGTTTCTCTCAAATTTAGTGGAACTGGAGACTTCCGGTTTAGCAATCAACGGAGTATGTCACGACTTCGAGACTCCTGCACACTTTTTGTAATTTTCTTATTCAAGTTTCTACCCAAAAGTTAAACTTTTTTTCTGGTTGACCAAAATGATTTCTACCAACAAAACCAGGCGCACTTCCATAGCATAACTGCAGTGACCAGCTCTAAGCAATACGACCCCGCCTAGTAGTGACTCCCCACCCAGGTTGGAGTTACTACGACACCAGAGGAAAATGCATTCCCCAGCTTCAAACCGAAGCTACCTTCCTCCCTTTGCAATGGGATGACAGTTATTTTTAAAACCAAGCTTCAAGTTGCTTTGAATGAGCACTTCACAATCATCAAGATAGAGCTACAGCCAGTGAAAACAAAGCTGTCGAGCAGTACTGCAAAAATCCCATCTTAGGTACATGCTCTGGACAATATCATAGTTGAAATTGAAACAGCAGTCAACTGAACTGGCTACAGTGGACGAAAAATGTGAAGATCTTGAGGCGAAAACACGGCGCAATAATATTAGGATACTGGGAATTCCCGAGGACCGACCCGTCTCCCTCACTGCAGCGACTATCTCCACTCTGCTCAAAGATGCTTTCAAACTTGAAAAACAGCCCCTCGAAGCCAAAATCAGGTGTGTTGTCATGCTGAACAGGGACGGAACGGAGACAATACGGAGGCGCAGACGTCAGGGTATCGGGGAATACAGGGGTTAATTACAGGTAAGGCAGGCAAAATGCAGACGGACAAAACAATGACCGGACTGGGGAAACAAACTGAAACGCGGACGAAATACAGAGGACTAATGACAACAAACAGAAACAGCTGATCACACGGGAATTCCACACGGGGTTAACGAGGGTGCGTGGCAAATGGAAGGAGCGGACGATCGGGGCAGGACACATTTTTTTTTAACTTTACAAATTACTGTTTTGATAAATGTGCTTAGATGTGTTTAGTACAGTATATGCTGCTCTTGTTTAATATGGTTCATTTTGTGTTTAAATGCTAAAAAAACATATTTAGGTGTAAATTTTGGGGCCAGGAACCAATTAATTGGTTTTCCATTATTTCTTATGGGGAAAATTCGATCAGAGCCCAAACTTTTTAGGATTCGATCCGGAGTTTCTGTATATTGTATTTGTTCTTTGCGTGTGAATCATTTGTCATTGTTTTGTGTTTAGTAAGGGAGAGGGGAGCGATTATCTTTTGTTTTATTCTCTGTTGGTTTAGGGAAGTCTTCGCTGGTGCACGAGTAGGCGCTTCATTTGTCTTGTTTATTATTTTGGCCCCTGTCACTCCAGAAGTTCATCCTGGTTTTGCATATTTTGTATCAAAGTGTTCTTGAAATATATCCATTCTTAACCATAGCAATACTGTCAGTCATTTCTTTTCAATTATTTGCTTCTCTCAGACAGTAATTTCAATAATGCATAGCATTAGCAATCGATATCTTTATTATCACCAATCAGAATTAGATGGAACCAGTCCTATCACCACCAACGGTGTTCACTCTGTTTTTTTCACTTTATCTTATGGTACCTGGGGATACATAAGAACATAAGAAGTTTACAAATGAGAGGAAGCCATTCGGCCCATGAAGCTCATTTGGGGAGAACTTAACCAATAGCTAAGAGTTGTTAAAATCTTATCTAGCTCTGATTTAAAGGAACCCAGGGTTTTAGCTTCCGCTACACTAGCAGGAAGACTATTCCATACTCTAACTACACACTGTGTAAAGAAGTGCTTCCTCAAATTTGTTTTAAAATGTTCTCCCACTAATTTCCACTTATGGCCACAAGTTCTAGTATTTAAATTAATATTGAAATAGCAATTTGGCTGAACAGCATCCAGACCCAATAGAATCTTATATACCTGGATCATGTCCCCCCTTGGTCTCCTTTGCTCAAGGCTAAACAGATTAAGCTCAGCTAACCTCTCCTCATAAGACATTCCTCTAAGACCAGGAATCATTCTCGTAGCCCTACGTTGCACCCTTTCTAAGGCAGCAATGTCCTTCTTAAGGTCTGGTGACCAAACCTGCACACAATATTCTAGGTGGGGTCTTACCAAGGAATTATATAAATGTAACATCACCTCCCTTGACTTAAACTCCACACACCTAGAGATAATAACCCAACAGTTTAGGAGGAGTTTTATACCCACAGGCAGTGAGACTCCTCAACCACAGCACATAACAGACAACGACACACACAGTCTTCTACTATCCATTTCCATAACTTATAAAACATTTGCATAGCTGCACTTTATGGCACATCTGCAGTGAGATTTATATCTTCACAATGCAATCTGTATACAGTGCAATTTATACTTTATATTTATACTTCCACAGTGCAATGTTATGGATACTTATGTGTATTATATATTACATGCACTTCATCCTTCTGTGATGTTAGTACTTATTTCCTTTGTATGTATAGCACAGCCGGGGTACTTTTTGCCAGAAAAAGCATTTCACTGTATGTTGTAGCAGCTATAACCACATCTACTATAATCTACATCTACATTTTAGCTTGTTTACTAAGGAATTATTTATTTCAAGCCCTATATACAGTGATCCCCAATATATCGTGGTTCAGCTATCGGGCCCTTGTTATACCGCAGATTTTTCCCTGCCGCGCCACAGTTCTCTGCGTATCATATACAGTACCTTGCTTGTGGTCTGATTGTTTTTGCTTCGATTTAAGCCCTACGATGACTCCTAAGTGTCCTGCACCTTCTAAGCCTTCTGGTAGTAGTGAGCCTAATCGCCGACGCCATTCAGAAGGTAAAACCCCTGGATATGTTTTGGGAAGGAAAGCGTTACACGGACATCGCTCACCATTATGGCTTGAATAAATTGACGGTACACTACATTAAGGATGAAAAGAATATATAACAGCCATATATGTTTTTATTTTCATATATTCCATTACGTATATAGAGAAAGAGATGTGTAAGAGGTGTGTGTGTATTATTATTATTATTATGTTGTTTATATCTTTAGCCCAACATCCACATATGTATGTTGTTTTAATAAATTTACATGCGTTTAAAGCATGTGGGAGGGGTATTTTAAGCTTAAACTATAAGAAAAAAAAAATTTTTGTAGGTGTTTCTATATTGCGGATTTTCACCTATCACTGATGGGTCTGGAACACATCTTCCACGATAGGCGGGGGATCACTGTACTCAATTTATTCTGTGTGGCCTGATAAAGGTCTGAAATCTTTCAAACATTTGTATAAGGATGGTGTGTTCCAAAATTTTACAGATCTGTCAGATTAATTTAATCTCGCATCCTCTCATCTCTTGTGATACTTTAAAATTAAGCACTGCGGCAAATCTTTCTCAGTTTTTCCCTCCTCTCCTCCAGCTCAACCTTAGGAGGAGCTTCTCAACACAGATCCCAACCAAATTCACTTATTTCAAATGTTTACAATAAGCTTCATTTGACAGTTCTCCATTCACCAGAGTTAAGGCTACGTGGGAGTCTGCACTGGGCTTGGACCTGGATGATGACTGGTGGGATTCTGCCCTTAATAAAATTCATACAAGCTCTACTTGTGCTCATCTCACACTCATACAGTTGAAGGTACTATTTCGGGACCATTTTTCTAAAGAACAACAACTGCAAATCTATTCTAGCATTCTATCTATTCTCACCGACAGCTGTGAAAAATGTCACGCCTCTCCCTGTACCATAACCCAAATGTTCTACTCCTGTTCATTGTTATCTAGTCTTCGGCAGAACTACTTTCGTACTCCATGTAAGATATTTCCTAAGACTATAAAGGTTTTTCTTTATATCGCCATATTTGGGCTCCCAGAAAGTTACTCTCAATACACCTCAAAGCAGTTAGAAGTTCTCGCTTCCTTACTGGTGACACACCATGCCACCTTCTTCGTTTGCTAAAGCTCCCTCTACCACTCAGTGGCTCAAGGACACCATTACTTCTTAAAGCTAGAGTGGTAAAGCTTTGAGTGGTAACTGATAAATTTTATAGCAAGTGGCAATCCTTCCTAATGTTCTTTAAATCTCTTCCATCTTTATCTTTTGCTTGAGCCCCCATCTCCTGTTTTTCTTTTCAGCTTTTTTATTTTAGTGGAGAAAATACACTATATGTAGTGGGACTGAATGGCATTCATCTTTTGCACAGTAATAGAATTGGTGTGTGGAGTTCAATAGAAGTTCCTACATTAAACTACTCACTACACAGAATTACTTAGAGTAACTGGGTCATAAGACTTGCAAATGTATTTTTTGGTACTTTAATCACCACAGATAGAATGCAATTCAGCTCTGTTATATTTCAGTGAAGGCATTTCTTAAAAGACATTTCTAAGGCTGCTATTTCCAAAACTAGGCACCTCCCAGTAGAATTGTCTAGACTGAGATAGCACTAAAGCCCCTCAAAAACAAATCTTTTTTTAGTTTAGGCATGAATTGCCCCTTTAAAGATGGTTTGATGTGTATTGAACTTATTAGTGTTATTTTCAATTTACATGTAACTGCATTTATTATGCAGTTTCATTCTTTGAAATGGCTGTAGTGTCAAATTCTGCCCCATTACCTGATGATGTTGTTACAGGCTGCACAAAGGGGGGTCCGACCGCTGGCAGCGAAGCGCTCAGCTCTCTGGGCCACCCCACGGGCCACCGGAGGGAAGGGGATGGGGGCGGTGACGGGACTAGGGACAGGTGGTGTCTGGCCGGGGTTGGGGATGTAGACTGGGGGAGGGGGCGCCGACTGGGGCAGAGGCGGCACTTTGATATTGGTGGTGGTGGTGGTGGTCTTGCTGGGCTCAAACTTCTGGGCGAATGTGTTATCAGCGATCCAGGGGGGCCTATTGGAATCAGGAGGCGCGGCGGCCACAGGAGGTGCCACTGAAATATGGACAGCGCTGGGGACTGGAGCTGAGGGGACACAAAAAGGCACCATCAACACCTGAAGGGATTGTCCTGGAACAGCAGAAAAGCAGCACCCTCTGAGGTCCATACCTGGGGCAGGGGGGTAGGCGGTAGGCAAAACGTTGGCTGTGCTGACAACCTTGGGTGGAGGCGGTCCCACAGGGATCTGTATAGAACTCTGCTGTATGGGCGGGGGCTTGCCATATGGCCTGCAGGGGACATGGAGAGGGATGATTGACAACACAGTCAGCCAGTCTGCATTAGGCAAAGCGTGTGCTCACCTCTTACAACTATAAACTACAAGAATGCATATGTAAAATAACATTTAAATGCAGTAAGGGAGCGACACATCGTGAAATCCTTGGAGCTGTTCTCTATGATGGTTGAGTGAGATGCACCAAGGTGGGGGGGTCAAACCTGGCCATGAGATGACCACTGAATGGAGATTCCTTCCCGGCCTGAGTCCCAGAAGCAGGCTTCTTTACCTGGCCTCTGCCACCTTCCCCAGACACGATCGCACACAGGTTAGTGGGTGAGTTTAATATAGCAAAGACCCACAGAGTGTGACAGCCTGGTACTGAAACACAGTGTTAGAACAGAGAGCCCTGAGCATGTGGCAAAGCAATCGGCACAGGCACCTAGAGGGAGGGAAGAGTCTTTAATCCTAATCAGATCTATACGGGGTTAAGAAAACAGCATGTTAGGGTACAGTAGATTAAACCGGTGAAAAGCAGGAGCATCCTTAGCTGACACATGTAGCCTCCAAAAGAGGAAAAAATGAGTCCATCTGTGTGAGAGGGCATTACACTGGATTCCCAGCATGTTATCCAGTTAAGTCAGTTACATCTGTACCTGGGTGGGGAGGATGTGAACTGGGAGCTGTAGCCAAAGGTAGGCTGTGTGGTGAAACTACAACGTAACAGAAAGAGAGGTTATCAATTAACGGCGATGTCATATTGAGCCAGCTCCGGGGGGGACACACAAACACACACACACACACACCCCAAGCGCATTTTCAGAATTATGCCCATGGTGGGGTGACAGCAGAGCAGAGTCTGAAGATCACTTCCCAAAATAAACAGGTTACATTCACATCAAATGGCTTGAGACACATGGATAAATTTATTTTCAACATTTTACATGTACTTTTCCCTTGGGAAACAGAATGCATGACAGTGCTTTCCTCCGTAATAAATACTGACTGTGGAGATCCAATCAGAAGGAACATTGACTTCAGTGACCTGTCAATCTCAGGTATAACACAACCTGGGTAACTTCATTGATATCACTTAAACCTGAGAAGCTGCGGTATCAGTGACAGCTGCACAAAGATGGATGAAACTAAAAGCAGACCCACGTAAAAGACGCATTTGGAATGTGTTGGGTCTCCCAAATAAAAGAGTCGGCCTGACACAAACGGGATACAATGGGTGGGGGGGGGTGCAGGTAGGGGGGCTGCATCAACTCCCCCTGCTAGCTTCAGTATGCATACAATGTGAGACAAGTTGTAATTCAAGCATTAGTAAGAGTAGTTTGGGTCTGAGTTACTTCGAGTTCACAGTTTAATTAATGATAAAGTACAGAGGTGAGAAACGAGATGAAATGAAACATAGAGGAGAGAGGGGTCTGGATACTGGATCAGGAAACAAAATGGTCATTAATAAACTATATGTACAAAAGTATTGGGACACACCTCTATCTTTGAATTCAGGTGTTTCATTCAGACCCATTGCCACACGTGTATAAAATCAAACACCTAGCCATGCAATCAGGTTTACAAACATTTGTGAAGAACTGATCTTTCTGAAGAACTCAATTAATTTAACCACGGTACTGTTATAGGAGGCCACCTTTGTAATAAGTCAGTTTGTGAACTTTCTTCCCTGCTAGATATTTCAGTGTCAACTGTTATTGCAAAGTGGCAGCATTTATATAAAAGCATTTAATGAAAGCACAAGAGGGGCAGTAGGGGACCCAGTGAGCTAATTCTCTGTGCCTGTGATCAAAGGTCATCAGGTCAAGCCTGGCCTTGTCACATCTGTGGATCCCTGAGCAAGGCCAGATAGAAGAAATGTGAAGTGGCAAATCATGCGTTTCTGCCTGGCATGGGGATCAATAAAGTATCTCTTATTATTAATTAGGAAAATCTGAAACTCAACCACGAATCAGCAGACCACAAAGTAACAATGCAGGATCACCAGTGCTAAGGCACATATGGCATAACAGTCATCAAAACTTTGAAACTTCATTAGCCCCAGCACAAAAACTGTGCAACAGGAGCTTCAAAAGCAGCCATCACTGGTCTATGGAGCAGAGGAATACGTGAAGTGACAAATCACACTTCTCTGTCTTGCAATCTGGTGGATGAGTCTGTATTTAGCAGATGCCAGGAGAACATTACCTGCCTGACTGATTTGTGCCAACTGTAAAGTTTGGTGGAGGAGGGCTAATGGTATGGGGCTGTTTCTCAGGGGTTGGGCTGGGCTTCACTTCTAACCCTTAGTTCCAGTGGGGAACTCTTAATGTTTCAGTATAGCAAGACTTTTTGGTGACTTTTATGCACTATGCGTCTCAGTACTGGCAACTGTATGGAGTCAGAATAGTGCCATATATACTTGCATGTGTACTTTCCAATTTGCACCCGTAAAATGAAATGTGCTCACACTGAAGACAATTTTCATTCACTGAACAGAAATACGCGTCACATGATCTTTACTTGTATATGAAGATTTGTGAATGAACGTGAAAAACATTTTGCAAATTCACGTCAATATTTTTTGTAAATGTTAAACCAAACATCTTCATAAAAATATTTTTTACAAAGACAGAATGGTTTTCAAGTACAAAACCTGTATTGCAAATCCAAGTCCACTTGCAAATACCAACCTGCAAGTGCAAATTCACACTTGGCGCACATGAATAATTTTGGCACTAACTTGCCTAGCGCTTTGTAGATAAATATTTGCTCACATAGCCATACAACTGCGCTTTATGTTTCCAACTTTGTGGGAACTATTTCTGTTATAGCATGACTGTGCCCCAATGCCCAAACATGTCCATAAAGACATGGTCAGGTGAGTTTGGTGTGAAAGGACTTGACTGGTCCACATAGAGCCCTGACCTCAGCCCCAACGAACACCTTAGGGATGAATTAGGACTGAGATTATGAGCCAGGCCCTTACAACCAACATCAATGCCTGAGCTCACAAACGCTCTTCTGGATGAATGTTTGTGTCCCAATATTTTTGTCCATAAAAAAAAATTGGACAGAAAAGTATATACACAGATTACTAGAGAATGACTGATTCTGAGACACTCCACATTATTTCAGAACCTCAGCCTTCTTCCGAGGTTCCCAGATTCTACAAGATTTCTGCAGCAGCTAAACTTAGTTTAATTTTCTAGTTCACCGCTGAACTGTCAATGTCCAAACTTCAGTAGGAGATTCCTCAGAGTCTCTATTTTTAGGAGAGCACAGACCCATCCCAGGTCAGTGTTAGTGAAGGCTATCTGCTGACATGCAGGACATGCAGGTCAGCAGTGACGTGCAGAGAGCCCATGGATACGTCTGGGATAGGGGGACTCCTGCGTCCCTGTTCCCTGTGGGATCAGCACCATCCTAAATTAGAAAAGACATTAAGGAACCAGACTTGTGAGGATGTGGCTGCTGATTGAGTCCCAAAATCCATAAACTGGTTTGAAAATGATACAAGAATCAATTGCACAATGGCTAGAGTTTGCCATATATGTCCTGACAGCATATAGTTAGTTTTTGTAACCAGTCTAGGCATTGGTTGCCTGGACTGGTTACAGTGGTGACACAGCAGCATAATGTGACCTTGGTGTACAGTTGATACCTACTGACCACTCACAAAAAGACAAATTCAGGGATATTACTGCTGTGATAATGTTGGCACAATATGGAGTGTCATGTCCCACTTGATTGATCCTCCTGTGTGCAATGTCCCCTCATTTACCTCATGTGGAATCCTCTTGTTATCAGCTGTTTCTAGTTGTGTTAATTAAGTCTATGTATTTAAGTGAGTTTCTTTGAGTGATTCCCAGTCCGGTCATTAACATGATACGTTTGCAAGTCCTCTGTGTTCCTGATCGTGTTTCCCCGAATAAACCCTACGTTCACCCGACTCCCTGGACTCCTGCTCCTGTTTAACCCTGCTCCGTGCCTGGAGAATGCTATTAGTAGGAAATCCAGCCTCTAAAACAGTAGTGGTCTCCAGCAGGAAGATTTTGATCCCTTCGCCCCCCAGCCCAATAACTTTTCCTGGATATGAAACAGACCTCTCAGACCCCTTAAATGTTTAAAGGGGCGACAATCAACCATCAAATACAACTATCAGATCAGATTTCAACATTCAGCCAAGGTGGATCTGCTATACAGGACTTCCAAGGCTCCCTCTGAAAATGTTATGTTAGGTCTGGGAAGACTCATTATGGACTTGAAGGTACATAGTTGATGTGGCCAAAAAGAGGCCCTCCATTCAAAATTCTAAGCATACCCAGATCCCCACTGCCTGGGTCTCAGCCCCTATCCCAGCTACCTCAGTGCCTCTGCACGCCGCTGAGTCCGCAGCATGGTTCATTGCTGTGCAGGTACCTCGAAAGCTGGGGCTTCCCCATGGGCAGGGGGCGCATTCGTATGGGCAGATTTCTGGAGCGGAAGATGGGTGTGATAGGCAGAGCCTCCAGTGCTGAGGAGGGCGGCAGCCCGGGCTTACTAACATAGTTTCTTAACAGGAGTTAACAAAAGATGAGTGAGAGACAATTCAAGGCTATGTTTGCCTTCCCCCCACTTCTCAAATCTCCCCACCAGGCATTCATCTAACACTGGGATTTGGTCTCACAAGTGTGTAAAGCCCTGGTAACTCTTGGCACCACACTGACAATGTTTGTTGTGGAAGAATCACTGCTGCACTTCACTCTGGAGCTTTCTGTGAGCCGGAAAATATCTTTGCCTATGCATGGTCTCTCCTTTTCCATTGTTTCACATTAACTCTTGTGATGTCACTACAGGCTTATCAGTGCAAAATGTCACTGGTGTACAAACATGCCAAAACTGCTCAGGCCTACCTCGGCCTTCCTGACTCTAAGGCACTGTTTACACAAAATCAGCCAAATCCTCTCCTACAAGAGTTTAAGTAAGTGAGGGTGTTCTTGCAGGAATCTAACCGCTATGGGTGAAAAATGGAAAGGTAGACTAGTTAGTAATATAGTTTATCTCAGAAAGAATCCAATACACAACAAACGAAAGTGAATCCTTCCCAGGACTGACTGGGACCCATTCAGTACCCTAGGGGTATAGGTAGGCACTGTCCCCTAAACCTCAAGAACAGTGTCTCTCCCTCTACTGATGAAAAACATGGTGGCGGTTTGGGGATGCTAAGAGGCAGCTGTACCTAGACTGAGCAGAGAGAGCGGAGGAGATAGTCGAGGCAGCGAGCGACAGGTGGCAGGGTCCCAACGGGGCCGCCGGCCGTGAAGATGGGGGCGCGGGCAAGCTGTGGAGGACAAGCAGAGTCAGCGAACCCGTGCAGAAGCCGAGCAGGGCAGCTCTTGGGGGTTCCAGGGCTAGCGGCTGCATGTGGGAGCTCAAGTCAAAAGTTGTGCTTAAAGAAATGGGGGTTATAAGCCAGGGGATGGAGGCCCTGGCTGTGGTGAATGCAAGGAGACTCCAATGAAGGCTTTTTGAGTATGGTGGAGTCCCTGACAACAGCAGGGAAGAACAGAAAGCTGGCCAGCCCTCCGTTGTTCCTGAAAAGGAAGAACAGCCAAAAGACACTGAGCAGCAAACAGATTATGTTCCTAGACTGAGCTGCAGCGACCCCTGATTGACTGCATGTTGAAAGCGGCATTCAAGGAAGAAAGAAAAAAAAGTGCTTGATTGGTACAGGTTTTCTGTAATGGCTGTGGTTACATTAGTGTTCACACAGTGCTCGATTACCTATCTTGATGGTTCGTAGTCCGCCAATGGCACACATGTGCACATTGATACATTTTTGCACAGCTGTAGCTCTCCTCTTGTCGTTCTGCTATGCTGCCAGTGCCGGCAGATGACAGTAGAGCTTAGGCAACAGCATATAGGCAAGAAACCACATGAATTCTGATCTGACCGTTCTTACTCATGTTGCATGGCCACAAATCGGATACATATCCAATCTAGGACCACATATTCAAATCCGAATTGAAAAGATCAGATTTCTGTGTCCACATATCTTTGAAAACATCATATGTTTGTGACATTAAGACAAAAAATCAGATGAGAGTCACTTCAGTCTAGTAATGTGAACGTAACCATCATTTATCTCCTTTCTACTCTCAAGCCTCAGCTCTGTCCTCATACTGGCCAAAACCACAACACTGGGAAAATCTGGCACAGACACACAGAGTGATAAATCATTTTGGTCTTCCAGTCTTGCAAATGACAGGCTGTGCTTGCAAGTAGTGATGGGAGAGGCGAAAGTGGACAGTCAAAGATTTTGCCGGAGAAATACATCCCTGTGCGAATGACAGAGTTGGGTATTGATTAATAAGTTATTGAGGCTGGAAGGCAGGCACAGGTGGATACCGCCCTGCTACAGAAGGGCTCTCTGTTCTGACACAGTGATAGGATACAGTGCTGCAGGCCTCATCATGCAGCCTGGGGGACAAGCAGCAGTTAAAGCCTCCTCACCTGAATGTGTGCAAATTCAGCTGTATGTGAGGCCCTTTCTCATAACTCACCTTAGGGTCAGTGAAAATCCAGTTCAGATTGCACACATGGGCTATAACTGTGTACTGTGGGTTTTCAAGGTAATGAAAATAAGCATTTTGCATATGCTGGGAAGAGTCAGGCTGATATTGTCACGTTTACCAGTATATCAGAACCTAACAAGACTTCAACAGTGAAGGACAATATATAAAAACATGCAAAAGCCATAGACTCCAAATATCTGCAAAACATTTTCATGGACGTTCAAAGAAAACTGTTGAAGGTCACACTCAGTGCACACAGCATTACCTCTCTGGGGTGGAGGCTACAGGAGCAACCACCGCAGTCTGGGCGACAGGGGGCGATGCCGCAACCTGATGGGTCAGGCTTTGTGTCTCAGGGACAGGCTGATTGGGTGAAGCAGCAACAGGCAGAGAAGCAGGACTTGTGGAGACTGCAGCATGCTCAACAGGAGTACTAAACGAGAGGTTAGGTCCGACAGAATAGAGAAATCAACATCTTGAAGCAAATATATACACATTCAGCAAATCCAGTGTGTGTGTGTATATATATATACTGTATTAGAGAGTTATGGCAGTCTCCACAAGTAACTCAGCAAGGCATTCCCCTCAATGTCATGCAAAAATATTGTAATATTGCATGCCCAATGCAAGAATAATCATCAAGAATAGACTGGATAAAGCAGATCAGAGACTGATACAGATTATTTCAGCCCACTCTAAAGGCACATAGTCCAGGATGTACAGGTAACATCAAAGAGATCCTTACAAAAAAACCTCTATCCCAATCATGAGTCCAGTTATTGGAGAAAGCAGGTTTTATGAGGATAGTACAGTAAGGAAAAACTTTATCCATATGACAACTTCCTTCAGATAAAACCTTTCATCTACTGAATAAAGTAACAAATGGAAGAAAACACGATTTTCATCATCACATATATCAAGAACCAATGACCTCCTTCAAATCCAGAGTAAAAATACTGATGGAAAACCATGAATATCAATCATATCCCATAAAAATTCCCCCCAAAATGTAGAGTCTTATTGGATAGACAAGTCAATTGCCTCTCTCTCTTCTACCATTTCCTCCTTCTCCAGGAACAGCTCAGGCAGAGGGAAGGACATGGTAGCAGCTGTCATCTAACAGCAGGCCTGTTAAAGCATCGCGCCCTTTGGGATTCAGCTCTGAACATGGGACACAACTCAACATTATGTTACTACTCTATCCGGTACAAGTGACAGCACACTAGCACTGAGGCTGAATGCACAAGGTTCTGATAAGCACAACACACACATCCTGGCTACCTAAGTAACCACAGGCCTGACCCATGATTCTTTCCTGCTTCAGGATAGAATGGCAGCTGCACACGCATTTCCAAGCTCTCAAAACAGAATACTGGTGACACCTATAACTTGGTTTTTCTTGTTAAATTAACAATTTCAATGTCTTCATATATACTTTGCAGGTACCTAAGCTATGAAAATGCCCAACAAACACATACACAATCTGTTGGACAGGATGCCCATCTGGACAGCTCACTTCACAGCACAGGTGCTCACTAGAAGAGAACTTCTAAATCCAGATCTAACAGTCATTAGGTTGAAGTTCTGCAGGTCTGAAGACCCATCAGGAACACCAATTCCATCATATACCAGCCAAAAAAGTGTTTCTTGTGGATTATAAACTGAATTAGCTAACACTTTACTTGACGAAGCATAATATAGTAGCACACTCTTACCTAATGAATTAATTAACTAGAAACTAAGTATTACTTCTGTACTGATCCCATGTTCATTCATCATTAATCAATCATAATGGTTCATGTATTTCATGCAGGTACCATATTTATTCATGATTTGTACTTGACTAGCAACTGAGTTACTACTGTAAGTTACTTGCACCCCTTCAAGTAAACTGTGGACTATAGGGTATTAGCATATTAGCAAATTTGTTTAACCAAATAAAGCTATACACGTACTGCTTACACAGTGACATGTCCAGTACTTTACCAAGTAAAAGAGTACTGCGAATACAGGTATTAGTTAAATGAAGTAAAAATTACCCAAACATAGATCTTACACAAGAAAGAAAAGATTAAAAAAGAGACAGAACATAAGGGGGGCAAGGAGATTAGAGACTGAATTACATATATGGTATTTGGAGAAACAAGTTGGAATAGAGGGATAAAGACGGGGTGGAGTTGATATTTACATTTATTTATCTAGCAGTTGCTTTTGTCCAAACAGTGATGTTTCCTGAGATGCCCAGGAGTTTCAAGACTTTCAACACCAGACTCCCTCCCCCAGGCAACCCATGAACGCTACTATAATACATCACAATACACAGCAGAAACAGACTGGCCAAATGAGGTCCTGTGGCTGAAGCAGCCCCTACACCTTCCAGAGAATTTCCCTTGTCATCTTGTCATGCTGTAATCAAAGTGGAGATACAGCTGGTAACCTTGTCTACGCAATAGTCAATCAAAGGGAATGAGGAATTTAATCCTCAGCTACACCCTCACCTCTCCTTCCAGATTTAAAATGACATTACAGATTTAAGCATTTTTCAATCATTTACAGATTCCTACATAACGGATCTTTGCAAAGTGACTGTCTTTCAGCATTTCTGAGAAATGCACAAGAAAAATACTCTGACTGGACCGCTTCTTCTATATCAACTCCACTCTGCGAAATCCCAGCCCATTAGTGTTTCACAGGCCATAACCAAGTCTATGACCAGGGCTGACAGAGATTTTGCCTATTGACATTAAATCAGCCAGCAAGTGTGGATTGGCATCTGAACTTATTTTTTTTTTTGTATGGAGAGGCCTTTCATTGACATTTGAGTGTTTTGTTTTATTAAATTTGAAGTACTTTGTGACATTTGTTCTATGCTATACAGGCAGTCCCCAGGCTAAGAATATCCAACTTACGGACAACTCGTAATTACGAATGGACTGCCATAAGCATTATTATATTAAAAATTTGGGCTTGTGGTAATGAACACATGTAACTACTAAGTGACGCACGAGAAAACGCAGCTTCAGAGGTTTGTGTCACGATGCGTGTCGGCAGCGTGCCTGGATGTCGGTGGCGTGGAGCAAACAAGGCAATGAGGCAGGAATATCCAGGGAACGGGGTTTAATCTGACGACAAACGGGTAAACTTCCACAGGACATCACAATGACCGATCTAACAGGTAGTGCAGGGACGCAGACTAAATACTAAACCTAACGGGGACGGAACCAAAAACAGGTGACCATAATAGACAACAGCTGGAATCCATCAGGGGAGGGACATGAGGTAGCAGGGGGCGTGGCACATGAGGCTTGAACGGACAGGGTATGACAGTTTGTCAGCTCAAGGTACATTACAGTAAGGCTATTATGCTGCAGTACAGTACCATGTGTAGTGACTTTTATTATTACAGTATAATTATTATTGTTATTATGTACTGCATTATGATTTTCTGACTTACCCACATATATTCGGCTTAAAGACAGACTTTGTGGAACTCGTTTGCTGGGGACTGCCTGTATACGTGAACTACCACCTCATGCCAAGAAAATAAAGGTTTAACAAAAGGACACATCTGATCGGTATGAGGATCCAACCACACAAGGATCTTATTATTCTTTTTAATCTTTCTCCCCTCTCTTATGGCTTAACACCTGAGACGTAGCCTTTTACTGCCCTTCTGCATGGAAGCACATGTTGAAAGAAACCAGTCATATGCTCTGTGTGTGTGATTTAGCTTGTAGTGATAAGTTATAAAATGTGTCACATCACTTCACATTTTAATCATCGATGTTTAATTTGTTGCTAAAAAAAAATTACAGCCACAAAATAATATCTAATTTAGTCATTTTCAGTGACAATAGCATTCTCAAGCAAGCTGACTAGAACGGGTGTCAAGGGGAACAGTTGCCCCGAAACACCAACAAGGGCATAATTTGATTTGATTGCATCCCCTGTTGTTAGCTGGGCATATCTATCGAGGTAAAGTGGAGGCTAGGGGCTGGGGTCTAAGAAACCCTCCTCTTGGGAGGCTGCTAGGGATACACCCGCGGCTGGCTAGTGCAGTAAATCCACTGACACGGGAGACCCCCAAGTCAAGGCTGCTGCAGCTAGCCACCTACCTGGACCTCCTGGGTAATTCTTCATATGCATCTTGTTCTGAGAAAGAAAAAGAAAGGGGATGAAGTAGATCTCAGCTATGTGAAAATCGCTACCGTGTATCTACTGCAATGTACACTTAGCTACTGCTACATATACCCAATAAATGCAGATGATGCTAGAAATAATAAAAAAGTGGGCTAATTGCAGTGCAGTGCAGACTTACCGAGCTCAGTTCCTGTCATGTGGGCGAGAATGCGGAAACACTTGGACTGTGGATGGATGGCACGCCTGCTCCTCTCAGCTGCGTCGGCGTCCTTGTTCTCGGCCTGCACCACGGCCTGATACACTGGGGAGGTACTGTCTACAAGAGGCTCTCTAACAGGGAGGATACTGCAACCACAGAGAGTGTCGCACCATGTCAGGGGCTCAGAGGTTTTCGCTGAGGGGACTGGGAGCTTGGT
>JABFEB020000060.1:18468499-18485057 GCA_019775895.2 Stomatorhinus ivindoensis
TAACAAAACACCATTATTTACTTTTCTGTTTGATGTTAAAAATGTAGTACCACTTTTATCCTGCACTACAGAGAGGTGCCCCATGCAACAATAATCCAGACAGGAAAAATATCGACAGGGGAGGTTAGGATTGGAGGAGGTCACCTCACCTCCTTTACATGTGCGTCATCAAAGTACATCCATTTGCGGATTTTGGTCTGGAAGAAAAAGGTGGAGTAGTGTTTGCCGTAGTAGCAGACCATGCCCACCAGGTAGAGCTCTGCCTGTCTGGCTTTGTCTTCCGTCACCCTGAAGAAAAGCTGGAGGGGGAGTGACAAAGGTATCGTCAGTCTGAGTGCTGAGCATTAACCAATATGTCCATCCGGACCTGATGTGAACCTCAGCTCTGCCTGTTCCTTACATCTCCCAGGCGCAGGCAGGTCCCCAGGCTGTGGATCACATCCTCAGCCAGGTCAGAGTGGTCAGAGTCCCACACCAGGCCGATGGTGATGATCTCGGGGGAGTTCATGAGCACCCGTCTGATCTGCGGCGTCTCTCCACAGTTACTCTGTGACAATGAATCAGGATGGGAGGGAAGGATCAGCTTCCTCAGCAATGAAATATTCTTACAGCACAGCTAGATGTAATATTCTAACTCCTGCTTTGTGGCACACAAATTGCACACCAAACAACAGACCCAAAGAGACCTGGCCCCTTCGACTGAGGACCTGAAGGCCGGGCTCCTCCCCATCTTCTCTAACCTACACCACCCCCAAGCATGCTCATGTTGCCACTGCTCATACATTGAAAGTTGGTCTCAGCAATATAGCAAAATTGTTTATCACAAATTTTTTTTTCCGTCAGTCAATATACAGTGCCTTCCATAATGTTTGAACAAAGACACATTTTTCCTTTATTTACCCCACTTTTTATACATAGTCCCCTTCATTTCAGGGCACCATAGTGCATGGGACAGAGCAATAGTAGATATATTAAAGCAGACATGTTCAGTACTTTGTTGCATATCCCTTGCATGCAATGACTGCATGAAGTTCGCAATTCTTAGTCATCGCCAGGTGCTGAGTATCTCTAATTCAGCTCCTGCTTGTTTAGGGGGCGTGTCCATTTAAGCTTCCTCTTCAGAATATGCAAGGTATTCTCAGCTGGATTTAAACTGAGTGACTGATTTGTCCATTCAAGAAATGTCCATTTTTTTAGTTTTGAAAATCTCCACTGTTGCCTTAGCAGTATATGTCTGTGATCATTATCAGGCTGCAGAATGAAGTGTCGTCCATAGAATTTGGAGGCATTTAGGGGAATTTGAGCAGATAAGACGTTTCTATACACCTCAGAATCCATTGTGCGACTACTGTCCATCTGACCATTTCCCAGAATTCGGCAGGCTCCTTTAAGTACTTTTTCCCAAACTGTAATTTGGTCATTCTGTTTTTGTGGTTAACTAGTGGTTTGCATGTTGCAGTGAAGTGTCTGCATTTCTGTTCATGAAGTCTTCTGCGGATAGTCATGTCTGACAAAGGCGTTTGGGGATTTTTCTTTACCATCAACACAGACAAATATGTCTCTGTCCCACACGTTATGGAGGGCACTTAAGATAATTATTACAATATAATTCACGTTATTATTTCATTACCTGAAGACTCCACTTCGCTTATTATTAACTTAGGATTCCCCTTAAACAGGCTAAGAACATAAAAAAGAAAAATGGTCTACCAACAGAAATCTGTTTTAAATAAATAGATCATACAAAAATACACTTTTTGTCAGGGGCTGTAACACTACAAAACACTGACAGTTTGTTGATCTGTTGCTCTTGTTGGGTTTTTCCTCTCATTGCCTCACTGCTTGTTCCAGGGTTTGCTGGTAGAGTTGGTAGACCCCCTCTGGCACAAGGAGAGTTCGGCCAGGAAGCCAGTTCTCCCCCCCAACAAACTGATCAAGTGGGAAGATCCTTCAAATCTAACTGAACCGGTTTGTCAGCAGGACCCAAAACAAAGGATGTTTTTCCAACACACCAGGTTGGTACTTCGAGAAATGTTGGTTTTACACTGGTGTAAATAACTAGTAGCAGCACTGAATGACATCACAATGCCAGGCAGTAGTATAATATAGGGCTGGAGGATATGTGATGTTAATACCAACATCGCCTGTCATGCACATACAATTCTCACATCACTAGTAAGCTAGATTTAAATCAGGCTATTTCTCACCTTCAATTCTATATGGACATTATAGCACAGGAAGTTTAAGTTTTGCTAAAACATTTTCACTCCATACAAAAAAAATGCTTAGCTAGCTTTGCAGGCATGAAGGCCAATCGTCAATGAAGCACTTCCCTGGCCTCTCCTACTCCATAGGAGAAGCAAGCTGACATCCACGCAAAATTCCTTGTAAATATTGGTTGATTCTCGGGGCTAAATGCTAAAATGGAGCCTGTGGACTGTGACTCCCAAGAAAGAGATACACTATATGATGCACCTTACCAAAGAACAACCTTTTCAGACACACCACTATAAGGCCAGCTCTACAGAATTACCTATTTTTTGAAAATGGCAGTTTAAAGACCAAAGAAATAAAAGTACAACACAAAAATAACACAAGAGAAAATACAGGTATGATATAATAATAACAGGAATTTGAGAATGCGTGTCAAGCTCCAGTAAGTGTAGTGACTAGCTGTCCAAGCTGGGCTGTGTGCTGTAAGGATGTCGGTCTGTCTATAAAAGACTCATTCCACGTATCGATCCTATTAGGAGTATAAATACACATACAGTCTGTGCAAAAGCCTTAGGCAGCCAAAGAAAATGATGTTTAAATAATGTTGGTGTAAAACTATGACAGGCATTGTGTGTTAGCTTAGCCATTTCAAAACTTCTGCTAAAATCACCCCAGAATTTGCAGCAACCACCCAATATACCCATGAGTTTTTTGGACTCAACCACTAGCAGATGTCCCACAACTGTTCAATATTTTACTAACTTTTTTTTACTAATTTAATTAATTAATTAAATGGGCTGGTGGTGAAATTTAACAAATACATGGAATGGCTGATGTGCCCCTGAAGAGGTTAGGGAACTGCAGCATTGTTCTTCTAGCCATCCAACAAGATGTCGGAGAACAGTTTTGGAGAACAGAAGAAATTCCTAGTAGCTTTTATTGCTTTACTCTTAATCTGCATGTGTTCTAATTTCAAATTGTGTTTTTTGTTATGAGCAAATGGGCACTTACTACCCAGATAAATAGCTTTGAACTTTTGCACAGTGCTGTACACCCATGGCTCCACGTGTAGAGCTGAGGTACTCGGACGAGACGCAAGCAAGGCAGCGCAGGGCAGGGCTTACCGGACAGTTGCGCAGGTCACCCATGGTGCTGGCATTGCGGAGCAACTCTCCGAACATGCCTGGCGTAGGCTTCTCCCGGGACTCCACCATGTGCACAGCCTGGTTACTGTGGAGCATGGGGGGGGGGGACAGTGAGAGGGCAGTGTATGTGGAGGCGGCAGCCTGCTGTGCGTCACAAGCATACAAAGAATGCAGCTCAATCATTACATTTAACTAGCCTAGGAAACAACCGCACACTTGTTTGAGCTGAATGACATGCCGCACACTTCCATTAGCACAGGATCGAAATTTAGTGAAGGCTGTGAGCATTTTCCCCATGTGTGCTGCTTGTACCAGTGACACCTGTCGCACGGGATAGCAGAGAGCAGGTGACCTGCTAGTGTCATACATTCACAGCATGCGGCGGGACACCAAGAGTTTTGCTCCGCCTAGAAAAGCAGTGATGTGAACGAGTGGGCAGTTCACATCAGGGGCCAAACGGGACCTGGTACTGCCGTAGGATCAGGGTTTAGAGGGCCACAGGTTCCCCTGAGGACAAATGCTGGAGATGGGCAGGAGCAACACATAGGTTAGTCTGGGATCTCCTCCCCCTGGCAGGGGCATCTCAGACAAACCCCGCTCAGTATCCCAACTCGTCGTGAATCTAGGATCGCTTATAGACAATGTTTGTTAAAGTCCTACAGAGCACTGGACTGGAGGTCAGGAAGAGGAATGGACAATACTACCACCCGACCTGAGGCCAGGTGGGTCAAGACGCTGGTGTCCATCTGAAAAAAATACTCCTAACAGCTAAGGGTACAGCAGAGGAGCATCCTGAAGCGGGTCGCCGAACCTTCACCCCTGCTGAGTGACTCAGGCCTCTTGCTCTGCAGCACAGATTCTCGATGGATGTACACCTTCCACCTGTATGCAACCCCCCTCCCTGCCCTGCAGCGGACGCCCCACCAAGCAGCTTACCAGAGAGAAGTGGTGGATATATAATGAACCATCTGGATAAACGGCAGTGGGTCTGAGGTGGCTCCACAGCTGTTGCAGACACACTGGAAAAAGAGATTTGGAAACAAGATGAGGAACAACTGTCTGGCCATGGATTGCACACTGATGATTATACTTCAATGTTGACTGTACAGCACACCATGACATATTAGCTCTCTGCGGGCTGTAGTCAGTTGTGGTTGAGATGTTGGCAACCACTGCTCTGAAACGGTATGAGAGGGAGTAGCCGGGACCTTTAGCAAAGACCCTGCATCTCACAGCAGCCAACATGGGTGGAGAGACCACACCCACCTGCTCAAAGAGCGTCATGGCGAACTTCTGGTGTGGAATGCAGTGTTTGGCAGTGCAGATGTCTTCCTTGGTCTCATCTGCGATGTGGAAGTGAATCCGCATCAGAAGGTTCTCCTGCAAAGCAGACATGTTCATGTTAGCGACACAAAAGTGTGTGTGTGCGTGTGTGTGTGTGTAGGGGGGATGGGAGGCTGTTCCTCTGGGGGACAAGACACATTGGTCCTTGAATGCGAGAGACATAGTCAGAACAGACTGGCTGCAAATAGCCTTTCAAAGGTACTTATTGACACACTGGGTCTCAATAAACACAGAGGTGCAACATGACATGGCCTTGCTCAGATCACTGGGACTCAGATATGGGCCGACACTGAGAGGGCAGACACAGGGTGGGTGTCCTACTGAGCCAGAACTCCATAAACACTCCAGTTACACTAATGGTGTTAAGTAACTACAAAAAAATATATAAGTGAAATATTCCTGCAAAAGGTATGCTGTCATCTCGGCTGTGGGTTGTGTAACCGGGGTGGAGGGGGGACTCACAAAGCATTCAGCTGCGTCATCCATGATCCCCAGCTGGAAGCGCTGCTCATCCTGGAAGGTCTTGGCCAGGGCAGTGCGCAGGGCATCAGATGGCAGGACCTTCTCGCTACTGTACTGAAACTGTGCAAAGATGCTCTGCAAGCCATACATCAAAGCAGAGTCAGCAATCTGACTGTCCATAGGAATCCATACAGTACGTTCCCGCATGAAAATCTGGGGAGAAGTGCTAAGCACAGGCCAGGACTGCTGGCGGTGGCTTGGAGCTCCATAAGAAAACACCACCAACTCACGGCGTGACATCCCTGCCTGGTTACCTTGCTTTCCGACAGAAAGCCAACCCTTTGGAGCATTATGGGAGTTATTCATTGCTCTTTCACCCTCTCACCATTCTGAAGAAGATTACTGCTGCACCAACAACATAGTATCATTTCTGTTATCAGTATGGGTAAGTGACATATGGACTTCCTTCTAGTAATCCAAACACATACAGCACCACCTCCTGTAAACTCCTGTAATCTTTACATCGGTTGGCAAGCCAATGAGCTCTCTCTCCCCAGAGAAGAACAGCAGAGGGGAACCCCCTGTGGAAAATCCCAGAAACCACTTTGAGCTGTGTGCCAGGTTCTGTTCACAGATATGCACCGGACCTCAGCTCTAGGACAACTGAATCTGAACTTTGAATCTGAACTCAGATCAGGGCTGTTTACAAAACAAATGTGTTACACAACATGCTGCAGCTCTCCAAGGTATTTCGCCAGTGTCTTGGGCATCCTTCTCCCCCGTACACTCTCCTTCTTCATAGACATGCTTGCCTATGGAGACCTTATCGATCCACCTCTACGTGCAGCAGGAAGACGAAGCCTAACCCTAACCCTCTTGAACCATTCAGCTCTTCAACACCACGATCTCCTCTGGATCATAAGCTGCTGCCGAATAGGTGGGTTTGGTAACGTGGCAGAAATGATTACTCAGTTAATACACACCATGTAGGGGCACCGGACCTGGGAAGAGCCGGCCGAGGCAGAAACGAGGAGATTCCATCATTGATATATTAATCATTCTCCTCTTACAGCTGATTAGATTGCTGTCCCACATTTGCAGCATGTCCTCACAGGGAATGCAGCGTGGTTGCGTTTATGCGATGGCCTCGTCACTAGATCCTTGAGGTCAATGGAGAGACTCATCGAGATAAGGAGGACATGGTGAGGACCAGCAGCTGCGGTTGTGGTCGAGATCAACCAGCTGGTGAATTTGGCACCAACCGGTACTGGCAACCCTAAGAAGCCACCATGAGCCAGCCATCAATTTTGTGTACGAAAAGTAGTAAAGATGCCGCAATGTTCTTGGTAGATCATTTAAATACAGACAGTGTTAGCATTTTATGATCATGAGGAAGTCAGGGTGAGAATGGGGGTTGCAGTTGGCACCACTAGGGTGATAAGGATGTAATTTAATTTACAGTGGCCAGACTGTGCCACCATTTGCTCTCGCGAAAAAGTCTCTATCCTGTCCTGTCCCATCCCTGTCCCAGGACTGTCACACTCCAGGAGGTCACCCATTACATGCACATTCAAACACAACAGCTACCTTGTTGGAGAGGGTGTTTTGGTATATAAAGAAGGGTAAAGAACTGTTCTTTTTCCCTGTATTTGAGCTGCCTTACAATGTTTGGTGTATGTCTACAGTGTATTACATTATATTATTTTAACTGTCCAATAAACCACCATTTTTCCTGAAACGAAACTGTAAAAGTGGATTCCTTACATTTGAGAAAGGACCAAAGTGTGAATTGTGGTTCCTGATCAACAAGTACTATGGAAGGTAATTTCCTAATCTCTTGAGTTTAGCAGGGTAGGGTCTATCAGCACCAGTTCAAACTGCAGCCTGTGAAACGTGCTTCTCTGTACAAAATCAGGTTAAATCTGCTCACAGAAACTGTTTGCATCTTAGATCCTAGACAGTTCGTTGACGATAAAAAATGAAAGTGGGGACCTGAAACACTTTGACTTGGATTAGAAGACAGAGTTCAGTTTGATGTTCAGCCTTTATGTAATAATAATGTGAAATTGATACAGTAAATCAGTCTTTGGACATAAAATATAAAATGTACACCTGATTTAAAAATGGCCCATGTTTTTCATGACTGTTCTCACATATGACTGGTACCCTCTCATTTAGGCTTTCTTTTAATGTTCCCTCACCCTCAGAAAGAGCCATACCTTAAGAGCACAGAAGATGCAGGAGTCCTCCATGCACCTGTGGGTATTCAGCTGGCGGAAGCTCCTGCGAAAGATGTCGAGATGCCAGAGGACCTGCGGGGGGAGAGCTGTTAGCTCCTTCTTGATCTCAAGAGCAACTCATAGCACTTCACAAGTACTCTTCTGACTGAGTAGCATGTAGCTCAACAGTAGGAGTAGGGCTGCATGATTTGGGGAAAATATCGAATCACGATTTTTCTGACAGAAATTACGATTACGATTTGATTCGCGATTTAATTTTTTTTGCCAAGCTTCAGTTCAATATTCAGTGTGTAGTAATTTAGATTCATATGACGCAGCATGATATACCATCAGTATTAACTGGTCTATATTCTAATGCAAGGATGAGAATTTAAAGATGTGACGTGTCAAGTTAAATAAAGTAATAATGAAAACAGTTGCAGCAAAAAGAAAAATAGCAATCTTGCAGGTAACGCTTATTACCCTCCTAATAACACTAGAACTGCCTTTTCCCACGCCAATGAACAAGCAAGAACTACAGTGGTACCTCAGAACTTGAACTTAATCTGTTGAGAACTCCAGATCGAACCCTACAATAAGCCCCATAAGAAATAGTGGAAAAACAAATGGTTCCCAGCCCAAAAAAATACACTTAAATATGTTTTTTTCAGCATTTAAACACAAAATGAACCGGATAAAACAAGAAGAGCATATACTGTACTAAACACATCTAAGCACATTTATCAAAACAGTAATTTGTAAAATAAGAAAATAAATGTATCCAAACAATATGTCCTGCCCCGATCGTCCGCTCCTTCCATGTGCCACGCCCCCTCGTTAACCCCGTGTGGAATCCCCGTGTGATCAGCTGTTTATGGTTGTTGTCATTAGTCCTCTGTATTTCGTCCACATTTCAGTTTGTTTCCCCAGTCTGGTCATTGTATTGTCCGTCTGCATTTGGCCTGCCTAACCTGTAATTAAACCCCGTATTCCTCGATACCCTGACATCTGCGCCTTTGTCTCTGTTCAGTCCCCACTCAGCAGGACAATATTATTACAATTAAATGTATTAATGGTTTATTATTGATATTAAAATAAGAAATCCTTATTTGTAAATGTATTTTATTATAAAATAATAATTACTGTTGCTGTCTATCATTCTCTAAATGTATTTTTACTGTCTAAATATATGTATTCAGCTAGTGTAAACATGCATGATGCTATTGCGAGGCGGAGACTGAAGCGTTACCCTTCGTTTCCGCTGAGAGATGTGCCGCGTGACTCATTTACCCACGCATACTAGTTATCTTAGGTTTGCATTCACGGTTTGACTTCTAAGATTCAGATCAAGCTCTAGGTAAATTTTTTTCAAACTGGTTCTGACTGGTGAGCATGACTGGCATGCAAGAAACACACCGCTTGTGATTGGAGAGAATGACTGTCACACAGGGAGCATAGCATGAATTTATAAAACTGTTCTCACAGCAGTTTTAAACCCTGGGTCTGACATGCTGTATGATGTATGTCCTAAATCGCAATTTTTGTGACTTGCAAATCGTGTTGTTTCAAATGACGATTTCTATTTGAAATCGATAAATTGTTCAGCCCTACTCCAGGAGTTTATGTCCAGAGCCCAAGCTATTTATTGAAGTTAGTCCAACTCTATCTAGTTGGTATCTTTCTACTCACATACCAGCTAATGCTCCTCTCCCACCAGAGAGACTATGTTGCATCTGCCAATAATGAAATTTGGTCACTGACGATGCCCGTATCCTCCCCCCCCCCCCCAAGGGCATGGCTCCAGGGCAAGGCCAAATCAAATTGTCATGGGGGTGTTCTGAATCACACTTAATTCAGCTGCTCACCTGGGACTTTTCTTTGAGAGCCTCTACCAGGGGCAATTGCCCCCAACAACATAGAATTACTTATTTAATATTATCATCAATCCTGCTAATATTCACAGAACACAGAGCAGCATGTTCTAAAAGCTCCAAGCAAGCTCCTTGACTGCCACAGGCTTCTCTGCTGACAAAAGTCACACAACTGGAATTTCAGCATTTCATGCATGTTCTGCAATTTCATGACGCAACTCTCCTCACATCAGGAGGCTGGAGCTGGGCCCCAGAGAGGAAGAACATTTCAGAAATGACCAGTCTTCATGCTCCACTAATGGCTCTTTCTATAGGACCCCTGCCATTTAGATTTATATTTCAGCCATAAAATTGATGTTTTCATCTCTGCATACTCCCTGTTTGGGTAGATTACTGAAAAAGAGAACCTCATATTTGCACCTATACCCACTCTGCTGACACATAATCATTGTCAATTTACAGCTTTAGAAGTATTTTCCAGTGCCCAAATAATTTTATGTCTATTCTGTTAATTATAAGGCAGTTCAACAACAGAAGAAAACCAATGGTAAGGGGGGGCGGGCATGTCAAACCTTCCAATTTCCAATCTTTTTATTTCTTGTCATGGACAAGAAATGTGACTAATGCAGATTGGCATAAACTTTTCCTTTTTTCCTCTGTGATCCTTTATGTCTGAACCTGGGGGATAAGTCCGTCCAGCCTTTTGAGGACTAATGTGAGATCGTCACCCGAGTGTAGTTCAGATATTTTTCCATTTTGCAAAGGTACTACATAAAAGGGGTTGCATATCCTAGCAACAAGAAGCCATGTGGATGGCAGCTCCAATTTGAAAATGCTCCGATTATCGGAAGATCAAAATCTGGCCCCATTAGCTGCTGATGAGCAACAAGGACAGTGGCCAGAGTCACAGGCCAGCAGCATTTTAAATAATGACGGCCATCTCTGGAGGAGACTCCAGCAGCTGAGTTAATGTGCAATAATTAAGTCCACATGCCCATTTTCCTGACCTGACAGCATATACTGTAGCAGGCTTTCTTCAGTGTAATCGTTGCTCAGGTGAACAGCATGCGATGCATATGCGTGTTCCAACATCTGTTTGTCACATGTCAATTTATGAAAAACATAGTGTTATAAAATTGTTTAAATGATGTTCATGTTGGTTTGAAATTATGATGCGTCTGTATCAGCCTAGCTCCTAAAATTACAACAGTATTTGCAGTAGCCATCCACTGGACCCATGTATTCGTTGACCACTTGTACTACTTGTTTGGCTAATAAATGGCTGTGGCCTGCTGAGGAGAGGTTTGGGAACTGAAGCAACACTCATCTACCCATCCAACAAGATATTAGTCACTTTATGGAGAACAGAAGACAACATGGACTGTAAAAACAGCAGCTGTTTGCGGAGGTCAAATTCTACCGACGGTACCCGGCCCAACCACCCCCTCCTCCATTCACCGTGGCAACGCAGCAGCTGCGCTTAGCACAACAACTGGAATGTTCCTACATCTGCTACATTCTGCTCTGTTGTGAGCCAGAAAAAAGGGACTTGTGGTGCCGCATGCACACAGAAGAAGTATGTTAAAGTCTGTTAACATGGCCCTACCAACTATTGGCAGGGCAGGAGAGAGACAGCTGTGTTAGCCATCTCAGTGCTGGACATTTTTGTTAATCCTTTCAGGTTACTTAATGAACTGTAGGGTTATCCCTGATTATCAAGTCTTTCCTAGAAGCTTCTCCATGACTTGGACGTGTCCGATATCCGCTATAGCTCACCAGACTGTGCAAATCAGTGGCAGATACTCTTGGGCAGGGGTTCCAAACTCCAGTCCTGGAGGGCCAGAGACCCGTGTAGCTTAGCTCATTCCCTGTTCTACCACAAATGAATCATCTCAAGAGCTGTGTGGTAATCAGCACAAGGTGTTGAATCAGGTGTGTTAAATGAGGGGAAACCCAAAAATGTGCAGGGCTCTGGCCCCCCAGGACTGGAGTTTGACACCCGTGCTCTAGGGCAAGGTACCTCCTATCAGCCTGAACGGCTGTGTTCTTCCCAAATCATAATCAAGCCCTTTATAGCCAGTGGTCACCAAAAATGACCATTTGTTGTGCTGTCATTATAGATCCTGCCCTATACACTACATTAAAAAAAAAAGTATTGAGAGACCACACCACTTAGTCATTTGACTTCAGGTGTTTCATTCAGACTCACTGCCACAGGTGCATAAAATAATAATAATGGGTACTCTATTGATCCCCATGGGGAAATTGTCTTTACACCTCCCTCAACTTGCTCTTTGCAGAGTAAGTCTACAAAGGGCAGCCACCCATAGCAGCACCAAGGGAGCTGGGGGTTAAGACGTGCAGGCATGGGTTTGAACCGGCAACTTTACAGGCACACAGGCTGAGCCCTCAGAGTCACACACTTATTGGTCCTGCAATAAGTGGCAGACCAAGTAATGTAACAGAGTGAGGTCGCCAAGTGCTGAGACGCATATGTTTGTCATCAAACTGTTCTTGGATGGTTGGGAGATGTTGGTCTCGGAGGATGTTTTGGTTCCATTCTTTATTTATGGCAATGTTCTTAGGCAAAATTTTGCCATGTTGTTCAGCCCTACAGAGCCCACACCCTTGGCTGAGAAGCAACCCCACAAGTGAATGGTCTCAGGATGCTTTACTGTTGCCATGATACAGGACTGATGGTAGCGCTCACCTTTGCTTCTCCGGTCAATCTTTTTTCTGCCCCCAAACGGCTGGAATGGGGATTCAGAGAAAATGATTTTACCCCAGTTCTCAGCAGTCCAATCCCTGTACACTTAAAAGAATATCAGTCTGTCCCTGATGTATTTCTTGACATCAGGCCATCCTCTAAAAGTCTTCACCTCACGGTGCTTGCACATGCACTCACACCGGCCTGCTGCCACTCCTGAGCAAACTCCGCACTGGTGGTGCCCTGATCCCACAGATGAATCAATTTTAGGAGACAGTCATGGCGCTTGCTGGACTTCCTTAGACACCCTGAAGCCTTCTTCTTACTAGCAGAAGTATCCTTGCCTGTAAAGTCCTTTTTGTGCAAAGCCTTGATAACTGCACATGTTTCCTTGCAGGTAACCATGGTTAACAGAAGATGAACAATGATTTCAAGCACCACCCTCCTTTTAAAGCATCCAGTCTGCTAATCAATCAGCATAACATAGTGATCTCCAGCCTTGTCTCATCAATACTCTCACCTGTGTTAGGGCTGAAATGCAGTGGAGATTTTGGGATTAAGTTCATTTTCATGGCAAAGAGGGACTTTGCAATTAATTGCAATTCATCTGATCAGTCTTCATAACATTCTGGAGAAAATTAAATACATTTTGTGACATTCTCAAAACTTTTCTGCCAGTCGCAGAGGAGTGGAAATGTTTTCTGTGGAGTGATGAATCACTCTATTCGGCCTGGCAGTCTGATGGATGAGTCTGGGTTTGGGGGATGTCAGTAGAACGTTACCTAGCAGACTGCATTGTGCCAACCGTAAAGTTTAGTGGAAGAGGAATAATGTTATGGAGTTGTCTCAGTCCCACCTGGATCAGCAGAACACTGCCTTCTGCAGGGGATGGGCTAAGCCTCTAAGTTCCAGTGAAGGAACCTTTAATACTTCAGCATACCAAGACATTTTGGACAATACGCTGCCAACTTTGGGGGAACAGTTTAGGGAAGGACCTTTTCTCTTCCAGCATAATTGTGCCCAAGTGTATAAAACATGGTTAATAAAGACATGGTTGGGAAAGTTTGGTGTGGGAGAATTTGACTGGTGTACACAAAGTCCTGACCTCAAGGCCTCCATGTCTAACATCAGTGCCTGAGCACACAAGTATTAGTCCATACAGTGTATATGGAAACACCAGTGTCCCCATGCCCATGCCAGGGTGCCTAATGGTTCTGGGCCAGTCTCCCAACAGATTTAGACCATGGATTTGCAGTTTGACACTGGAAACCCTTAATTATGCAATTAAGGGAAACCCTTAATTGTAGCTGCGTCTGGCTAACGAGGAACCTCAACGAAAGACCCCTCGCAAGAAAATGGCACCATCTGTATTAAAACTGGATAATCTTGCAATAACACTTTAACACACTCTCTTTTGTATGAGGAAAAATCCAGCACTGCCAGTAGTATCGTTCCATTTAAATATTTTCCAAAACTCACAGGTAAACATCAGATAAACTACGTGTACATGTGCAGTTTGCATTTTTATACGCATGAAATACACCTAGTAATACAAGCATGGATGAAGGTCTCACCTGCAGAGCACTGTTCAGGAAGCAGCTGTTCTGTCCCGGCTCATTGCTCAGACCCTTGCTGGGTGCGATGGACGCCATGGTGCGTGGTGTAAAGATGCCCTGCAGACTGCTGACACCCGACGCAAAATAGTTTCTCTTCCACGACATGCCACCACCCACTCCCACAATCCCAGCTGGATCAGCAGAACACTGCCTTCTGCAGGGGATGGTCAGCCGGGCTCATCATTGCCAACAGACCAGGAATACGTGTGGGTCCCCTTTGGTGACGAGGAGTATGCTTGGGCTCCAGTGGACTGTGTGTTATGAAATTACCTTACTCAGATTAGCCCCCACAGAGGTGGAAGAATAAAAATCAATATATAAACAGTTTTGGCAGATTGCACCCTGTTTTTTAATAAATAAATGAGAAAAAAGTGACTGTTTTTGAAGCAGGGAAACATCCAGGGATGTCGAAAAAAAAAAATGCTGTCTTCAGAACAACCGTTCTCTCTCTCCTTCTCCCTGTCTCTCCTTCCTCTGGGTGCAATTTAACCACACACTGTGAGCTGTTTGTTAGGCCTGAGGGTGCCACTTCAGTCCTCCCCCCAAGGCCCGTCAGTGAAGTCTTCAACAAGAGTATTACCAAAGGCCTTGCAGTCGTTGTTGCTGGAGGCGTGTGTCTCTGTGTGTGCACAGGGGTCACTGTTGTATCCCTTCTGCTTCTACAGAGGTATCCATGCAAGACACATCCTTGGCTACACTTCAGCCAGTCTGGGGGGAGGACAGAAAAAATAGAAATATTTATAAAATGCTTTCCCCTTAAAAATAACGCAGTACACTGACACATCCTGACACAGTGGCCTAGTGAGACTAGACATGTATCTGCTGTTGCAGCCATGTCTACCTTGATGGAAAATCATACTGTTAGAACCATCCCACCAGTCTTCCTTTGGGAGGTGTACCCCAGGAACATACAAGGATCTGGGAGGTCACATTTTGCTGCTCACAAGTGTACCACCATCATTGTGACAATAATCTGCCATCATAGCAACCACTCCTTACCATGCTGAGACCTGGGACTCACTCACTCTCAGATGAGCTGAATGAAGCCTTTTCCCTATCCAGATATTCACAACCTACCATATTACACACATGCTATGTGGAACAGGGGGCCACCCCCCCAAATCCAAGATCCCAAAGGTAGTCATGTTTAATTTAGGCAGATACAGATGCCATGGATACCCCATCCCTCCACGTCGTATAGGACCGTCAACCACATTGAGCTAGCATCACCCTTTTACTTGTTTGATGGTTCTATACCCAGCCTTGACCCTTCACCCTTGGACTTCCACTCTGACGACGTTCATAATTACATCATCACAGTGAAACCAGACGTTAGGCGATTTCATCATTGTGCAAACATCATAAAGTGTACTTACACAAACCTTAATGGTACCGCATATTGCACACTGAAGCTACAGTAAGTTTTTTATACAAGAAAGAGTATACTCAAAAATAAGGATAAAAACATGCAGAGTAAATACATAACCCTATAATACAGCTCTTTATCATCCAGTATTATATACTCCACATAATTGTATGTTCTATTTTATACCACTGTCAGCTGACTAAGTTCAACAGCATCACTACAAACACGCGAGTAAAACATTACACTATGACATTACGATGGCTACCACATAAGTAGGTAATTGGAATATTTCAGATACATTACAGTATGTTCTTATGGGACCACCATCGTATATGTGATCTGTTGCTGACCAAAATGTCATTCTGAATGCATTCAAAAAACGGAATCACGTAGAGCAACCTACGTCTTCTATGTTCACCTCCCGAGATGGGCAAGGGCACCAGTATAGCCTCAGTCAGGCCTTGTACCTGAGCATAAGTAGGAAAATCATTAGCTACATATAACTTCTCCATCTGTCGTACCGGTGTGCATGCATACTATGCTTGCAGTCACACACACAAACACCCTATCTGGCCCGAGCAGGGGTCACATGCAGGGGATTAGCCCAATCAGACACACAGATTAGCCTGCATCAGGATCTGTCTAGGCCCCAGCCTGATGACCCGTCTGCTCCTGTGTCAACAACATGGCATCCCTCATTATAGTTACACACCAATAGCCTCAGAAAACCCTTTCCCTACCAGGGATACAGAAAAAAAGCTATAATGAGTCAGTCTGGAATATCTCCACATAATCTACACACTGCGGCTTAGCTTAAAATGCTCCGGGCACCTGCTTGCCATGAATCGCTAACTAGTGGGTGAACAAAGGCACAGTAATGAAGGACAGAAAATACAGTTGTTGTATTGGTTTTCACAAAGTTTGCTGTTTTAGTGTTTGCAGATCTTTGTCAGATGTTTCTATGGTATACTGAAGTATAATTACAAGCATTTCATAAATTTCAATGGCTTTTATTGACAATTACATCAAGTTTATGCAAAGAGTCAATATTTGCAGCGTTGGCCCTTCTTTTTCAAGATATCAGCAATTTGCCCTGGCATGCTGTCAGTCAACTTCTGGGCCAAATCCTGAATGAGGGGAGTCCATTCTTGCATAATCATTGCTTGGAGCTTGTCAGAATTTGTGGGGGGGTTTTGTCCACCCACCTCTTGAGGATTGACCACAAATGTTCAATGGGATTAAGGTCCAGGGAATTTCCTGGCCATGGACCCAAAATGTTGATGTTTTGTTCTCACTTTTGCCTAATGGCACGGTGCTCCATCATGCTGAAAAAGGCATTGTTCATCACCGAAATGTTCATGGATGGTTGGGCAAAGTTGGGGAAATTGTCTTTACACCTCCCTCAACTTGTTCTTTGCAGAGTAAGTTGTCCACAAAGGGTAGCCTTTGGGGTTTTTTGGATTAAGTTCATCTTCATGGCAAAAATGGACTTTGCAATTAATTGCAAACTTGAATCACTCTTCATAACACTCTGGAGTACAGTAATCCCTCACTTATCGCAGGAGATAGGTTCCAAGGCCAACCGCGATAACTGAATTTCCGCGAAGTAGGGAC
>JABFEB020000060.1:18485290-18501334 GCA_019775895.2 Stomatorhinus ivindoensis
TACTGTATATTTAAAAATCCACGAAGTCGTGAATCCGCGATAAGTGAACCGCGAAGTAGCGAGGGATCACTGTATATACAAATTGCCATCACAAAAACTGAGTTAGCAATATTTTTGTCATTCTGAAAACGTTTGGACACAACTGTAGGGGCTTTCAAAGGGGGTGATGGTCTGCTAAACTCCATCACCGACTTGAGATTTCGAGATTGAGAACCCATGTTTGAGAGCTCATGGTCTAACAACTGCATCATCAGGGCAAAAAAAGACTAGTTTGTATTAACAGTAAACAGAAATAATGCTGACTCTCAATCTGGTCTGTTATGTTCAGATTTGAATGCCAGGATTTCAACACAACAAACTAAAACATTGGCAACAACACCCTTCTGAGCCAAACATATTTTGAGTATCACTTCCTCTAGCAGCAAGTCTTCACCTTTCAGCATTCACCCAAAGTCAACCAACAGGAGCACCGGAAACAGCATATCAATGAAACAGGCTCAGCTGTGCTCACAAAAAAATAAATAAAAGCTAACTTCACAAACATCATTTACACACACAAAGTGGGCTGCAGCAGATTTCATGCCAGCACTGCCCCCCTGCACTTCTGCTCTTGTCAGCTGACCATTCCTCGCTGGCAGCACACACCTGTCCCAGCTGGAAACAGTGTTGAGCTGAGACTCCACTTCTCCAAGACTTCACCCCTTTATGAACATGCCCTTTTCGCCCCATCCCTGACTCACCTCACAGGGTGTTATCCATTAATAGCATGTTCCACCCAACAGGTGACAAAAGCCTTCAAGCACCTGTTATGAAATGGTGAAATTACTACCATAATGACAGACTAAACCTAACAAAGTAATGGAACATTTTGAAAGTCTAGGTTGCGTCCCTCTGTTGTGGAATGAGACGGAGCAGATGGAAACGTGACATTCTGCTTTCTCACTGGCTTATTGAGTCATGGGGAAAATGTTGACTACCTAATTGGAGTTACATGTTACAGCTTGTTGCATCCCAGCAAAGTAAAAGCTGAATCACTAAGTGATACAGCCTCAGTCTGCCCACAAAAACAGCTGGAGTGTCCACCGTTTGCCCACATGACTATAAATCCCAGCCCATTTCCTGTAATCGCATTGATGCAGCATGACTGTTCTCACATATTAAGGAGGACTCACATCAAAGTGCCCTAATCACCCCCAGAAGTTAGTGTTACAATGCGGCATTCTCACGGGTCTAGCAAATCTGTGATGACCAAAAACGGCTGCTGTCATGGCAGCTCATCAAAACAAATGACTCTTGAAGTTCAGTTTAAAATGGAGTTGCATTCAGAAAAACACTGAAGGAATTTTTATTATCTGGCCACATGACTGCCAGTCAGTCAGTCAATCAGACGGATTCATTTCAGGACAAACAAATGCAGTCCGTCAGGTCTGACACAGAGGTACGAGTAGAATCCAGAAAGGCCTTAAGCCCGGTTGCGTCGTACCGTACCCAAGCATGATTGCCCACACTCCCTCACGGATTTGCGCTCACACTGCACTTAACGATCCTGGCTTAGGCAAGCTTTCGTCATCAATGAGATTTTTTGTATTGGAAAAAAAATACATACAAAAGAAAGAGCTATTGCACAGCAGAATGGAATTCATGATTCATTTAACTTATTTCATTACTTATTTGGAGTTGTTTTGGGCACAATGACACATATTTATCAAGTACCTAATGCAGTGATTTTATTTATTTGTGCTGCATGTATAAGAAAATAGTCCCACATTTTACCAAATTTGTTTGTGCAGACTAGTCTTATATGGAATACCAGTACTGAAAACACGTCATGGCACTGAATTTTTGAAGGCTGTTCGGTATGACATTTCCTTTGTACCAGCACTAATTACATTATTACAGATATTATTAATATCTGTAATATAACTGTGTGGTATGTTGATGTATTAGTGAAATAAAATGGGTGAAATAAAAATGTCTATTGTTTCATATTACACTATCATTTTGTTTCCTGGTGTTGCAAAATACAAAATATATATATATTTTTTATCATTTAGAAGATGATTTTCAATGTTACATGCCGCCATATGGGATCTGGGACTTGTATGGAAGTTTTTATTGAACCTTATTGTTTGTAACCCATAGAAGACCATCCACAAATAAATACTACAATCCACAAATATGTATTTTTTTAACTTGTGTAAAACCAAAACCAAAAAAATACAGAGCGATTTGTACACGCGAAACTTGTTTTGCACATTTGTAGATCACATCCTGCCTATTTGAGGATCATTACATTTGTGACTTCCCTCCTATTTATTTGCAGATTTTTGTCCAGGTCGTACTGCTAAGGAGCCTCTAAGACGTTTGGGTAGGAAAACGTCTTTTTAAAATAGTTTTGCAGTCCCTCGCAAAACTTTTCTGACCCCACTGCACTTGCTATTTGCTGCAGCGTGACAGCACAGACTAACCTAAATAATACAGATTTGTCCTGTAAAGTGTGTTTTAAGCATTACACTATAAGGGAAAATGTACCCCATGTTACTTTGATGGTGGTTTATTATGCATTTATTAATAAGTGCACTGCGTCCATTCATCGTCAGGCATTTAAAAAAAAAAGACAGCTGGGCTATTGAAATGTGAAGTGTACACACAGAAACACTGAAATATATTACAACATTGAAAGATACTACAGCCAGAAAAATGCATGTAAAACTGACTTTACCGCAGTGCTGGAGTTAAGGTTTAAACTCGAACATGATTTCAGGAACATTTCATTATAGATCTGCATATGCTCTACATACATCATCAAGCTCGAATACCAGGGAGGCATACCCCGAAGTGGGTTTGGGTTTAAACCTTAAACGAGAATACCAGGGAGGCATACCCGGAAGTGGGTTTGGGTTTAAACCTTAAGCGAGAATACCAGGGAGGCATACCCAAAAGTGGGTTTGGGTTTAAACCTTAAGCGAGAATACCAGGGAGGCATACCCGAAAGTTGGTCTGGGTTTAAACCTTAAATCCGACAAATGATCCAACTAATCATGAAATCCAATTCTATCCCAGTCAATTGCCATTGTTAGCAACAGCAGTTGATAACACATTACGTGCAGTGCCTTACATATAAAGCTCCATAGCAACACATCCACATATAAGTTTGATGGATGATGGATTAATCAGCGTTAACCTGTTCATTTTGACAGCCCTAGTAAAATCATATCCACAAAAACACAGAGCTATTTGTGGATCACGCAACAATAAGAAGGATATGCACAACAATCGGAGGTTGAAAATACTCTTTATAAATTTAATTGAACATTAATCGATTGTTCTCCTTGTAACTGAATGAATCAGAAAGATCATAATATGATGCTCTGCAATATAAGGGTATGTCCTGTAGTAGAGTGAGGATTAATTTATCACAATGAAAAAGTTTTGCAGGAAAAAAATATGACATGATCTGTATGGCCAACCCAATCTGTTCCTTCTGGGATTGGTTCACGTATAGTGCACATGTGTGCATGCAGATGTCAGCTACATCATTGACGTCATGTCTGTGTTCCATACCAGGGCACGGTTAGCAATCACACTAGATTCATACTGTACCCAAGTACAACTAACCATGATCTGGTCCACCTCATCAAGCAAGCCAAAACACAATAAAGCATACTCAATGTCTGGCCATGGTACGAAGCAATCACACTAGTCAAATGAACTGCACTTTGGGGGTCAAATGTGCTTGGGCAGGGTACAGGTCAGCTAGTGTCAGCACACCTTTACAGAGCAGCAGAGAAATGCATAAATTCCCACATCTCCACTTCCCTCCACCAGCTGAGCCCCTCTTTGGCACAGTACTCAAAAGATAAAAAAATAACACTGAATACAGTGGGAAGTGGGGTGACTTCCACGTAGCAGGCATATGAGAAATTGGGCTATGCTGTCGTACGGGGGGGGGGGGGGGGGGGTTGTTTGATGGTCACACAAGCTCTACATATACCAGCTATTACAGGGAGAATGAAAAGAGGAATCAGGAGACAGCAATGAGGAAACATGATGACACCAAGCAATCAGGTGAGAGCAGACACTATGTATTCATCAACTGAATACAGTGCCACAGACTATACCGAATTACCTAATGTCATTAAACATCTACACCAAAACACAATCCACAGAACAAACAGAATATGAATCAACACAGATTCACTCACTCTCCTACAAAAACTGGAAACTATGTTATTTTACATATTTCAAGGATGGATGAAGTTCACAATGCTCAATTTGAATGCTAGAAAAAGAAGCGGCCCTTAAATTTATGACCTTGTGCACTTTGGCCAGTCCTAAACTGCATGTAAAAAGGTACTGTTTTCAGTGAGTGCTGGAAAGAGAGTAACTGAATTATAGGTTCGGGTATACTACATTAAGCGAGGAAAGGTCCTTACAAATAGTTTTGTGGTGGAGAGCAATGCCCTGGATCATGCTTTAGCAATCTGTCACATTACAGCAGGGGTCTCAAACTCCAGTCCTGGGGGGCTGGAGCCCTGCATAGTTTTTGGTTCACCCTCATTTAACACCTGATTCAACTCTTTGTGCTAATTACCACACAGCTCTTGAGCTGAATCATTTGTGGTGGAAAGAGGAAAGAACTAAGCTACACAGGGCTCCGGCCCGAGTATGAAATACATTATATTAAAAAAATATGTAGCTAGGTATATATCATGGTATGATCCTAACACATATCTTGCAAACACTACTGATGGGTACATAGTGATTATGGTACTATTGATCACTTCCTAATTCCACAACATGGGTTGGTTCACACTTGGAATAAGTGAATACAAATATCCACATATTTACTTGTGTAAATTGTAACAATCTGCTTGATAGGCCACAAAAATATATTATAGAATTATATTAGAATAAGAATTTCAAATACACTAGTTTTTAAGGCTTTCTTCCTTGTTATGATCATTACATCATGTTCAGCTAAGGAGTATCCGACTACCAGTATTTAACTGGTCGGGAAGATATCATTAGCCCATAGAAAATAAGTATTTTATTTATGAAAAGATTACTATGCCTCCCCCCGCACAAACACACACAGCAACATGGCACCACATGCAACATTTGCACTTTTATAAGAAGATCCCCAATGGATATGGGAGAGAGAGTGTGTGTGTGTGTAGTGTGTGTGTGTGTGTGTGTGTGTGTATATATATATATATATATATGAATGAGAGAGAGAGAGAGAGAGAGAGAGAGAGAGCGCTCTAGAGCGCTCAGTTCCTCTTCATGCACTTTGAATAACAGATAGGCAGGCAGCAACTGCTGTCTATCACGCTTTGCTTCCCAGGTGGCATACCCAGTTTAACATTTAAATGCAGGAATATATTGTTCCAAAAATTAACTATACAATCATTTTTTTTTAATTCGCCGTATCTCGTCGAGCCAAAGCGCTCCAAAGTTCGCTATTATTTAGCTAACGGTACACTTACCATCATGTGCTACATCCAGTCGCAGTTTTCACTGTTCAAAGAGTACACATTTTTCTTCACCCGTAACTGCAGTTTTACACGCTGCAATCCTTTCATATGATCATTCAGCTCAAGCATCCTGCCTTCAGGTAAGAAAGGGCATCCGTATCAGTGCTGCCTCGTCCTAAAAGTTACGTTTTAAGTGTTTGCGTCAGCTTTCGCGTCCCGGCCCCGGAACAAAACACCCCAACCTAATTACTGGGCGCAGTGAAGCCATAATAATGCCTCCTTGGGAGGGAGGGAAAGGGAGAGGACTGGCTGGGGGAGGGGCAGCGCCGTTACCTGCAGCCCGAAACAAAGCCAACACTCGGAGGCGGGGCTTTCCAAATCCACCACGACGAGTAGTGGGACTTACATACATACCGGCCTCTCTGGGGACTGAACTTCACAGCAAAGAGTTATAAAACTGACAGGTAAACTATGTTCCCCCGTGTGCATTGTCTACCTGCAAGTCCCTTAACCGCCGGATGCTTTACACAATGGCCGTTAAGTATAATAAAACACCATAGCCCTTTATAAAACTAGCTTTTACATTATCCAGCTGGCTAAACATACCTGCGCTGGCACCACTGCAGGAACAGGGGGTTATTTATACATATTTGGTGAGATCTACGCTTTTTGTTGTTGGCATACATAACTTTGGTCGGTATCATTAAGAGTTTACTCGCAGAGAATCATGTGGTCCGACACTCACCATTAAGATAAGTTAATCACACATCCTCACAGCCTTGATAGATAACGCATTTCCAAAATGTATTTCATAAGCAGCCGCCTGTGACTTACGCCCAAGAACGGGAAGCGAAGGCAAAACAATTAATCACGCGCACTACGCATTGCCCGAAATATTCATGCAGCGACTACGCAACTTGCGTAAACTCAGGCACTCTTAAACCCCTCCACGCTGCGCAACTCAGGCTATAGGAACCAGGGTTGCCAACTCTAATGCATCTGGCGTGACACCTCACGCTTTCTGACTCTCACGCTCACGCAAGAAGTCTTATGGCAAATCTGTATTATTCCATTATAAACATATAATTAGCTACATCAAAATCGTCGAAGCGTTGGGATAGTTTGGAAACACTGGAAGGTAATAAAAGTGTTACATACATGTGCGTGTGCAGACTTGTCTTTAATTGAAAATCTCATGCCAGCCAGCTGACCAAAGCTGGCAATCCTGAGGTACTCGTACACTCTCCTAAGTCAATGCTGGAAACAAAACAGAAGGTTGCTACCCCCTGTTTCTCGCAATAGGTAATCATCACAGGAACCACTGTCCTACAATTAATTCCCAGGAAAATTCATTAATTAAAGGTTGAAAAATACCTGAATATGACATACAATGCATAAGGCTAATGAGACTTTGCACACACCCTGTACTTGGCGCAACATTAGGTGTGTGACTCAACCACACAGACATGACTAATACAATCATTATCCTATGTAAATAAGGACTATACTATGTACTTAATGACTCACCAAATAACATGACAGTCAGTGCAATTAACATGGGTGTTTCATGGTCTATAGATTAGACTTGTGGTCAGCAATATTACAAAGCCATCTAAATTATGATGGACCATCTCTGAAAGCATCCTGCACAGGGGAGACCAAGGTGGAAAGTGCTCTGGGCTGCTTGTCCCTCGAGCTTTTAAACATCACAGTGTCATACTACACTTCAGTGTGGGGCTATGCAAGCAGAGAGGTCTACTCATAAATGAGTCGTGAGTCACAGGTGTCTTTAGTCAAATTAAATATCCTAGCTGGGGCTGTGAACCAACACACTGCTGTTTGCCAGGAAGCTTCTGCTCTTATGCTGCACTGAGAGGAGCATGAGAAACTGAAGAAACACGTTCTCATCATTCAGGACAGCGATGGGGGAAGCTCGAGAAGAAAGGCTGGCAGTGGCAAAAAGACTAATGGGCTGTTTTGTGCTCTGAGTAGAGTGATTACACCCCCCCAGCCTGGCCCAGTGATTCTTCCTCACTAGCTAAGCTTTGCCAAACTCTGAAGGCACATCACTAACACATAACCAAATGGAGCATGTTCAGGTAAAGTGCAGGGGTGGGCTGCTGTTTTCCACATGATCAGCAGCTTTTATTCACTACCGTGGAAACCAAAGGAGAGGCAGGAGGATGAGAGATGCTACTATGAGTATGGGATCTGGTTACATAGGTGCTATTGTCAAGGCACTGCTGTTACTGAGGAATAACTCACAATAAAATCACAAGAAGCAAGCGTGTTACCAGAGCAATTCATTGTGAAGGAAGTGGTACCTATGTCCCAGGAGGCAAAACACATTTATACTTTATACTCACAGCTAAAAAAAAAATGAGGAACCTAATATTGTGGCGAAGGGGCAATCTGTAACAAGCAGAAAAAGAACTTAGAAAAACATGCTCTACAAAAAGCAACACCGAGCTTATCAAGAGGTACTTTGTGGAACGTTGAAAGGTGGGAAGTGCTAAGCAAACAAGCAGGAAAATGATCTGTACATCCGTGTCAGGCCTGGCTTCCCAAAGCAGAGTCATCTCTCATGATCCCCCACAAGGAGCACAATAAAAAACAGCTGCTCGTCTCAAGTGGAAATTTTCAAGAAATAATTAATATTATTCACAACCACTGAAACCAAACCAAGAGGAAGGTGGTAGTGAAAGGGGTGCAGGGAATGGAGGGGGGTGCAATAATCACCTACCCCATCAAGCAGATTGCAGGGATTCCCCCCCCTTTACACATTTATGCTATCACTGCAATGACACGTCCTGGGTAGGTCACACAGGAGGACCCCCCCACCCCCTCCACCAAGAGCTCTGTAGCTCCCAGTCTGTCTGCTGCCATAAAATAAAAAATCAGCACAAGCCATCAATCAGGTGCAGAATAACTGCGAAATGCCCAAGGTTTGAATACGGGGAACAGAGAGCAGAAAACATGGAAAAAGTGTCTTGTACTTTAAATACTGTTAAATAGCTTTTTCTAAAATTATTATTTTAATCAGTGGGTCAAAACGGGTAGTGAAAACACTTCTCTACTACAATAATCCATTCATTGAAAAGACAAGAGCTAATGTTTGAATACAAAGGCCTTCTCACTAACAATGATGTTGCTCTCAGCACCAGCTGAGCGTCTGCCCTTCTGTCCCAAAAGGCAGAGAAATCCACAGCACAGACATTTTATCTTACTGATATAAATGTGGTAGTGAAAGTCAAATGCCTTAGTTATATACCAGCTGAAGATGCATCATTTTAAAATTTAGTTGAATAGATGTTTCTGAAGCCCTAGTAACTTCTAACCATCTGAGGTTCACGGTTAAAAAAAAAGAAAACACCAAGTGAAGTTTTTTTCTTAAGAACATACATACAGTTTAAATCACCAGTACGAATGATACTGAAGCTTTAGCAGGATCCTTGTGTTGTCTGAAAAATAAATCCACAGCAAACACTTGAGCTGTGTCCCCAAGACATGCAGCAAAACGCCAGCCGCCGCAACATTCCTGCAATGTCCGTTATCCCTCACGGTCTGGCCCAGTTTGCCTTTCAGCGAGCTGGATTGGGGCCAGTTCCCAGGACAGCAACGCATGATTTATGTGTGTGTATCACTTAAAGTCTGTATCAGCTGAGCTAGATGTGTCCAAAATATTGATCACTCATCATTCTCCCTGCAGGGTCGTTAGGGAAACAATTATGATGAAATAGGTAACAGCTTCTGAGGATTGTTCCATGCCAATATTAATGAAATAAGACGCACCAAACATAGCAGAAAAATCCCTTAGTGCATAGTGCCTGCATAGTGAATGTTTTGATTGGGAAGAAGACCCAAAGATACCCCTCAAAACTGGAGCAGGAACAGTTCAAACATATGTGTGGACTACATGTTAGGCCTGGGAACTGGCAAAGGATTAAAGCACGTTATCAGTGCTCCTGGTATAGAGGAGGGGAGGCCTCGCTCAGAGAGAGGAGGTAGGCCTCAAGGGGGCATTCCCCAGAGACGTGGGATCCTACCTGTAGCTTTGTGCAACTCCACCAGGTCCTTCAGACACCACTCTGATGCAAGACGGATTGCGCATTGCTGCCTCAGCAAACAGCTCGGATTCACATGACTGCATCCTGTTTGTGAGTCACGCCCACTCCCAGACAACACACCTCATCCCAGCACGTGATCTTGGCTAAACACAGAAACCACGGGTCTGGGGCCACTAGTGGGAGCCCAGTTCTGCCACAATGATCGGCAGACAGACAAGCTTTGATCACCCCTTTATGTCAACATCATCCAAAATATCTTGAGATCTTTTTCTGCTTTCAAACTTAGCCAAACCCACTTATGTCACACTCACTGAACTTACCAGCCAGTTTAAAATACAGCTCACATGCTCAGATTACCTCAAGAAGCTACTAACAGCAGTATGGTAGGTAATGTAATTCAAAACTACTAATAAATATTATTATTATTACAATTAAAAGCAATAAAAGCGAGTCATTTCCTCCTTGTAAAGGATGGCAAATAATCCATCCACACATCTTCCATATATCTTATACAATATTATTATTAGTAGTAGTATTATAACATATTGCTTGCAATGCTCCGGTACATGTTAAAGGTGTAAATATTTTTATATCCTCCAGACAGCACATTCGTAAAACACTTCACCTGATGTTCCTTCAGCTCCAGGACCAGACAGCAGCAGAAAGTACAAAATTAAAGTCACAGGTTTTGAAAACAGAGCAAAGTCCCCATGTCAAGGGTGTCGGCTTTCAATTGGCAGAAGACTCCGTGATGACCTGAGAATCATCAGATCCACCAGCTGTAGTGTGAGCTGTTGCTCTTGCCAGGTGAGTTTAAAGCAATGACATCATCGCTTTCAGCACACACCTGTTTCCTGGGGAAGCCACACCGCCCCACAGTGTCCTTCTATACTTTTAAAGAGACAAGCACAACCTCCCTTAGTCACGTCCCACAGATTTCCCAAAGCAAACCAGGGTCATTCGACAGCATGTCATGTATGTGTCCACAGAAAGATATGTTTTAATACACTAGACTTTTTTTTTCTAAAGGTTGTAGTATTGATTTTATAGCCATAACTACTCCTTCAGGGCACACAAATCCACAACTTGTCATATCATATATGGCCTGGACGTTAATTGCTACATTGATAATATTCTCCAAATTGCAGTCACTGGCAGAACTTGTGAGAGGAACCATTTTGCACTTTGCAGATGATTAATTCAGAGGATGGCCTTGATGAAACATAGTTCATACGTAAGCATTATGAAACTGTAGATAACATACTCAAATAAAGAACAAAATGTATTGCGCGTCAGTCACTGCTTATCCACATTCGATGTGTTATTTCATATTTTCACACAGCCCGCTTGTTCTAATTGTCACTCTGTGGTAACTGGGAGAAAGGTCAGCATAACAAAATGTACCTCAACAAAAGACCTTGGCATATTTCCTCCATTTGACATCCACCTCACAAACTGGATCGTGGAATGCTGCAGGGGGTATATGCAAAGCAAAAGACTGTCACATGATCAGGTGATCACATGACTGACACGTCGCAAGAATTTGTGACGCAAACCTTTAGCTCTCAAAAGGTGATGTTTATCATGTCTTGGTCAGTGTAGTTTGAGCAAACATGTCCTATATAGCATATCTAGTAGTGATAATCATGATAATCTGTTTGCCGTTGTATTCCTTAACTGAGCAGGAATTGAGCAGCAATGGTGGAAAGAAGCGGACAGAAAACGGGAACCCAAAACATGCAATGACAGCGAAGTTAATTAATGGTTCTGTAAAACTGCCAACGTAGAACACAGAAACCCCAACGGAAGACAAACTGGTAGAACCCTCAGAATGTCATCTTTCCGCCCCAACCAGGATGTGCTTTTGACTTCGTTAAATTCTGTTTTTCCTAAACATTTCTAGAAACAGTGGGAAGGAAAGTTACCGAAAGGGGAGAGCCTAGGGCAAAGTGGTTGATTTCTGCAATAGGTGCTGATTCATTCAGAGGCCAGGAGACATTTGTTTTGCTCTAAGATTAAAACCCTTTTGTTTGTACTTCTGTCGGTTGCTTGGATCACAAAGCTACAACAGCTTTTTTGTTTTGGCCTGAATGACTGCTCCTGGACACACCTGTTTTTGACAGTTGCCCAATTAAACCCTAATGAGTCGCTGTGTGTCTGGAGGCGGGAGATCAGGACGGGTGTGACGCTGCACAGGGTATAACAATGGAGCACAAGTCACTTTGAGACAAGCTGAGGCATCTCCTCTGTGACAAGTGAGATAGGAAGCTTATTGTCAGTACAGGTTGTCCAAGACTCCCTCTGGTCATCAGGACTGGTTTAAGGATGAGGATAATGTGGTCGCTCCAGTTTCCCGCCTTCCTGTTCTTGATTCCACATCCCTCTTCCAGGACTCAGGCTTCAACACCCCTCCTGCCTCGCTATTGTTATACGCAATACCAAAGCTTCTCTCAGTTGACTTTGCAAATAAGAGAGAAACCCTTTCATAGTATGAATTTCATGACATCCCCTAATAAAAAAACACATATATTGCCTAAGATATCTTGTCAACAGGAAGTGGGAGGGTTGGCAGCAAGGGTCAAGATGGTGATTTGTAAACATGCACTTGGGCAGACAACACAAGCGAGGCACTTATCAGCACCAGCACCTGCTGCTCCCCAATGAAATCGTGTGACACTCTCCGCCCCACAGCGCCCCCAACAGGGTGGGGTGAACACAGTGAAGAGGAGGCCAAGGCAGTATACTGGGCCTGTGAGGAGCTTGTGGGCTGTTTTTAAAATATATGTAGTATTTAAGCTTTAAAAATCCTCTTCCTAATGAGTCTGAAAACTTGTCACAAATGCTTCTCATATCCATGGTTACCAGATCTCAACCAGCTGGAGATGTTTTCCTCTCGCATTTCGTAGCCGTATGACTAGCATATTTTGTTGCTCACTTCCAGTGGGAGAGAAAAATTTTGGATGGAAATGGTCTCCCTGACCCAGGGGTCTCACGCTATAGGGGTGACCGTTACCTAAAATAACCAGACCAGGCTGCCATGTTAACCAAGGTGGGGTAAACTTTGATGGAAATGGATTTGGGTATGGAGGAGGCATCATCAATTTCCCCCCCAAGAAACAAAACCCTCCATGAGGAATGCCCCATGACACGCACCTCCACAGCATGCTCAGAGACCAGCATGTCTGTTTGGGTTAATTATAGAAGGCAGCCCTTTCTCCACTTTCCCTGAGCATGTCCAAATTCCCACCCTGTAAGTGAGCAGCTTCACGATCACCCACACTGATATTTTCAGAAGAACATCATTAAAACATCTTTAGCTGTCAGAATGATTTGATTCTCTAGGTACTGCAGTTTCAAAGATGTCATATCCAGAACCTGTATTTTTTAAACTCTACATTCCATCCCGCATTCAAATTTCTAATTCTACGTTCAAACATTATACTGCAGTTCCAGCAGCAAAATGTCAAATGATTGTTTTCAGCATGCAAACAAGGAACATGCTTTTCCGTTTTGGATACATAAAACTGAAACAGCACAACATCCAAGAAACATCTGGAATTTGAATCTGGTGATCAGTGATAACACACTGCATTTAACCCATATGTGACATCATGACATTGCAAAAGGCACCTAATTCAGAGCCTGGGGAGCAGAGCTTGGGGGGGGGGGGGGGGCAATACCTTGGGCAGGGTCCCTCGGTGGTTAGGGATTAAAACAGAAAATTTTCAATTACAAGTGTGCATCCCTAACCATTAGGCCACCACTGCCCTGTACAATGTACTCATTCCAGTCATAATAGTAATAGTCTGATAAATTTTTAAAAAGATGAAAAATTCAACTATATTGTATGTCAAGAATGTTACAGGACAAACAGAAAAGTATTTTTTAAAAAGACTGATATATGAGTGGCCGTAGTCAGGAGCTGTATGGTTTTGTAGTAACACTACACCTGTACAGCTGAGCCGGCATGTCATTATAAAAGGGACAGTGAAATTCAGATTCTTTGGAGACCTATTGAGTTATGTAAATAGACAGAATGTGAACTCTGTCAACATCCTGTAAGTACAGTTTTGTATTAGAAAACTAAAGAACTAAGTAACACAGCAGCAGTATTAATAGTAAAATGATATGATCAGTGAAGCAGAAGGGCGATTCTCTGCAAACAAAGATGCCTGCTTACACTTTCCGGCTGTATCACATGCACTGTCAGTTTAACAGGGCTGACCAGGAGGGGCTTTCTGGAACCCACCTGTCAATGGCATTTTTTTCCCCCCACAGAGTGATCACAGAGGTATTTTTTAACACTTGTGTTAGGCTCCGCTCACCCTCCTGGAGGAAAAGCATGGGTCACTCCAGCCCTTTCGGCCTTGACTGGTGCAGAAGCCAGCACTGGGAGAATTTAGGTTAGCTTTATACAGCTATATGCCTAGTGCAATATCTTGTGTTCTGTTTAATATTGCACTGGGGCAGAGCAAGTGGAATGGGGGTGCTGGTGGAGTGACCTCCATGTGTCTGAGGAATTACAAGAAATGACAGCTGTACCTCATGAGCAAAGGCTGTTTTTGGGAAGCCCAATGGAGCCTTTTGATTTAGCTCACCCAATGGAGCACCCGCTGATCCTCCAGAAAAAAACATCATAAACATTATATACATCAAAAATGTTACAAAATGACCACTATTGGAAGCTGCACGCTTCAAAAGTCCTTGCCGGCACCCCGCCCCCCCGCCCCCCCGCTGGTGGTAACCAACAACTAACTTCATATCACCTTCCAGCGCTCCCTCCTTTCACTGATGGGAGCAGCCACTTACTCCAGATCAGCCTGCAGTGTGGGGGCTGCAGAGATGGAGCCAATCAGATTAAGGGAGGGGGGGGGTGCACACAGGCTTGGGGCCATGATATCCTGTGGATTTGGCCTCTTTCACAAGTTCCTCAGCTAACACAGTGACTCTGCCACATTGTCCCAGGCAGAACTGTCTAGACTCACACTCTGTTTTCATTCATCAGTCTCTTTACATCTTTTTACCCACCTTTCATATTTCACATGTGGGCTTAATGGTTAGGGAAGCGCACTTGTAATTGAAAGAGTGAAGGTTCGAATCCCTGACCAGCAAGGCACCACTGAGGTACCCTGTGTATTAACCCCAAGGTACCACCCCTGAGTGCTGAATTAGCTGGCCCCTGCATGTCACATTTGAGTGAAATACAGAGGACATATTTTGTTGTGGTGTGTCAACAATGACAACTAATCACTAAATTCTAAATTCACAATGTACATTTTATCCCATTTTCTAAAACCTGGATCACATGTCACCCAAACTCAATGCAGTCAACAACAGGGAGGTCACATATTTTCAACTTCACCATCGTCACCCCTCAAAGATGATTGGCCAACAGACACCATGCTAAAGAGCTAGCCATGCTGAGGGTTCGAGTCCTCATCATCACCTTGGTTTTGGGCCTATTACAGACCCCGGTGAGCAGGCCATTCCAGAGCTCAAATGATGCCTCTGTAACGGGCCTGCTTCCCAGTGACGTGTTCAGGGGACCTTGGCAGACATCCTCAGCCAGGCAAAGGGGGTTAGAGCACAGGCAAGAGACACATCTGATGTTCTTATCGGTTCTGAAGTTAATCACCGTCTAGCTTTAGTGCCAGAGCCACTTGTCCAAGTCACAGTAATAGAGGGGATATGGCCACTAACATGTAGACGCTGGAGGTGCCAACAGACCAGACCATACTTAGCCCTCAGATAAGAAAACAGCAACTAAGGATCAGTTCAGTGACATGCACTGTTCAAAAACTGCAAGGTTATTCTCACTGACTTTTTCAACATCTTCAACTGTAAATAGATCTGCATCACACCACCTACTGGAAGAACTAATAAGTAACAGTTAACAGAAGCAATGTATGAAACCCTCACAGTGCCTGGTAAACAAAAGCCCTCTCAGGGATGAGGACTAGGACTGGTCAAACACAGACACAGACATGCTCCTACCAGCACTGGTATTAAGCATTATCTTGGCCATTAACTTATAATCAAGTTAAACTGTCGCAGCTTTTCCGTTCATTCAGGTACAATCCACACTGTCCACCTGCAATGCTAGAGAATGCCACCCCCAAAGCCCAGACCACATCCCCCTGTTTGGACCCATTCCTGCCACCCCCAAAGCCCAGACCACATCCCCCTGTTTGGGCCCATTCCTGCCACCCCCAAAGCCCAGACCACATCCCCCTGTTTGGACCCATTCCTGCCACCCCCAAAGCCCAGACCACATCCCACTGTTTGGGCCCATTCCTGCCACCCCCAAAGCCCAGACCACATCTCCCTGTTTGGGCCCATTCCTGCCACCCCCAAAGCCCAGACCACATCCCCCAGTTTGGGCCCATTCCTGCCACCCCCAAAGCCCAGACCACATCCCCCAGGTTGGGCCCATTCCTGCCACCCCCAAAGCCCAGACCACATCTCCCTGTTTGGGCCCATTCCTGCCACCCCCAAAGCCC
>JABFEB020000060.1:18501434-18546632 GCA_019775895.2 Stomatorhinus ivindoensis
ATCCCCCTGTTTGGGCCCATTCCTACCACCCCCAAAGCCCAGACCACATCCCCCTGTTTGGGCCCATTCCTGCCACCCCCAAAGCCTAGACCCCACTGACTGCTCGGGAACAAGCATGGGAACAGGCAGCCAAAATACCACTGGAGATGACCGTCAATATGTTAATTTATTCACCGCTGGTTTTTCCATGACAATCGTGGCCCTGATTTGGCATGCACACCAGGCTTCTGTGCACTTTTCACAGCAGCTCAACCACACTAGCTGGCTGGCATGAAAGGGGGCAGGTGCATTTTTGGAGGAGATGAGGAGGGGTGCTTAACAACCTCTATTTTTGCAAACATCCCTTAAACCAGAAACAACCACCCATGCCTCCTTTACCTAGTAACAGCTCCCAGAAGCACAACCTGGGCGTGGGGAGGGGGTCTGATGCATCATCCTGACCTCACTCAGGAGATGTGTAAGTTTAGCATTAGAGAGAGCTGGCAAACTGGTGTCCCTCTTTATCAACCACAGCTGAGGCTTCCTGTACTTAAAGAAAGGCAAAGCATTTGGATGCACTTTCCTGCAGGGAATTTAAGAGCCTCAGCCATCAATCATGGGCATTTATACTGCAACTATGAGAGTTTACTTAAAAAAAAAACAAAAGCCAATAAAATTCTGTCACTGGTTTCATAGCAGTTTGAGACACTTTGACAAGTAGGAGATTAAAATAGCTTTTATAACCACACCGCATAGCTGCCAGGACAGAATAATAAAATCTAGGGGAATATCACCACATTGCCAGTCGGACACTCCCACTGAAAACCCCTCATGCTCAAGAAAGTACTAAAAAACCTCTTCTGTTAGGAGGTACAACGTATCCCAGCCTCAGTTAACTGTTAACATACAAAAGTATGTGCCCCCCCCCCCCCCAATATTTAATTTGCATTAATTTACACCCTAATATACAGACCTTTGTATTAAAATTAAGTTGCCCCCCTCAATATCAAACTCTCTTACACAGTTGATTTCATCAATTTGCAAAAGAGGTCTTATCGAAATCCTAGACCATTAATCATTTTCAATGTCCAATGTTCTAAGAACAGGGGCATCGGAGAATCATGGATACCCTGACAGATTCAGGAGCCGAAGCGCTTGACAGGGGCCCTTGAATATGTAAAATTATATGAAAAATTGGACAGAGACTACTAGGTAAAATTTTGTCAGGGTGCCCAAAATTTCTAGGTACACCCCTGCCTATGATAAACCTGACATTGGAAGACATGACTGCATGGATCATGCATTTTAAAAGCAGTTTCACGGCAAGATAGGATATGCCTTGCAGTGTCTTTAGCACCCTGTCTTAAGCGGCCTTGATAATTCCCTCCATGCAGCCATTGCTTGACTGCTACATGAGAGAAAATGGTGTTCTTTATCAATAAAACACTGCAGGAATCGATCAGAATATTTCATTACTCAGAACTGGGAAGAACCTTAAAATAAAATGCAAAATTAACAAGTTGAAACATCTAATCGTAAATGTGATTTTCACCAATTGGGTGCAGGAACCTGTCTCCCAGATTATAATATCACCATTTAATTTTTCCTATAAAATACCTGGGTGCACCAATGTGTGTGTATGTCATTAATACTGGACTGAGCAATGGTACAATGGCCGAAAGAAAAGTTGCAGTACTGTCTAAACATAAGAGAATGACATGTGTGCTTCCGCACTGACTACTAAGGAATACTCCGGTGTGGTTTTTGGAGGAAAATATATTAGACTTACATGTAAATGAACCTGTGGTATCGACTCTTATCAACCTCGTGAATCTAAGTTTTGATATACTTTGACTCTGGCACATTTAGAGAGGTGTGTGCATTCCAGGGGCGACAGAAATTGGGGGACCACCTCCACCCCAATGTAGGCAGAACCCACCCCCTACCGTTCCAATTGATAAATGAATACATGATGAACACAGTGATCTATCTTTTTCATTACTACAGAGGCTAGGACGAAACCTAACGAAGATTGTAGTCATGTATCAGACATATCATATAGACCCAGTATTTTTTTTTAGTTAAGTGATGTTTGGTTATGGAGCTGTATCTTTAACGACGTTAGTCTCATTTTAAATGAACAGTAAGAGCCGAGTACAGCGATGAGACAGCTAAGAGGGGCTCAGACCAACCTTACGAAAGAAAATCTTACGGAAGATATACTTAACTAAGAACGTTTCGAGAAACACGTGGAAGCGTTAAGAGACAACTTAAGGTAGAACTTACGAAAGACGTAGCGTTAAGGTTTCGAGGAAACCCAGCCCAGATCTCTCACTCTCTCATCTGTTTTCACCACAGCATTAACGAGGTAGGTCCTTGGCATTTTTATGGGCACGATCACAAGGGGAAAAAAATGCAACGCTGCTAAAATCCGGTAAAGTAAATTTGCATTTGTCTTCCCTGGTGCTTGTCAAAACTAACGTGTCCCATTACACTAATCCACTGTCGGAAATGCAAGCAAACGTTTCAAGCTGACTGCAAAGTCAAAACACTAGTACTAGCTGCGATTCAGTTAATGAACGCGACTGTAAACTGTGATGCGAGCGACAGCCTGCTTGTCCGGCGGCCGGAGTTAGAAACGCAGAGAGGGTCGTCCGATGCCCCAATCCGTGTGCTGACATACCGGTGCGTGCAAGCCGCAAGATGGACCAGCGCCAGGTTGCGCAGCATCCACCGCGAAACGGCGGAGCGCGACATCCACACAGTCACCCCAAGGTGTGCACGCACTTACGTGTAAACATTGCCGCTGAATCATTTGAATCTGACAAGTTTAACTTTTACAGTGTTCTTTAATGTTAGAATTCGGGATCCCTGCGCCTCCGTAAAACATGAGTTCGACTCCTGTTAATGAAGTTTAGAGACTGCGTACTTACCCCTTCTTTACGTCCCGAGGCAGCTCAGCCTACCTATCTAAAGGGACCCGCATGCACTGTACCTCCACCAGTATCTCGCGGCGCTGCAGCCAGGGCAACTAATTCTCGCGATATTTTAAAGAGGGGAGTGGGCTGTACGGGGGGAGGAGGAGGAGGAGGTAAATTATTCGGTCATTTAAACCTCGGGGGACTACAGAACTGCTGGTGTGTTCATTAATGGAAAATGTCTCCGCTGGCTCTATCAGTCTGTGCAGCAACAGACCCAGCAGCTATCTTAAAAGGGCGCTTTAATGTTTCACGACTGAAACGTTGGCGCCTTCACCAGGTCCATATGGTCCAAAATGAAACTTGCAATGCCGTATCTATCCAACTGCAAGTTTACCCACTTATCCAGCCACTAATTTTTACGACCTGTTTTTGACGCGTACCCTTTAACGGTCTATAAAACCATCGTCCCCTTAACACATACATTATTGATTTTAAAATGTAGAGACACTTTTTTCACATTTTTGTGGGGAAAGAACTACAGATCAAGGTTCACAAGAGCCCCCCCAGAATTGTCAAGATTTAAAGACAATCCATGGAGACGAATGGGTCATAATCATACCTGAACACTGCAACCGATTAGTTTCGGATATGGGATGTGCCTTGGAACTGATGTTACAAAAGCTTCTCCAATAAGTATTTCATTTTAGTTAGTATGTTCAATACTTTTTTCCTGTGTCATTCCACTTCATTAAACATAACATCATTTATGAACTTTAATGTTGTGAATTCTTTATATTTATGGATTTCTTGAGAAAATTCCCAATGTCTGATAAATATTTTGTGTGAATGGGAATTATATTAACTAAAACAAATTCGATGCGTTCAATACTTATTATACTAATATAGTTATAGTTAATAATATAGTTATTATACCCCAGTATATTATACTATATTATATGCCGTGTTTTTGAAAATAGCTAGCATATGTGTTGTCATTTGGTGCAGTGTTTTAACAATTTGTACTGCTGGAAACAGGCAGCTAGGGGGACTGACTGAATGGACAGCTCTAGGATAAGGTGAGCCAGAAGGCAGACTCAAAGCAGAGAGTAGAAGATGCCAGATCAGGAAACCTACAAAGGGTCAAATACAGAAAACCCAAAAGGTATAAAATACCCCCAAAATAGGACACCAGCAGCACAGCACACAGGTTGTGGGCTGCTGGCTACTTGGGATCATAAATCCTTAAACCAGCCAACCAGATGCCCAAAGCAACATTTTGGTCATCAAGAACCATGAAATTCAAGTCACCTAAAGCACCAAGCCAGTACCTGGTAACAACTGAAAAGCACAAAAGAAAACAAGACCAACTCCACCTAGCACTGCAAAGCAAGACCAACTCCACCTAGCACTGCAACGCAAACCTCTGACTGACAGCCAGCTGATCCCTATGCTCTAAAAGCAATGATGATGACAGAGCAGTGATAATGACTCACTGCTCTGCTTAAGTAAGGTTAAGCTCTAATTGCCACCTGCCCAGATTGAATTACCTGATTAGTAAATCAGGCAGGTGTGACAACCACGCATAGGGAAACATACATTTTATTCAAAACAGACAAAGTGAAAATACACTACAGAAAGTGCAAACCATACACAAATAATTAAAAATAATTTTGGTGGTCCATTACATCTTCACTAGCAAAAACTGTATTACGCCATATCTCATTCTTCTGACTCATTCATGAACTCATGCTTAAATGCCTAAAACCTACTTCACATTTATTGCAACTAGTGTCAATTACAGACATTATACGAATAAATGGAAAATGAGGGAGACTGGTTATGGCAGAATTTTGCCCCCTGCCCCCCTCCCCCAAGAGAGAGCTCTGGCTCAGGAAGGAGTCACTACATGTTCACACCGAGGGCAGCGAGAGCATCAAAGCGACTGGAAGTCATTCATTCTCTCTGGGAGGGTGTGTCACTGAATGGCAAAGAGCAGCGTAGCGCAGCACGATTTGGGCAGTGAAAGCACTGAAGCCTGGTCAGCTTAATGGTAATGAGCTATGACGCAGTTTGGTGGCAACCATTCAGAATGTAGAGATGCTCCGCTAAAGAGAGTTCCACAGAACACAAGTGTGTGAACTTTTGTTCAGATAAAACAGTTCCTCTCCACCATCAAGGAGAGGATGTGTCTCCACATGGCATTTTACCCTCTAGACATGGTAAAAATTACTCGTGTTTAGGCAACATAAAAATACACCTTTAACAACCCATTTAGACATGCATTTTTATACTTGTCGATATGGTATAAATGTACATGTTGAAAAAGGTCTTTCAGTACTGAGATATTCTTTAATAATACTTTTCTGTTCAAAGGCAAAGGTTTCAGTCTGTAGTGCATTATATTGGTTGCCGTATCATAGTATTTAGACATAGTATTAGTTCTTTGCACGATTTGACAAGGACACCAACCACCATCATACCAGGCTGATTGTGCAGGACCCCCCCCCTAAATACCCTGGTGTTCAGCCCACACGAGGTCAGAAGAGCCCTCAGGCACATCAACCCCCACAAAGCAGCTGAACCTAACGGTGTCCCTTGACGAGTGCTGAAGCACTGCGCAAGTCAGCTGTCTGCAGTCCTCAGCAGCCTGTTCAACATCTCTCTGAAACAGGCCACCGTCCCCACCTGCCTCAAGTCTGCCACCGTCATTCCTGTCCCTAAACAGCCGGTGGTCAGGACCCTGAATGACTACCGTCCAGTGGCCCGGACCCCCATTGTGCTGATGTGCTTTGAGCAGCTGGTCTTAGCACCCATCAAGAAGAACATACCTCCTTCCCTGGACCAACACCAGTTTGCCTACCGGTCGAAAACTTTCTGTGGAGCCTGAAGAAAGCACATCTTCCACAGCAGCTCCTGCTGCACCAAAGAGTCAGTGGTCACATACTGCATCACTGCGTGGTACTCTGGATGCACCTCAGAGAACAGGAAAACCCTGCAGCGCATCATTAAGACAGCCCAGCAGATCACTGGCACCCAGCTTCCATCACTGGAAGAAATCCGCCACACCCGGTGCAGCCGCAAAGCTGGAAAAATAATCAAGGACCCCTCCCATCCTGGGCAAAAACTCTTTACACCTCTGCCATCTGGTAGATGCTACAGAAACCTGTATGTGCGCAAAACCCAACTGAAGAATCTGAAGCAATACCCCACATGTGCAATTTCCATATTTATGTGCATTTAGTCCACTCTGCGAACTTACTTACAAGTACCTTTTATATATATATATAGTATATGTACATACTTTCCCATTCTATTTATGTCTCAAATCTATATAATTTTAAATAAACTGTGCATCTGCTGGTGTGTTCCAAACTAAATCGCATTGTACTTACAATTCTAGAATTTTTAGGCTTACTGTTTTTCACATGATGACGTGGGTTGATGTTATGAAACGTTGGCATACGCATGACCATTTAGCTGGTTTACCTGCAGTTTCCTGCTTGACAATGGTTGTTGCCTTTTCCCAGTTTGTCCAAAATGTAGCATACCTCCTTTCCCGGTTTCCACAAATATACACATTATTTCCCATCAAGTTTTGTTTGATATATCAAGGATGTTGCGTAAAAAGATGGGTACACGCATTTCAGGTGTCTGTTTGTGCCTCCGCAGTTTAATAAATGAGGCCTGATGTGATTTGCATATATTCTCTGAATCATGAGGAATGGCTTTAATAGAAAAGTCCTCACATCGCCATAAAAATTTGAATTCGTTAAGGTAATTAAACGTGAAAACATCTTTTAAATGGCCATACTGCAGCTGAAGACCTTCCACTGGCCCACTAACTGAGGACTGTAGCTGAGCCAGTTGTAGGTGCTGCCTGAATGAATTTCTGAGGGATCTCAGACAGTGACTGTCAAGGGCCAGTCATGGAGTCACTGTTCAGTTAAGTGAAACAATCCTAATGCCTAATGCCTGTCGTAGGATAGTCACATTCCATTCTAAAAATGCTTGTGAGGCATGGCTAAAGTACACTGCACACCATCACACCTTACTGTCTGTGGTTTCAGGTGCATTACGTCAATGGCAAACCCATCCATTAACACTAGTCTGGCTTCTCCCACTTTTTATCAGTCTGCTGTGTTGTTTGTGTGTTGTGTAAGTTTGCATGTCAGCAAAACAAAGTGAGACCATTTTGAATTAGCTCAGAAAAGTTTATTGCATTGATTTAGTTACAAAGAAGGAAGCAGGCAAGTAAACTTCTGGTAACTATGGGAGCAAGTAATGTTGTACTCTTAGCTATGATGATGTAATGCCTTCTGTCTGTTACATTATGGGAAAAGCCCTGTTAAAACACAAGACTGGGCCATAGGAGGCGCAGTCAAATGAAATTAGCGGTACAGCTATGCACTTTCAGAATGCACATACACAAGAAAAAAAGCAGAGAAAGCTGGGTATCGTCCTCACTCCTGTTCCACTCTGTTTTTTGCCATCACCATTAAGCAGTACTCATGCACTCCTCACTCTTTGAGCAGGGGGGGGGTGCGGGGGAGCTGTATGTTCAGTGTTAATGTGTGAATCCCTGCCGAAAAGTCCATACCATTAATGGAAACAAATGACTATGAGAAGGAGGTTGGGGGAGAGATGAGTTGCTGGTCAGATCTGTGTTCATGGGCATTCAGGCTCTGCTTTCTGTTGCTTGATCTATATCAGTGGTTCTCAATTCCAATCCTGTCACCCACCCTGCCAGAATGTTTTCGTTCCAACCCTACCTAAATCAGGCTCAGATGGTCCTTAATAGGCTAAAGCCGGTTTCAAACTGAATGCGGCGAGCGTCTCGCAGAGCTTGTGTGAGCTCTGTGGTCAAAGATGAACTTTGTTGAACTTTGACCGCTGGACGCTGTGACGCTTGTCGCTAGATCAATAGAAACAAGGTACTGAAACTGAAATAGAGGGAAAACTTATAGCTCTGGGAACTCAGACAGGGACAATATATCACACAAGTGTAGAATGTTTCTGAATGGCAAATATAGGTCGCTACTGACCGTGAGCCGAAGCGACAGGAGAGAGTTTTGAAAACCACGCCTACCCTTTGTGCATAAGCCCCACGTGAGCACAGCGCATTGAACGGACACTGCTGTTTTTTTTGAATGGGGTGCACACAGCGCATGCCGTGTTTGTTCTGTAACCAGCTTTAGCATATTAAGGTAGGGTTGGAATGAAAACATTTTGGGAGGGGCGGCGCCAGGAACGGAATTGAGAACCACTGATCTATATGGAGCTTTGTTTTGGTGTAAAGGGGCCCAGTTTGTTTTTCAGTTTTTCCCAGTTCCTGCTGTCAAGACACCCAACGTGTAGAGAGGTGAGGATTCTCAACAATGAGTTCTTTTTTAGGATTTAATAATGTATCAATTAGCTTAGACCAAAGCCGCCTGAATCATTGGTTATGATGATAACTATGTGACTATACATGTGAGTGTATATGTGTGTTTGAGTGCGTATGGTAGGGATGCGGGGCTTTGTGTGGGCTTATGATGTGGGACTGACCTATGGGTGCGTGGTGCCTGCATTGGTGGGTAGAAGCAGGCTGGGCGTGGGGGGGTCAGAGGCTCCTTCACAGATCGTCGGTCTCCCCGTCAAAGGGGATGGTGTCCAGCTCCATCTGGATGTGGCCAGCCTCCCCGCTGCCCACCCATCCAATGGGCGTGCGGTTGAAGGAGGGCCGTGAGCCGATGTCATGGTGGTACACCACAGGAGGCTCTAGGTCCTCCACAGCTGCCTCGATCTCAGGCAGCTGGAAAGTCATGAGCTGGGAGGCCTTCTCAAAGCCGCCATAAGGCATGGCACTCCTGAGACGACATCAACCAACAACATTTTGCTTCCATGTTTCAACTCAATTCTATAAATACCGTACACATTCTACTTAATCACTTTTGGTAATAATTTAAGGATTATGTAAATAGACATTTACCATATGCTAAGTCCACTATGTGCCTTACCTTACTTGCAGTTTGTTCATGAATTTTAGATTAAATTGAAGAGAGTGAGTGGAAACAGCCCACCTGTTGAAAGACTTGTACTTGGGCATGTCCATTTCGACAATAGGTCCTGGCATCTGCATCTTCATAGTAGCCATCAGCTCCTTATCGCCCTTCATAGCCCGTTCCCATGGTGACATGTATGTCTTCACTACCTCACACTTGTTTTTAGATTTGACCAAAGCTCCACCTGGAGTCAGGGAGCAGAAGGAAGGCAGTGAGACCTTGGAAGTGCTGGAGAACTTGTCATTTGCTGCCCCCTTTAGAACATACCTTGATCCTGCTGGCTGTCGCCTTCTCCTTTTTTTTCAAGACCCTCCCCCCCAGCACCACCGGCAAGACCCCTGGCACCACCAGTGCCCAAAATACTGCCAGCAACCCCCGTGGTCCCTCCTGCACCTCCGGCCAATACTCCTTTTGCCAGGCTTCCAGGTTTGGGAGGAGGGATTGGTGCTTGCCCATGTCTGCCAATACGAGACACTGTCTGCCCATAGACATGGCCACCAACATCCATCATCTGTCCTCCAAGAGTGGGCACCAGCTTCTGAAAGTTCTCCTGAAGATCAGCAAAAAGGCAATAATCTACTGTGGTTATTTGAGTTTCACATTCATTAGCTCTGAGGCGATATGAAATGGAATAACATGATGATTTTTTAATTGCATCAGCTGGATGGTGCAGCCATTGCATGGACTTTACCATGACATCCAAGGTTCCAGCCCTCGTCCCCATAGTTGCCTCACCATAGACTCGCTGCTGAAGAGGTCTGGGTTATTCTCATACACAAACTTCTCCACACGCTGCTGCCTCATCCTGAACATCTTGGAGCCCTTGTTCTTGAGTAGGGACAACTCCTCCAGCATGATGTCTTTGGGGGCTCTGATCTTCTTCCCCAGGTCTAATGTAGAGGCATCAGGTTCAGTCTCACGTTCTGTAGGCAGTGGGGAGGGCCAGACAGTGTCAGAATTCAGATGGAGGGTTTGAAATCCCAAGCAAGTGTTACAGAGATAATGTCTCCTGCCACTCTCCACACAGGTGCTCATCTCTTTTGTAAGAGGATTTTTGCTCCCTTGAGGCCTGTTGTTATTTTTTCTCATGAGATTTTTGGTGCCACTCAATTCAAGTTTATTTTTTATTCATAAAAATTGTCCCATCTGTTGCAGCTAGTAGGGCTTCAGTTCTCAGGTTTACACTCTTTTGCTACTGGCTCATTGGCCCACAAATGTTAAACAGCTCAAGTGACACTTCAGCCACTGCTTGTGTTAAAAGTATCCCAGACGAGCACAGATGCTTCCAAGAAAGAGCACACAATTATTTTTCATACCAGCATGCTTTCTATCTCAGGGCTTTCGAATAGACTTCAGGTAGAGCACAGATAGACTTGGGGTAGAGCATGGATAGACTTGGGGTCGGGCACGAATAGATTTGGTGTAGGGCATGGATAGACTTGGGGTAGAGCACTGATAGACAAGTTTTACACAAGTTTTACTTCCGAGACCACCCGTCTGTTGCCTCAAGGATGACCACAAAACCCTAGTTTTGCTCCTATATTTTATTTATATAAAGAGAGGTGATGAAGTAATGTTTATGATTAAAGTTACATGACTGCAGGCAGTTCTTTGGAAGGCAAGAACCACAAAGCAGGTGTGAGATGAGAATAAAGGGCGGGTAACCTGTTAGCTTGGCTCGGTTGCCATGGTGAAGAGTAATTTACATCACACATTCACTTAGGTGATGTGAGTGCAGCTCTTATGGAGTGCTGTAACTCGGCGAATCAGTAGTCAAAGGGCACCTTGGTACTACTTGGATGGTCACGCAGTGTCCCCCACCTGAACACTCATGTTTTGCAGACAGAAACCTCCCTGAACTGTGTCAGACTGAGGCCTTGCAGGCATCAAACTGCTGCGGGGCTCTAGATCTTGGTTTTCCAGAACTGGTGGGTGACAGATTGAGAGTCATTTTTATTTACATTTAGCTGCTTTGGTGATATATAGTTACAGCAAAGTGTGCTGGGGGCGGCTCAGGGTCAGATGTAGGGCTATATTTGCGTGGACCCCATACACCCCCATCTTTTCAGTCACGCAGGTCAACTGGCCCCCACCTAAAGGGCATCCTGGCACATACCTCATGAACTGTGACTGACATTTAACCCCTGATTTCAGACTTATTTATACCATTATTGGATGTTTCTTATACTTTACTAAGTATAAGACTTAACTTGCTTCATTAAGGACCTACTGCAAGCAATGTACTAGGTAGCCACCACAACCTCACGGTACCCAGAATGCCCAGGCTTGGCTGGCTTTGGTTTTTGTTTGTATTGTTACCGGAGGTGAATAGCTAACTGCTAATTCCGCGCAGCCAGCTGAACCAGGCTGTGGTTGTATTTGATTAGAACTAGCATGAAAGCCCTGCTATTTTATATATATTTTTATTTTATTGTATTATTATTAGTTAAATCACTCCTATTTAGGGTCTATTTTATGTCTGAAGTCCTTATTTGTTTTTACTTTAATCACTTTGTTTCATACTCACCCCTATGTTGTGATTCTGCATGAACGCTGTAAGATTGTTTTTGGTTATTCTGTATCGCAGCAGAAATACCCATGGTGTTTAAATAATCATATTATTCACCAGCATTTTGAGACAAGGCCAAATCACTCCCAAATCTACTTTAAGCAGAAGAACCTCTGAACCTGGTTGTCAATAATCTCATTTTTAAGCCCCACACAGCTGGGTAGAGGCAATCTGAGCATGTCATTGACATGTCTCGCGTACACAGTGCCCAAACGCCTGCCCAGTCAAGCTGTCAGTAGTTAATCCTTGCTGCTTAATTTATAAGGAATTGTCAAAGATGTGCCAAATGCTTCTGGCCATCTAAATGTTGCACTTATGGTGGATATGACTGTCTTTAAACACTCAAACCTGCAGCAATGCCACTGGCCTAGAGGCTGAGGCTGCGATTAATGTCCAGCCAGCTGGATTATTTACAATACTGAGATGCCATGCCCAGCCGTTTATAAGCCCTAAAATGTCACAGCAGGAAGATTCACAAGTTTGGAATCGACAGAGTGCCGCTGGCTGTTGGAGCCAGATTTGGCTGTTGAGATGCTGCGGAACCCGATTGGGGTGTGGCAGTAGCATCCACCCCTGGGAGAGGCTCAGAGGGAACAGTGGGTGCTGAAGTGAATGAGACACTAGAAGGTGGATCAGCATTCCAAACCACCCATCACTGCATATAGGACACGTGTTCCTGAACCAGAAAGGTGAGAGGCACGCGACTGGAGAACGTGTTACTTAGGTGAGGTGTGATTCCTTTCGGGGTGGGGACTTGTTTGAGATGGGGTGGTGCAGCGAAGGTTTCACTCACAAACCTATGGGAGAGTATGGGAGAGATGATGAAAGTATGTGCAGTAGCCATCCGGGGCTTTCTTACCCTCCTGCGTGATGAGGGAGAGGTCTGTAATGATCCTGGATGACTTTTTCCTTTTGTTGGGGCCGGGTGTCCCAGACAGAGGCATGGTTTCTGGCGGGAAGCTGAGGAGATGCAACACGATCAGTGGGGAAGTATGAGAGAAATGGGATGTCTCCGATGGCCCACAAGAATCACTGCCCCCATGTGACCAACCTGTCCTTAAACATGCCCAAAAATTACAGACCGTTGTCTTCCACAGGTTTCAGACTAGGCCTCGTTACATATTATATATGCCTCCAAGGAATGGGGGAAGCAAATCATAGCCTTCAAGGTTTGAAATCAAACAAAATGACTCACTGTGACTGGTTATGATCAGGGGTGAGTTTCCCGGAGCCTCCTTAACGCTACGGCATTTGTAAATTCTATCTTTTAACTTAGAAGTAACAAACAACATAGCATTAAGAAGGCTTTGGGAAACTCACCCCAGATCAGTCATTAGGGAATGAAAAGACACAATTGACTGAACATTCACAGCAGCCTGGTGTCACAAGGTCTGTTTAGGCAGCGATGTTTTAGCCTGTGCAATTGGACATACACATGCCACATATCATGTACCCACCTCCAACGCTTCGCATTTAATCACAAAGGTGGGTCATAGTTAGAGAGTCGGATTCATAGTTTTTTCTGATCGGCTGACCTCGTTTGCACATTGAATGTTATGGTTAAATGGAGAAGGAGGCAACTGATAGGCTGGTAGAACACAAAGGCCGTAGACGCCGTTTGGGGAGTTTATTGCCCCTTCCTGGTCTTTGAACAAAAATAAACTTCTTAATAACTGAGACGCTAGTTTTTTGTTTTTTTTTGCCCTTTCCTGGTGTGTAAATAAGGACAATTACCCCGAGAGATGGAAGGTCAAGTCCTCACAATTAGGTAGAGATAGTGAAACGAATCTGGCCTGCAAAGGCAGCCCTACCTCTTTGTGCACCCCCCCCCCCCCCTGAGGTTTTCTGGAACTTTCATGTTTGACCGGCTACATTCTGGAGCTTTGTCACAAACCCACCACCAGCCTGGACACTGAGGTAGTTGGCCAGTTCCTTTAAGGACACAAGGAAAGTTGCACTGCATCTGCAAAACCGTAACTCTATCTTCATGGCTATTTTTAAGCGCCATTTTGAAGTGAGACCTTTTTCGACGAGGTGGACGGGTGGGCGCGATGGGTCTTGGACTGAGCGTAAGATGGCCTCGTGGACCGATACATGCATTCACAGAAACACACATGTGCCAAGCTCCAGCGGCACCGCTCCAATGTGCACCCAGAGAGGCTCTGAGGGGGAAACAGCGGATTCCAGGCTGCCCTGGCAGAAGCAGGGACCCTATAAAAACATCACACCCCCAGGCTCACAGCTCGGGTTTCTCGAGTCAGTATTCCTGGTATAGCAGGCCATATAAATCCGAAGTGCAGAGCGGGCAGGTGCAGAGGGGCGGTCAGCAAATTCTCAAGATCAGCCTGTATTCAGAGACTTAATGCAGAAAAGTGACATGCCTCGATTGACGTCGATTTACAGAAGGTCACCTCCTGCTGCAGGGGAAGCAAGACCCAGGTATATGCAAAAGCCCTCAGCTTTAGAGACGTCCCCCATGGTTATATCCTTGACTGTCGCACATTAGATTACCTTGCCACGCAATGTGCAGTCATACAGATCTATCAAGATGACCGCTGTGAGAGACGGTCGCCGTGCTGACCCACTCACCTGAACTCAGAGTGTCTGTGCTGTCAGGGGTAGGGGGCTTCTGGCTTGAGCAAATTCCAGGTTCTCTGTTCTGGAAGCTGCAACTTCTCTACATCCCAGGGTGCAGAAGACGCAGGGAGGTGCTGGGTGACACGCCGTCAGGGGGTGCCCTGTTCTGCTCGGGACAGAGTGTTGATGCAAAGTGCGGGGCTGTTGGGTGCTCAGACTTTCTTGCAGATGCTTCACAGATCTATTTATAGAAGTTAGGGGAGTGAGGAGTCTGGAGGGTTATCAGATTGCCCCCCTTAGGGCTGCAGGCAGAATTACAACTAATTGATTTGACCTCTCTACTTGGTCTTCATCAATTAGCAAACTTTGGGCTGGATTTGCACCCTTTCATTGAGTGTGGACATTTGTGAATCTCACTGTGAAGCATTCCGTTATACAGACTGGACGCTGCGAGTGGATGCCAGTCACAACTGCATTGCCTCATAGACATCCAGCACATGGGAGACTATAATACAGAGGAATGGGGGCCAAGGTGGGGGGCGGGGGGAGGTGGAAGTGACCAGTTTCCTTGGGATATTCTGCTTATCATGCTCCGCTCCAGATGGGCAGAACCTAATCTGCTTGCAAAGCCATTCACTCCAAATAAATAATACATACTAGTCATGAAATGTAACACTGACCACGGGTCTGTCTGTTTCCACATATAATCTAGTTCAGAGCTATGGGAAACACTTGTCCTCGACTGTATCCGCTCCAGGAGTTGGACCAGAGGTGCACAGATGTGAAATGCCAAGAAAGAGTCACTGGAAAATCATCTGAAGGCATTCACTCTCTCCATTCTAAGGGTGTTAATGCTGAGCAGAAGCTGGCAGAACCATGACTCTGTACTTGATATCTCTGCCAAATTGGACCCCGGACTAGAACCCCCAATTCCACAATGGCATCTCGGCATCCTGAAGGCTGTGGCAGCTTTGTAATCTGACTACACAAGCCAAGCTTTTGAAAGCCTTGAAAATGTCTCTACATAAACAGCACTAAATATAGGTGAGGGGGGTGCTGAAAGAGAAAGGTGCCAGCTGAAAAGTCACTACACTGCATGCAATCCCACTACCTGCCACTAGGAGACAGAATTTGCAATGTGGCGTGGCCTGATTGATCTGCGTCAGCTCGTCTCTGTCCAGAGCTGTCTAACGCTCTAGATAAATCCCCCTAGGTATTCTTAGTCCAAAACTCATACGGTTATGACAGTACACTAAGATTATGAGCTGAGTTTAACAACTTTTTTATAGATGAAAGTCAAGATCAGTCTTTACATAACACATGAACTCAGTAAATTTAACCGGATGATGCTAAATTTGGATACACGATTGCGTTACCAAGAAGTCGGTATTATGTCTGAGTTTTTACTTCCATAATACATGACCGCCATCTTGTGGTGAATATGGATAACTGCGCTGGCTGCAAACAGGATCTATTTTAGCAATAATTGTAACGGTGAGTCTGGCTTTGACGACTAAGTGCACGGGTAGCGAACACATTTGTATTCAAAATGATGTAACCTTCAACTATTATATTCATCCATATATTCTTCTTATTGTGTCCAGGGTTGTGAGTTAACATATTGTGCTTATTATGATATAATTTTTCTTCAATGTAACTTTAATGAAATGATATATACAGCTGCAGAAAAAAAAGTGACCACTATATTTTTAACCAAATCTGCATTTTTAAATCTAGTTCTAATTGTAGTTCTGCTGGCAGAAGGCTATGCTGACCAGAAGGGTGCTTCCAAGTTCAAAGCTTCTAAGACAGCAGTACACAAAAATAAGGTAAAGCAGGGGACACTGGGAACGACCAGAAACCAGGCAGGTAAAAGGGCGGAAGCAGCATTCTAATGCCAGAGATGATCGTTAAATTATCCAACAGTTTCTTATGAATCGTAGGATGACATCAAGTGACCTTCAAAAGTGCAGATGTGAAGTGCATTGCTAGGATAGTTTGTATCAGGCTCCTAGAAGCAGGATTGAGGATAAAGCAAGGAAGAAGTCCTTCATTAATGAGACACAGAGAACAACCAGGCTGCAGTTTGCAAAAAAATACACCTAAATGTTTTTTAACATTTAAACACAAAATGAACAGGAAAAAACGAGAGCATTTTTTTCTTAATGGCTTCCAAAACGATAAAGATCTTATTCCAACATTACACCTGTCCTGCTCCGAACGCCCGCTCCTTCCGTGTGCCACGCCCCCTCGTTAACCTCGTGTGGGATCCCCATGTGATCAGCTGTTTCTGTTTGTTGTCATTAGTCCTCTTTATTAATGGTGCATTCGTTTTCTCGCGGAACTTGGACATTTCGAGGTGAGTGACCTCCCGTCCGAGCTACCACATCGCGGAACAAACATGGCTGCCTCCATGAACACGATGCTGTGTGTTGTTGCTTTATATTTTAGCAGATTTGGAGTGAGATAATTTTTTCCGAGAGACAAACAAACAAGAAACACGAACTAGGAAAACCACATTAAAAGCTTTATAAAATATTTTTGTACATTCATAACGATATTCTTTTTTCGAGAGGCAAACAAACTACAAACAAACCAAAGTCATTAACAAGTCTGGTAAATATCTGATATTCCATGGTAGGATACTGTTTATCATTATGTATCCTAATTAAATATAATATTCTCTAAATCGAACACGTGCAATTACATTATAGCTATTAATACATTTAAAAGAATAAACATTTTAAAAGATTTATAAAATAGAATTACTGTTGAGTGTGTAAGCCGCCATGTTGAAATTACGTCACAGGGGCAACTCGGACAACAAAATCTTGTCCGACATCAACGTCATAAAAGAGGCGTGTTTCCGACTGGAAGTGATGCTTTTCGTGGCGTTTTCATCAGAGTTCCGATTTATAGAAATAATCGAAATGCTAATCAAATCCCTCTCGCCCTTTCCGTGATTAGTGAGGCTTCTGGTTTATGCCTAAATTTAAAAAAAAAGTGTATTGCTAACGATTAAAGACTGCACTGCAAGTGCTATCGGTAATATCCCTGTTAAACAAGAGGTCACATACTTAGGACTTCTAATCTCCAAAGACCACAAGTCAAGATGCTCTTCAAACTTTACTCCGATTATACAGAAAATCGAAAAGTAACTCAACTAATGTCTGCAGAGGGACTTATCTCTGAAAGGCAGAGTATTACTCACTAAAACTGAAGGGATATCCAGATTGACATATGCTAGTCTCTCCTTGCACCTGGATAAGAAGATTAGTAATGATATTGACCGCATGCTTTTTACGTTTATATGGAAAAATCGTACATATTATATTAGGAAAACTGTCCTGATGAATAACTACGACTCAGGTGGGCTTAACGTTTTGGATTTCACTAGCTTGAATAACACATTCAAAATCAATTGGGCTAAACATTTTCTTTAAAATTCTGCTTCTATCTGGAACCTTATTCCACATTATATTTTCTTTTGTTTTTGTGGCTTTAACTTTACCTTAAATTGTAATTACAATGTTGAGAAACTCGCTGTAAAACTTTCATCCTTCCATAAGCAGGTCCTATTAGCGTGGACCCTCATTTATAAACACAACTTCTCACCACATAAATACCTCATCTGGAACAACAAAGACCTTTTATATAAAAATGGTGCTTGGGGCCATACCCTCAGGGACATTAATGTTGTATAAAAACATTGACAGCTCTCTATCTACTCCAATCGCTCTTCCTGACCCAACTGAGTCAATAGTGGGAAAAATCTGTTTTTCACAGGAGCTTAGTAATAGCAGTAAGAGAGTATGCAATTTGTTCCAAAGGGATATCGTCTCTCTCCAGTATGTAACATCTTGGAACCGTTATGTTCCAGATATTAACTGGAAAACAGTCGGGATGATCCTCCATAAATACTTAATTGTAAATAAGGTGAAGGATGTGTCGTTTAAAGTTCTCCATAAATGTTATCCAGCTAAACACAATATGGTGAAATTTAAGAGAAATATTTAACTGCAATTTTTGTGGGGATCATCCAGAAACTGTGACTCATCTCTTCTGGTATTGCTGTTTCATACAGAGGTTTGGGAAGGAATTTAGCAAGTTTGTTGTGAACCATATTTTAAGGGACTTTTCCCTATGGCGGGAGAATGTCTTATTTTGTTTCTTCAAGATCCTCAAAAAGTGATCATTTATTTATATATAGCCTATATATATATATATATTATATAAATTTAATTTTTCTAGGATTTTTTTTTTATCCACAAATGTAAATTTATTAATATAACACCATCATTTCTTTGTTTCCTTAAGGATGTGGAGTTGTGTGTGTGTGTGTATATAAAATCAATATCAGACTACCAACCAAAAGGCTTTGCGCTTATTTGTATAATTAACACCCCTGGCTGTTTATATTACTATATTCTGTTGTATACATCATCTGTTTATATGCTGTACACTTGCTGTTTGCTTAATTAATAAAAAAAGAGAGAGAAAATAAATAAATAATTGAGCGCACCATATGTCCGTGTTTCAGTTTGTTTCCCCAGTGCGGTCATTGGGTGCGTTCGACTTGCTTACAGCGTTGGCTTAAAGCAACGCATTCTGATCCTGACGCAATGCATTACGGTTAGATGCATTGCGACCTCTCACCTGGCTACACAAACTGGAATCGCCTCCGTGACGACGCACTTTTGCCCTTATTGGCTGAAGAGTTTAGTTACATGCATGACGTTTGTATCCCAGGCGTTTCCGATGCGTAATCTGGTGTTTCTCCCGAATATCACGTAAAGCAGTGAGAGCTTTGTTTTACCTGGTAAAATGAGGTTTAAATAAATGACATAAATGCTCTAATACAGGTTAGTGGTTTATTTATTGTTAATTACTGCATTGTTGCGCTGCTTTATTTGGTTCATCGTCCAGTCTGTGAAGAAGGCATTCAAGTAAGAATTTCATTGTAGTATGACTCATTTCCTGGCGCGTACAATTTATATTAGGTCAGCGACTTCTGATATTCAGATAGAGTACTACGTCAAACTGGTGTGTTCGACTTTCAAGAAATTCAAGTTATAGTGAGTTTGAGAACCGAGGTACCACTGTATATAAAATTTTTCCAACTATACATTTGAGTACTACAGCATGAAAACAACGCTGTTTCGTTGTCTGTGAAGTAAAGGCAGTCATGCAAATACTTTGTTTTGACAGGACAAATTAATAATCAAATTATTATTCAGATGACTATGTGGCCGTGTAACCCCTAATTCTATTGAACCAAAAGAAATATAGCTAAAATAAAACAGGGGTAGGGTACAGGGTCCTACAATCTCTGTAGTGCAATCACTGGGGTTTTGGAAAGAAATGTGATGTGGACAGGATATGTCTTATTTCAAAGCCATTTTTCTATAACATTTCAATTAGCCAGTCAGTTTAACTTGGGTTGTGGGGGGGTCTGGAGCCTATCCTGGAAGCAATGGGCATGAGGCAGGGAACAACCCTGGACAGGGGCCCAGCTCATTGCAGGGCACACTCATGGGTAATTTAGTACCTCCAATCAGTCTTAGCATGTATTTGGACTGTGAGGGGAAACCACAGTACCCAGAGGAAACCCCAGGACAACATACAAACTCCACACACATGTAACCCAGGTGAAGATTTGAACCCAGGTCCCAGAGGTGTGAGGCAACAGTGCTAACCACTGCACCATGTCACCACGCACGCACACAGATATATTAATATAGATATATTAATTAAATATGGAGTAAAAATTCTGGTCAGCTCCTCCTCACTGTCCTGTCCAGAAAAAATGGAGACTTTCGCTCTGGGTGTCCTTCGGTGGGAAGGGAGAGGCGACATGGCGATGTGATTGTTCTCCTCGGCTCCTTGTCCTGGCAAGGGAGGACGATTTTTACAGCAAAGTAGTGGTTTAGGTGCCATGAATGTCAGCAGCAACAATAAGCTTCATACCCCGCTCGCTCACAGCGACTTGTAAAGCAAATACATACACACATCCCACTAAAAACAGAACCAAAAAAATAAAATTTTATAAATCGGTTACAAAATACCATGTAGGTTACAGCTGCACCATTGAATGCTGGGAGGTTGGATGAAGTATGTCATCAGTAAATCTCTCCACTGGACTCGTTAATTGCATTGCTAGCCAGTCATGATTTGAGCAGTATGGAGGTTCGGACAGCTGAAAGACTGAAAATGCTGTATACACTGTGAAATGTATGCAGTTAACGGCATTAAAAGTAAAAACCGGTTAGAATAGCTTTCCCATTGCATACATTTTCGGTACGTCATTTTGCTGTGATGTAAGGTGTAGCTCATAACTCAGGTTATTGAGAAGTATCTCCATGTCCCACTTACACACATAGGAAGTACTGTAGTGTAGTGCATTGCCTTCCCAGGCATCACTTCTTATACTTACTGAGAGGCTGTGACGTATTGTGGTATCCTCTCCCTGCGAAAGGGAATCCTGAAAAGCAGACCTTGGGCCTAAAGTCCATTTGCTGGAGCACAGAAGGAGCAGGTTTGCAGAGGGGAGAGCAGGAGATCTTTAGGCTCCCTGAGGTGACACCACTGCCGAGCTGTGCTGGAACTGAAAACACCATCTTGGTACAGTCGAGCCAGGATAACGAGCACAAATAGATGGGATGGCAAGGTTGACTTAGAGGACACAAACACCCAGGAGTTTTCTCATAACTGTTATTTATTTTTGAAAAGCTTTGTTTGGCAAGTATAACCACTGCTAAGCCTGTATCCCTTAGCTGAAGATAAAGTACACACTGACATATTCTATATTAGACTTCTGCTATTTCCTGTTATCTAAATTTTAAAAAGCAAAAACAGGACATAACACAGTCAATATGTGACATGCAAGCTTATTCGTTTAGCCAATTTCACCAAATCCAGGCAGCGAGACACCAGTGCCAGGAGTTTCTGTGCTTGTCCACCTACCCAATAAATCATCCTTCCACAGCTAGGCCCCATTCCCATCTCTGCTCAGTCACTTTCCCTCTATCTCTACAGTCTATGGGGATCTCTCTCATGTCATCATCATTTAAGTTCAAGTAGAATGGCACCAAAAGCACATCCCCCCTGCTCTCTGTAGAAAATTGGTACGCCCCACAACCACAAAGGCTGGATAAAGGGGGCTATTGACAATTTTCCTCGTTTCCCTACCAATGAAGGCTTTCACCCCTCAGGCGGCAGCGACATCCTCAGCATCTCTTCTAGGATCACATACTCCTGCACCAGTGACTTGCTGTTACATCCAGGGTGGGTCAACCCAATAGGTGACGCAGGCAGCCATCTAGGGCATTATCTTCTTAGATATTTAGCAAAGCCCCAGTTTCCTCTCCTCCTCAACACCCCCCTCCAACGTGAGGAGAATGTACAGCGCACTGACCAGGGAGACGGGGTGCCAACAGTGAAGCATATCTAGGTCACCACATGGGCATCAACTAACACTGATTGCATCATCTTCATGTCAACATAGAGAAAATAAGAATACACTAAACATTCTACCTTATTATAGTCAACACAACCTGAGCAGTGATTAAAAAAAAAAGCTAAATGGCTATTCTATCACGTTCACAGTCAGGATGTTTCTGATGCACACTGGGTCTATGAGCCACTGCATCTGGCAAACCACTTAATCACAGACCAGAAGGCTGCCAGGTCAAGCGTATGAGGAAAGCCATTGCAAATGGGTGAAGCCAACATCCACACAAAGCAGCTCTCACCCTCACATAACCACATACACTGAACCGGCCGGCCAGTGCAGCAGCCTCGTTTTTGAGCTTCAGAGACCCACTGGCTCAGTACATGAGGGCAGGCAGGATTGTCAGGAGCTGCCATACCCAGGAGCTGGGGGGTCACCCTCCTCCACACAGCGTACTTTCACCCCTCAAAGGCCTGTACATTTTACCTGGGTAAGAGGCATTTTACAGACCCAGCTTCACTCCCCTGCTGTGGTTCGAAAAGTCATCATCGTACTCACTTTTATTGGAAGTAAGGTTTTGGTTCATTATTACTTGCAGTAAAATCACATTTCAAGTTTTGTGGGCACGGTAATTCAGTGCACATTCATTAGGATCTTTTTGGCCTGCATTTGCAATTTTCTGATGTTTGATCTGTTTGATCTGCCCTGGTGATGCATCATGACTGTATCTCAATGATATACACTATACACCATATGTAGGCAGTGACAGCAGATCCAACACTATACAACAATATTTTTTGGTTTCATGCATCATTTAGAGGGAGGAAAGAAAAATACTGTAAAATGAGGGGTAAAACAGGGGTTTCTGTTATACTTTAGGACATTCCTGTCAGGGCTAAAATAACATACAAGAAGGCATTTTATTTGAATAATAATACACAAGAAGGTATTCTATTTCAATATTGCACATTGCACACCATATTAGGTATTACTAAGTATAGTGTCCCTACCCTGTCACAGTTAGCGTCAAATGTTACACAACACAATTTGAAAATTGGTGTCTGTAGAGCGTAGAGAGGAGTCCTGTCGAGAACTAGTTTTGAATTTATATATATATATATATATATATATATATAAATTCACATACACTGAACCGTACATTAACCGTACATACAAAACTAAGTACATTTTTTTTTCACACCCACTGACAGACCCTGATTCCACAAGCATGTGACAGAAGCTGTCATAGGGTGACATTGTAGGGGTTAGGAGGGCAGGCCTTAGGGGTGTGCCCCCCCCGGCCTCCACATGCTCATCTGAGCCCCTTTTCTTGAAGCGACGAAGCGTGGTTTGGGGGCCTGGACGGTGGGCGAGCGCAGGGGGCTGAGCTCTGGGGCACTGAGGAAGAGCTTCGACATCTGGAGGCCGGTGTTGGCCGGGCCCGGGAAAGGAACGGGGCCGGGGACACGTACCCGGCTCGGAACGGGCACACCGGATATTTTTGGTAATTCAGGGAGGGCTGCTGTAGGAAGTGGGGGAGGGGACTCTGCTGTGGTGTTGGGGGGGGTAACATCAGGGCAGAGTAGGGGCTCCCCCAGTGTGGTGGCAGCTCGGGGGTTGATGACGGTGGGCGTCAGGGAGGTGGGCGCCGACATGGGTGTGGGTGTGGAAAAGCGGCGGATCTCGCGTACACCCACCGACCTGATGGGGATCTGTCGCGGAGCGCTGAGGGTGCTGCCTGTCATGTGATCGCTGCGGTGGTTGGCTGGGCTGCCAGAGAAGCTAAACATGGCGGGGTTCAGCTGGTAGGGTTGCCTCCTCATGAAATCCAGAGCACGGATCCCCTCTTTCTCCTGGCTTCCCCTGTAGTGACTCCCTTGCGAGGTCATGGATGCCTTGCTGCGTTGTGCGCCCAGTGGATAGGATGGGGAGAGCAGTGGGTTGTAGCCAATGGGGGGAGGTGCACGGATGTTGGGCGAGTACTTCCAGTGTGCTGGGAGGGAGGGCGTGGGGGAGGGCGAACGGGTCGGGTCCGGCAGCTGACAGCCACTGCTTTCCACCACGTAGCGGTCCATGCGGCTCTGCCGGCGTGCGAACAGCTCAGCGCCTTTGCCCTCCATGCCGCATGGCATATGGACGACCATGGGCATCACGCGTGGCTTTGGTGCCACCGGAGGGGGCACCTTGTATTTCTGAACCTGCGTTAAGTCTTTTGCCTCCCCATCCGGGTTGAACACATCCTCGTAGGGGCCAGACTCAAAGTTGAACTCCTGGCCCGCCTTGGGCCTCTCATCAAGGTTCTGCACCAGAGAGAGTAATTCTGGGTTGGGGGAGGCCGTCTTCTTATCCTCAGGGCCACTGAACAGGGGTTTCTTATTGGCCCGGCGGTGCGCTTCCATGAGGATCCCGGTGCGGCTGGTGGGGGCAGCAGGCTGCTGTTCACAGGACATGAGATGGGAGGACTTCACTGGAGCAGGAAGTGAGGTGTCGTTGCTCGTGAAATGACTGGAGGATTTTGGCTGGAAAGATGCTGTCCCAGGAGGTTGGGATGTGGCCGGAGTGAGTGGCGGGGAGAAGGGCTCAATGAATGGGGGGGCAGGGGCAGCGCCATGAGGGGAAGACACAGCACTGGCAGTGGAGAAAGGGGCTGGTATGCCCTTAGATGGCGTAGTGGGCTTAGTCTGCTTGGTGCCGTGGGGCCGGAACACCACAGGCGCGGTGGAGGCACGGTGCGTGATGAAGCCTGGAGTGAACGGCCGTGCAGTTCTATTCAACACAGAGCTGGATGGCAAGGCTGTGAGCCAGGGTGATGGCGGCTCCTGCAGCATTGAGGGTAGGGTGGTTTCTGGTACCACAGGGGGTAGGGATGCCATAGAGAGTGGAGAAACTACAGAGGCTGTGCTCATGGTGACCGGCCCTACAGTGGTGACATTGTGGCTGTGGGCTAGAGGAACGGTGGGGGCTGGCATGGGCGGAGCCTCTGCCTCTGGAGGGGGGGACTCCTGAGGAGGCGGAGTTTGCTTCACCTGCTGCATGGCCATCTTCTTCACATGCTCCTCTGCCCTCTTCCTCTGCTGCTCAAAGAGGCGGGCGCCCTTTCCTGAGGAGGCTGTCAGCCCTGGACTCTCTGTGCCCTCCTGCCTGCCTCCGCCCCTCTTCTCCAGGGCCTCCAGGTAGTCGCTGTCCCAAGTAGGATCTGGCGCCATGGTGAAGCCATCCTCGTCAAACTCTGACTCACTGCCGGGCAGGACACCATCATCTTCTTGCGAGTCCCGCAGTATGTCCTCGTCCACGCTGCCAAAGCTGGTCAGCGTGTACTTCTTGGAACGCTGCCTGCGCTTCTTAAACATTAGCACACCCCTGGAGTGCGGGTTGGGTGCATCCGTCAGCAGTGAGGCAATAGTCCGGCATTTGGTGCGTGCCTCCTTTACTTGATGGTCCTGTACTGTGTCACCTCTGTGCAGCTCTGTTGGTAACAGGGGTAAAGGTCAGAGGCCTTAGTTAAAATACAGACAAAGGCCATTGCTTACTATCAGCCACTCCTTCTTTTATGAAAGCCAAAGAAGCTGGAATTTCTTTTGAAAAATAAGCACAGGGCTTCTCTAAGCCTCAGTGAGGTTGGCCAGCGCTGAACAGAGCTGATCAGGTAGAAGCCTTTGTGGGTCTGAAAGTGGACAGGCCTTTCATTACATTCGCCCTCCACCCAATTCAGAGCTCTCCTCCTGACAGTACAATTCCTACACAACTGGGATTAGGGTTGGGTGATATGGTGATAGTACTGGTAATTAATAATATTTGGCTAGTAACGTGGTATTGATATCTGACAGTGACTAACTGGCAATTATTGTCTTCATTGGCAAAATATGCTTTTAAGCTACACACAAGACAAAAAAGATCTATGATGTCACTTCCAGTTCAGTCTTCTAGCCTACATTTTTGACTAACCACATTGCTATTGTGTTTCAACTGTTCTTGGTGTGCAAGTGTATCAGTGTATGTATAGTTTTTTTTAGGATGTTGGAAGAGTCTATATTATCATTTATCTATAAGTGCACCGATTGTATCGGCCGACAATTGGTATTGGCTGATACAGCAACAATCGGACATCAGCTAATGGATAAAAATGAACCAATATTTCCCACCATTAAGTTCCTTTAAAATGGCAAACTATATTGCTTTGCACACCTACGTACTAAACAGAAAATTGTCTGCTATATGAAATTATTTTAGAGATGACAACATTTAGTAATGCATTTTGCAAACACTGCTCTGCTAAAATTTCACAAGGAGGATATACTAGTAAACATTTTAACACAACAAATTTGATTGCTCACCTTAAGGTGAAACTGTAAAGTATGAGGGTGAGAGTGAGAGTTTATGAAAAACAAATCTGTTCCAATAAAGAATAAATAAAACTGTGAATTTTACTTGTAATTATTATCAATGTTTTCAGTCCAGATGTAATTAAGCAATAACATACGAGATGGAGTGCAGTTGTACTCCAATCTATCATGGCTATGAATTGGTTGTAGGCACGATAACCACACTCATAGAACGTAATCATAGAACACACTCATAGAACGTACTCATAGAACACACTCATAGAACGTACTCGTAGAACACACTCATAGAACGTACTCATAGAACGTACTCATAGAACACTAATTACTAAGCAAATTATTATTACTATTACAATGAGCCAGAAAGGACCTTTCAGAGAGCAGAAAAAAACAAAATAGTAAACTGCCAGACAGAGGGATGCAAAACAATTAAAACTTTTTAAACTTGAACAGAATCAAGTGTTTTGTGGTCAACAGCCAAAGAGGACTGAAAAAGCATATAGAGAGAAGACAAATTCACTGCCAAAAATCTGTGGCAAATTAAAGATACTTCCAGAAACCCTTCAGCATCAATTGCACATTATTTTTCAAAACAGCAATCCCAACGGAATCTTTGGAAGCACTGGTTATGGTGTGCCGCGTGACATTGCTAAGGTCACAAAGGCTGAAACATGATCTCCACTCAATAACGTACACAAGATAAATAATTAACACTGGGCATGGATACATCTCAAGAATGATGTTACAAAGGTTTTGTGGACAGATGAGATGGATGGACTAGTGGATGGACACCCTCTACAAGCATCAACAAGGGGATGGAGGAGACATGATGCTATTACCAGTGATGAATTTGCTGGATCTTTCTGACTTGCAGATGGTTTAAAAATTAACCACAAGATCTACTCCCGATTTTTAGAAGATACCTTCTTCAAACACTGACACAAGAAATAGTAACAGCTATCAAAATATAATGATATTCATAAAGGACAATGCTCCTTCCCATGAATCAAAGTATTCCGTAGACTGGCTAAGAAAGGCTTGAAAGGTGATTGAATTATGACCAGGCCCCCTTCATCGCCTGACTCAACCTCCATTGAGAATTACCGGGTGTTACTAAAGTGTGAGATCGGCCGACATGGCAAGCAGTACACTTCTCAGAGCAGCATCTGGGAGGCGGTCCTAGATAGGATGGGAACAAATCAAAAACTTGATTGGCCCAATGGACAACAGGCTCATGATGGTCATTGAGAAGAAAGGTAGCTATGCAGGACATTAAACATGCTGAAGAAGGGCTGTATAGAACAACTGATTGTTTGTTATAATTTATATATACTGAATAACAAAAACTGTTTCTCATTATTTCAGTTGATGGTGAAGAGAGAAAACCCACTTAGTTTATGATGCCTAATAATTGTGCACACTAATAGTAAAGGATTTTTCTTTTATTTTTATTTGTGAAAGTCATTTTCTCTCTAAGTAAATTTAGTTGGAGCAAAAGAAAACTTATGAATTCACTTTTATAAGTCTGCCCAACTTTTGCTTAAAATTATCTCCAAGAATAGTACTTGCCTAAATTATTCTGCACACAGTATCTATATGATGTATACAGTTATAAAATATAGTGCTCTGGGACTCTGGTTGTTTTCCAGAGTTGTTGTTTTCCTATCAAAACATAAACACTTATTTATATTTTTAGAATGTAATTCATTATATTTATGTGGCTGGAGTGTCCCTACAACTTAAGATGGCAAAGCAGCAACCTGCTTCCCAAAGAATCAGTATCGGTGTAATTTTTCAAAATAATTGGCTATCAATGATGGACAGAAATTTCCTTATTGGTGCATCATTACATTTATCCTGATATTTTTTTTTAAAAATTCTTTTTAGCCCCCCCCCCCCAAATAAAAATATCACATATGCTACATGGACAAAAGTATTAGGACCCCTGGCCATTACACATACAGGAACGTTTATGACATTACATTTTAAATCCATAGGCATCAATATGGAGTTGGTCCCCTCTTTGTAACTATGGCAGTTGCCACTCTTTTGTGAAGGCTTTCCACAGGATTTCGGAGTAGGTCTGTGAGAATTTTGCCCATTTATCCAGTAGAACAGTGGTGAGGTCAGGCACTGATGTTGGATGTGAAGGCCTGGCTCACAATCTCCGTTCTTGTTCATCCCAAAGGTGTATGACGGGGTTAAGGTGAAGGCTTTGTGTGAGTCATCAACCATGTCTTTATGGACCTTGTTTTGTGCACTGGGGCACAGTCATGCTGGAGCAGAAAAGAGCCTTCCTCACATAAAGGAATATATGGAAGCATATAATTCTCCAAAATGACCCCGGAACTAAGGGGTCTAGCCCAACACCTGAGAAACAGCCGCATGCCCTTGTCTCTCCTCCACCAAACTTTATAGTGGGTACAATGCAGTCAGGCAGGTAACATTCTCCTGGCGTCCGCCAAATACAGAGAAGTGTGATTTGTCACGCCACAAAACGCATTTCCACTGTTCCAGAGAACAACGGTGGCATGCTTTATACCACTCCATCCGACACTTGCATTGTGCTTTGTGAAGCTTGGATACAGCTGCTCAGCCATGGAAGGCCATTCCATGAAGGTCCCAGTGCAGTTTTTCTGGTGGGGTTATTGCCAGAAGAAGTTAGGAACTCTGCAGTTATTCAGTGACCATAGCATTGGCATCCCATGAGAGAGAGACCACATTTGAATTTACGTAACTCTTCAGAATGACCAATTCTTTCAAAAATGTTTGTAAACCTGACTGCATGGGTTAGGTGCTTGATATTTTTCACCTGTGGCAATCGGTGTTTATGAAACACCGGAATTCAATGATTAGGACGTGTGTCCCCGTACTTTTGTCCATATAGTGTATTATTTTTCTAGATATTGCCCAGTCCAAATTGGAATACTCAACTACTGTCTTCTTACATAAAATTAAAGACTGTGAATGCCTTAAAAGAGGCTATTTAAAATAATCACAGAAACTTAATAAGATATTTATATCATCGCTGTAGATAGAGTGAATGATCATGGTGCACAGAGTTCTGTCATCGACAAACACCAATCTGACCTTTAAACTGAGATCCTGCTGAGGTCAGACACTAGAAATATCTTCTGCGCATTTTTATGGCACACGTAACTGTCCACATATTTAATGACAGTAGACAGCATCTGGCAGAGTGAGTTAGTGACATTTCTTTTTAAAAGGCACTTTCTGAGGAAGGAGACTGAAATGTTTGAATAACTTTAACCTTTCAGGAGAATTAAAGATATCAAATGAAACATCACCAAGGTAACAGGTACACAGAGCAGCCAAGAGAAATACACCCCCGCCCAAATTAATAACTAGTACTGAGTGTCAGCTCAGTGTATTTCTTTCATTTTAGTGAGTAACCGTGATTATTGTATTATACTGTTATTATTTCTTTAGTTCCAGTTAAAAAAATGTCTTTTTTTAAGTTTCTGTTTAGATTTTGTTGGACAGGGAATTTTTAGTGACGTTTTCAGACCCCTTATATTCACTTTTAGTATTAAGATTATTTTTATGTGCTATACATGCTCATCCAATGATTTTACCTTTCATACACCACTGTCCTCCTCATAACCCCAGAATAAAAATACTACTACTAAACATTTTTTTTCTTTAATAGTATTCTTAATTTGTTCATGTTTAACTTTACCTTCCTGGAAAAGCCACCGTTTATTATCTACTTGACATTATTGATATGACTTGCTTAATGCATCGGTTTATATGGTTTTCATCTCACAGAGCAGCGGAAGCACCAGACGGTGCTGTTGATCAAAAATAAACATCTAGTCAGATAAATGTGTTGCTGACAACGTAAGTGTCCCCACGTTCCTTCTCAGGGGTGAGTTTTATAAATAGTGTCACTGTTTGCATAGTATCCTACAAACAGCAGCCTTTGCACTTCCTCTGGCCTCAGCTCACACATAGGAGCCGGCAGGTTGGGTTGGTCAGTCACTGCTGATAACAGTATAATCCAGACCTCTTTTCTCAGATGAACCACACAGCAAAAAGGAGTCTAATGCAGAAGCAGGAATGGGCCACGAGAGTCTTGAATAAACATTCCCTTTGATTCTATTTAGCTTGAAAACCCATAAATAAGACACTTGACACCTGTACACGTCTCCTGCATCTCTGCCGCGTGATCGCTCCATGCCAGCATGCAGGCCTGCCCTCAGTCATGCGATGTGGACATGTGTGCATTAACACATGATTCTTAGCACAGGAGCTGGTGAGTCATAGCACTACCTGACACCAGAGAGCAGATGCAGACTCTCTCAGTGGACTCACTCCAGGTGCTGACAGCCCAAATCTCTCTCAGAAAACATTACTACCACTCCCTGGTGCTGCTGCTGGTGGAGAAGTGAAGGGGCTGGGTTTCACTCAGGCACCTCTGCAAGGGCTTAAACCTCAAGGAATTTGTCTCTGCTGCCACCCTTTTCTGGTATTGTCAGTGTAAAGGACTGAGTATTTCTGAATCTTTTTGTCTTTGCATTTTGCCTTGACAGTATGTAGAACTGCACCACACTATGTAAAATTCAGGACATCCTCTGAAAGTCAAACAATGACCAATTTATCGGTATAGATGCTCCTCTACTTACAAGTTACAAACGTTCAACTTATGAACTTTCAGACATGAGCGAAGAGGACTGTAAGCCCAAATTCTGTTAATTGGGCTCCTGTTTCCTGTCCGCAACATAATTTGTTTTTTCTGCTCGCCAATTCTGCCTAGTACGACTTCTGGCCGCTACTCCGACCGCACAGCAGAGTAGCGTGCATACTCCCAGTATCCTAGTTCTGTGTCGTTGCATATACCCTTAAATGATGTCGAATAAGGACGTTTCAAGTTACGAACGGCCATTCGGAACGTATGTCATTTGTAAGTAGTGGAGCTTCTGTACATTTCAAAGGAACTTCAACAAACCTCCCTACGGACCTGCACTATGGAGGCCAGGTGAGTGGCAAGTGCAGGTGGCAGTGACAGAAGGGCAGGTACTCACTGGCTTGTTTTGCCTTGTCCATGTAGGTGATGGTGAGCTCCTCATCCACAGGGTTGTCCACTGGCCCCACCATTGGCACCAGCTGCTTGCTGGAGGCCAGCTGGAGAGCTTCTCTGGCCCGTTCAGGGGAGACCAGTGGTGGGAGGCTGGAGGGCTCCTGGAAGCCACTGTCCACCTCTGCCCTTCCGTTTTGTGGGTTCTGATCGTCTGTGTTCATCAAAGAGTTCTTGGAGGTCTCCATCTGGAAGGACCATTCGCCTGGCTCGGGCTGATAAACCACCTGCTTTTGTGCTACCCCTGGAAGGTTCCCTGATGGCAAAGTCCATTCGTGCTCCCTGCCATTGGTCATACGGCTCCCTGGAGCAGGAACATAGGGGCGGGCATCAGGGGCGCTGTCATAGCCGCTCATCTCAGAGGTCTCTTCTGGCGACTCCCTGCCTGTGGCCCTGGCTGGCATGGTGCTAGGGCTCCGGCGCTTCTGTCTTCGCTGTTTCTCATGCGTCACATCCACGTCGCTGTCTGTCTCACAGTAATAAGCCTCGCTGCTCTTTATGGAGGTCGGGCAGTCCTGTCTCGTCCCGCTCTCGCTGCCCAACTTGGGGCATGCCCTTGACACTAGCTGGGGGGGTTTTGGAGACTTGGGCCTTAGGGAGGCCCGATACTCCTTGTCAATCCTTGGGGATGGAGCCCTGGTCAACAGCACCACTGACTGGAATCCCACTGGTACTCTGTGGAGAAAGCTTCACAGTAAAAATTCACCATATTCATTTTTTGTTTTTGCATTAATTGTTAAGCAACACGATATCATTAATTATGAATTATTATTAATACTAAATTAATACCATTAAGATACCATTCAGACACAAGATACCATTGATGCAACAAGGTATTATATGACAATAAATATGAAGCATCATTATAATAAAAAAAAATGTTTTATTTTTTATACTGTAAATTTTGTTTCAGTGAACTAGCGCTGAAAAGTTTGAAAATGGGTTAAACTCATGAATAATATTAATATGAATATTAATATTTCATAAATAATATGAGGTTTGGGATGACTTTTTGAAAAGCCTACTTCTGGCCCAGTCAGATGTCTGCCCATGTCTGAACATGTCTGAACACTCAGCCGCCCAGTTCTGACCTTTTGACCCGCAAGTATAGCGTCCCAGGGGAGCTGTCGATGAGGTTCATGGCTTGCGCATGGGACAGTCCATTACACGGGCTCTCATTGATGGACACCAACTCATCAGCCTCGCGGAGACCTGCCCGGCACGCCTTGCTGCGCTTGCGCACCTGTTCCAGCAGAGGGAGACACAAAGAAAGCAACCAAATGGAAGTGTTACCAGAGGGCGGGTGGCCACAGGAACAGATCTCTGAACACAGAAGCACAGCAGTAATGGTGATATTTTCTATTTTGAGAAGCCAAGATATTTTGTTTAAGAAGGGGAAAAAGTCCCAACAGGCACAGGACCAAAGAAATACAAGAACATAAGAAATTTGCAAATGAGAGGAGGCCATTCGGCCCATCAAGCTCATTTGGGGAGAACTTAGCTAATAGCTCAGAGTTGTTCAAATCTTTTCTAGCTCTGATTTAAAGGAACCCAGGGTTTTAGCTTGCACTACATGAACAGGAAGGCTATTCCATACTCTGAAATTCAGTTTAAAATGTTCTCCTGCTAATTTCCACCTATGGCCACAAGTTCTAGTATTTAAACTAATATTGAAGTAGAAATTTGGCTGAACAGCATCCAGGTCCGTTAGAATCTTATATACTGGATCGTGTCTCCCCTTAATCTCCTTTGCACAAGGCTGAACAGATTCAGCTGAGCTAACCTCTCTTCATAACACATTCCTCTTAAGCCAGTGGCCTGTACTATGGAGCAGGGTTACTGGCTTATCAGGGTAACTTGTCGGATTTAGGGCAGTCTGGGCAAAATGTAAGTGAATGAATATGAAGTTTATTTAAAATATGGTACCTTAAATCCGACAAGTTACCCCAATAAGCCAGTAACCCCACTTCGTAGTACAGGCCCCAGGAATCATTCTTGTAGCCCCACGTTGAACCTTTTCCAAGGCAAGAATATCCTTAAGGTATGGTGACCAAACCTGCACATAATATTGTAGGTGGGGTCTTACCAAGGAATTAGCATAACCTTCCTTGACTTAAACTCCACACACCTAGAGATGTAACCCAACATCCTACTGGCATTTTTAATTGCTTCCTCACACTGGCGAGAGTGGGACATGGAAGCATCAACATACAGACTGAGGTCTTTCTCATAATCAACTATCGTTATTTCAGTGGAACCCATAAAATATCTGTACATTTCTGCTCCCTGCATGGATTACCTTACATTTATCTACATAAAATTTCATCTGCCAGGTATCGGCCCAGTCACTAATTAAATCCTGATCCTGTTGTAGCCTCTGTGCTGTTAGTTTAGTATCTGCTCCAACACCCACCTTGGTGTCGTATGCAAATTTAACCAGTTTACTGTATGCATTGGTGTCAATATCATTAACGTAAATTAGGAACAATAGTGGTCCTAAAATTGAACCCTGCGGTACCCCACTATGAACACAGGCCCTCTGTGACATTGTGCCTCTAATTACTACCCACTGCTTCCTGTCTGTTGACCAATTTTCGATCCAAGCTGCTCTGGAATCCTTCTTGCATAACTACCATTTGTATCAAACTTGAGCCGTCTCTTTCTGATGATAGATGCATGTATCTTGACATCAACTGTGGCAAGAGCTTCCTGTATGTCCCATGATGACATTTTAGGATTTTTGGAGACTTCTTTCAGCATCTTGCAGTCTGCTCTTAGGCTGAACTTGCCTGGACAGCCTGACATGGCCATGTTGGCAATTGTTTTAAGTGTTCTCCACTTGTAAATCATTTTCCAAACAGTGGAATGGCTGTTTCCATACTCTCTTGAGATCTTTTTATATCCTTCCCAGACTCATATGCATCTACAGTCTTCTTTCTGAAGGCTCCAGAGAGCTCTTTGGATCTCACCATGTGATACCACTCACTTCAACAATCAAGAGCAAACCAAACTAAATGTCTGTGGTTTAAATAAGACAGGCTCCACCAAAAAGCTCTCAACAATGTTCTAATCATCTTAGGCTAAATTGTGCACCATAATCCAATTCTAGGAATTTTAAATAATAATTGAAAATTGGCATCGTAGTTCATTTCTTCTGTTAAATTTATTTCTTGTTTTTGCATAGGTGATGCAATTACATCACCTTTATCTACAGATATGATTTGAAAGAAGATTTGATATTGATATGTTGATATTTCTTAATGAAGAACTAAATATTTAATGGGATATCCTAATTGTTTTTACATGACTGCATGTGCTAATGGCCACTTTTCAAGCATTAGTACTGTCTGCATACTAGCCATTCTGTCTGAGTTAACTGGAAAGCTCTTCAACAGATATCCACACATTTAATTATATCTTGCAGCTATATATAAATAGAGTAGGAAGGTGACATTTATACCAGACAATGAGGATTGTGTGAGAAGATGAGTCTGTTAGCATGTTAGCAATTGCACCCCCAAAAGAAAATGCAATTTGAATATATTAAAGTTAGTGTATGTGATTTTAATCTAATCTAATACACTTTTGTCAAATTCAGCAAATCTCCCGAGAGTTTGATAGCCGTCAATTCTGTGTGTGCGCGCTGAAATAAAACCTGGTGTTTCTATGCAACTCCAGGTCTATAAATGGGAAAAAAACAAAATGACTTGGATGGCACCACACAGTATTGTTCCAGGCAATCAGCAACAGAGGGTGTTCATGCTCATGCTCAGAACATAGGAAGGGAAGATAGAGGAGGAGGAGTAGGTTCAGAGCGATGTGAAGCATGGGATTGGGTTGTATGGCTCAGTCTGAATTACTTAGTGCTTTCTCCCCATTTACAGAGTCAGGTAATGAACTTTGAGGTGAAAATTGCTGAATTTGACAAAAGGTGTAATGGATTAAATTCACAAATCTTATTTATAAGTTTGTCTATCCCTCTATCCATTTTCTATACCTGCTTGTCCCATGCAAAGTCATTGGGGTCCAGAGCCTATCCTGGATGCTACAGACACAAGCTAATGAATAACCCAGGATGAGCTGCCAACCCATTGCAGGGCACATTTTAAGATAAAATTAAATTACATTTTAAAGTTATATTTGAAGATGCTGCTTGTGTTAGTCATATCAGTGTCTGATAATTTATTGTAAATGTAACTTTTTATGTGTAGCTCAGTTTGGCATAGTCTGTATTGAATGACTGGTTGGGCTCTCTCACCTTGCACCCCCTGGGAGGAAAGCCTAGAGTCACTTGTGTCAGTTGGTGAGGTTGATGAGCTCTGGGGATGACATTCATCGCCACGGATGAGTGGGGATGGAGTAACCTTAAAGGTTTACAAGCAACCTACCACTCAAAAAATGATGTCTGCATCTGGGCCACCAGAACAAAAGTGGATTTCTTGCACTTTTGACTGGTGCAGATCCAGTTACTCCAAAGTGTGTCCTGTTTGTGGCAAAATCCTTGAGTACTGCTACAGAAACCAAGGCAAGGAGCGCCTGTCCGTCAAGCCTGAAATCAGAGAGAGCCCCACGGCTCTCAGGCTCGCTGGTGACAAACATAGCCTTTCTCTTAATGAGCTTGGCTCCCCAGAGATGTCAGGCAGATGGTTTCACAATTTGGACGGATTCCGCTGGGTCCACAGAACCGCTGGAGGAACCAACTTCCTTTTATGTGTAGGATACATGATCATGAATGGGCTGGAACCTGAAAGTTGAAAAGTCTGAGAGTGACAAAGAATCCCCCTGAGGATCTACTAACCTTGGAATGTAATAAATGGTCATGACCTGACGAGCATGAAAACTGAGATGAATTTTCAAATGTCAGGGTGGTCTCATCATCAGGCTAATTCGAATATTACTAACCAGTATTTCAAGAAGTTTCTGTCCTGAATTTCCTGATGAACATCATAAGCCCAGGGGCTTTTGTACCACCGGCATCCAGGCTTGCATCTTATGTATAAGTTTAATATTCTACACCCTAATTCTGTTACAAATCACTAATCACAATAGAACTTTGTTTCAGTTACTTCCGATTGCATTATTTCCAGAAAATATTAATCAACTGTATGCCTATAATATGTAATAAATCAAATATCAGAGGTTGAACATAAGAAAGGGGAAAAATGACTAGGAGATGAACCGACAAGAAGAGACTGAGTGAATGTCACATGTATCAATGGTGGACCTGATACCTCAGAAAACCCATTGAGGAATGTCATTTACTTGGCACAAGTTCAGGGATGGCTCATGGGCATGAAAGTGGCTGATATGTCAGTCTCGAATCACGATAGCCCCACATGCAAAGATACTGCACTGGCCCATATGCCCACCCCAGTACCACATTCTGAATAGGACGCCATATGATAGAGCTCTGACCATTCATCAGGTACTCTATTTGTTGAAGTCCTGTAGCTAAACAAGTAGAGCATTTTGCTGATAATGCAAGGATCATGGGATCAAATCCCAGGGAGTACACACAAATTGTAACCTTTCCCTCAACTGTAAGTCACTTTAGATAAGTATTAGATAGAGTTCCATAATATGGCATGATTAGGGAAAGCTAAACTGTTCATGTGAAATTCCTAAATCAATTTCATTTCTCATCACCAGAATTTAAATGCTCTGTGGTCCTGTAATGTTTTTGGCTGTTGTGGATGCACTGAATGCAGAACCTGCCTGCCTAATCCAGGTCTCAGTGATAACATCAAGACCTTGTTTAGTTCAGCTCTCTGAACATTCCTCCCATGAAAACAATGTACCTCACAAGGTCAAGGTATAGTTGATGTGATAACAATGCAGAAAGTTAAGTAAAAGACCTTTGACACACACACCCCTGCTTTACCTTCACAAACATCTGTAGGACCATGCCACTTTTCAAGGTGACCCAAAAACTTTCCATAACCCTTTCAAATTCATTTTAAGATGAACTGCAACACAGCTGACATTTTTGAAACAATGCAACAATTATGAAGCTACTCGTAAAGTACCATTGCAATAAAATATTTAAGCTAGGGCTGTCAAAATTAACGTTTTAATGCGGATTAATCCATCATCATGATTAATCTGATTAACATTTTTAATGCAATTAACCCATCTGCAGTGCAGAATGATTATGTATGTTCCTAGTCTCCCCTAGTGTTGTCAAGCCTTTGTGATTGTTAATGTCCCTGGTTCATGGTCTTGTTAAATGTAAGTTATTTCATCTGTTTGATGCTGTTCTATGCCTTTGTTGATTAGTTGTTCACACATGCCCTTAGTTAATCTTAATCAGTTTATGAAAGTCCCAGCCTTTGTTCATTGCCCAAGTTAGTCTCTGAACTGCAAGTGGATCATCCACCTTGTTCCTGCCTGCACCATGCCCCGTCGTCATATCAGTAACAAGGTTCAATATTGACTACATGTCTGGAAAGACAAGAACAGTGCTTCACATGAGCAACTGATAAGACCTGGAGGGGCTTTTAAGTGTTAGAGGAGGAATCAGAAGCACTTTAGGGACCCCCGATATCAACAGGCTGAGCTGTGACCTTCAAGATGCATCAGTCCTGTCCAGCCACCCAGAGTCACTGTTTCATTAACAGGGAAAAATGTGTTTCTCACAGCTGACGCTAAAGAAATTCTGTCTGGGTGTTCATCACACACAAAAAGAAACTGGCAACCGCGTGACCCACATACAGCGGGGTTAGGAGAGGAACCTGCTGAAATAATGGGTTAATGAGGAAAGCTAAGAAACTACCAGAGATGAAGACCTGGGCCATTCTGCTGGGAAGTTCTCTTTCTTTGTTTTTTGAAAACACCAGAGTCAGGACTTTTGAACAAACTTTAAGGTGACATGAATTTCTTGACATGTTTAAGTATCACCAGACCACATCACACTCATGTCATGCTCATAAACTGTATGGACAAAAGTAATGGGGCATACCTCTTAATCAGTGAATCCAGGAGTTTCATTCAGACCCATTGCCACAGGTGTATCAAATCAAGCATCTAACCATGCAGTCAGGTTTACAAACATTTGTGAAAGAATGGGTCGTTCTGAAGAGCTCAGTGAATTCAAGCATGGTACTGCCATAGGATGCCATCTCTTGGAAAAAGTCAATTCATAGAATGTCTTCCATGCTAGATATTCCACAGTCAACTGTCAGTAGTATTATTGCAAAGTGGAAGCGTTTAGGAACAACAGAAACTCAGCAATGAAGTAACATACCACGTACGTATGCTTAAGTGCATATTGCATGAAAGTCGTCAATGCTCTGTTCAACTACATCTACAACTCCAGAGTTCCAAACTTCCCCTGGCATTAACCCCAGCAAAAAAACTGTGTACTGGGAGCTTCATGGAATGGGCGTCCATGGCCGAGCAGCTGCATGCAAGCCTCACCAAGCGCAATGCAAGTGTCGGATAGAGTGGTGTAAAGCATTGTTCTCTGGAACAGTGTAAATGTGTTTATTGCAAAGTGGAATCATTTAGGAACAACAGAAACTCAGCAACGAAGTAGAAGACGTACAGTACAGTAACAGAGTGGGGTCGCTAAGTGATGAGGTGAATAGTGCATGACTGTGCCCCAGGACACAAAACAAGGTCCATAAAAACATGGTTGGGTGCATTTGGTGTGGAAGAACTATACTGGCCCACACAGAGCCCTGATCTCATCTCCAACAAACACCTTTGGGATGATCTAGAATGGAGACTGTGAGCCAGGCCTTCACAACCAACATCAGTGCCTGGCCTCACAAATGCTCCTCTGAATGAATAGGCAAAACGTCCCACAGACACACTGCAAAATCTTGTGAAAAGCCTTCACAGCAGAGTGGCAGCTGTTATAGCAGCAATTGGGGCCCAACTCCGTATTGATGCCTATGGATATTATAATGGGATGTCATAAAAGTTCCTGTAGGTATAATGACCAGGTATCCCAATATCTTTGTCCATATAGTGTATATGTCAACCTAGCTGCAGTGAAAACAGTGAGATAGGTGACAGTAAACCTGTAAAATTTGAAAACAGTGAGTCATTAAAAATATTGGGGTCCCCTTAAACTTGCTGTGATTGCAAGGGTAATAATTGTGAACTTTGGGTGGCAACATTAAAACTTGCAATTTCTTCTCCTGTGATTTCTGCACTGTGATTTGTTTGGTTCAGGCACATGACAACCCATGAGATTTACCTCTCGCAGCCATGATCTAGCAAAATTCAACAACCTTACATTACATGCCAAAACACATTAATACAATGAATGGTAATTCCAGCCCTGGCCCATTCATTTTCAATGATACATATATGCAGATGATACTCAACGACCTAGAGAGCAAAAGCTTCACATGGGTGCTTCAGACTGGAACTGGATTCCAGGTCAAAGAGAGAAGGTGACCCCTTTAAATCCAAACTTAGACCTGGACTCAGTACTTCATCGCAGCAGTGTCACATTAGAAACATACTTGTCAAGTCAGTGGGACATAAAAACAACACGTAGAAGTTCTGAACCTTGACTGTGTATGTGTAAAGAGGTCCTTATACACAGATGATATCCATGAGTATTCACACATGGGGTTGAAATCTCAAGTGAGTCTGATTTCCTTACAGTAAAAAGTAAAAAACAATGAAATAGTGATATTTACACCTCTCACATATACATGGCAGCATGACTGCATTTAGAGCGGCGTGGCCAATATCTTCTTCAGACTCATAATATCTTAAACTCTTAAAGAATATCTCAAACTCTTTCAGAAGTCCTGAAATGCTCTCAGATTGTACTTTAACACCATCTGGCATTAAATGTCCATTTATCTTATATGTTTCTATGCCCCTTTCATGCCAAACACCTTGTCTTGTCAGCATTCAGCCCACTTGACATGCTCCCTACGTGCCTGCTTGTCCTGCTGGTCTCTTACCTTTGCCACCTGTAGTGGTTTCTTCTGTTCAGCACCACCTTGGAGCCTGAAGCCCCATGGTGCCCCTCCTGACAGGGTGATCATGACTTCCTCCACCACCATCGTCCAGCTGTATCACCGTCCCTCTCCGGTTGCTTGCCTGTGGGGAGCCTCAGCAGCGCTGACCCATGTCTGAGGCAGCTCTCCGTTTTCCGGAGACTCCTGTAGCTCCTTCGCCACAGAGCCGCGGCACTCACAAGCTTCCCTTGGGCTCTGGTAACCTGGGCGGACACATGTGCTTCAGCACTCCCACACCCACATTCACACACAGATCGAGCGAGGGGGTCTGTGAAGGTGCAAGCGAGGGGGGGGGTTAAAATAGAGATAGCGGCCCTGGCCAGAAAGGCTGCTTACGCTGTGGAATGTCTTCTGGCTGGGGGGGCATGGACCACCCTTGTCAGCCACACATGTCCTGTCAATCTGACACCCCCCCCCCCCCCCAAGATTAGTGAATGCAGATAGTCTATCCAAAAATAGGTTCTTACTTCTGTAGCTTTGTCTGAGCACCTCCAGGCCTGCTCCTGAAGTGGGGAGGGGGTATTATTTTGGGAACATGATTCCAGTTAAAATGTGATGCAAAATAAAAGTGTGAAGATTTAGGGAAGATGAATAGGGGGACCCTCTACTGGGTAAGAAGAAGAGCGTGGGAGAACAGGGCTGGCAGTACATTAATAAACAAGGTCATATTTAATTTGGATAGGAAACTGAGCATCAAACCTGTCACCTATAACAACTTGTATTTCATATCATTTGTAATTTTTAAATACAAATAGTTTACGACTGTGGTTTTTAAAAATAAGACCTGTTTCGCTGTAAGATTAATCATGTTACCCTGGCCAAAGAGCAGTAATTTTGGCCCACTGCTTCCCAGCCCTCCGTCCCAGAGCCCAGGCAAGTCAGTGCGCTTGGATACCAACCCAGGATCATCAAGACTGCAGGCCTCATCACCGAGCAGAGGACATAGCAAATTACAACAGTAAACAAAGTAAACAAACTTAGGAACTGAGGAAGATTGTGTTTTCTAGCAGTGACAATGCACATAGCTGTGCTGACTGCGACGGATATTAAAGCCATTTTCTTTGTTCTTTTCAGTTTAAATAAAGTAATGAACACCTTCACACTGGGCCCTTCTCTCATGTTTTTCAGACGTAATGCTCTTTGCCACTTTCATGTCCTACCACTACCAGCTACAATGTATGTCAGACCATTTATATAACTAGCAGTAGTACTTGAGTCTAACATAGATTACATCACATTTTTTGACTGATGCTTTTATCCAAAACAAAAGAAAATGCAGAGCCAGCCAGTCTATCCACACCTCCAGGATAGAGGTCTTTAATGTTCTCCCTTTGTCATTCACATTTCCTCCCCCAATCCAGACATGCAGTTAGGTTAACTGGTGTCTCTAAATTAGTGTGTGGCACCCTGGCCAGAGTTTATCTCAGCCTTTATATATTTCAGTTTAATAATTATGCACAAATATGTATACTATACATAGAAATGTTTAATTAGGCTATTAGAAACATACTGTTCCACCTCATTTGTACATCATGTTTTAAACATTTTTGAGAATATCTTTCAAGAGAGTATATATGAGTAGCAAATGCTTTACATGCTCCACAATTTTTTTCCCACTGGCACGAGCAGGAACACTGTCAACACTTGGTTGCGATAACAGCCCCTTGTGTATCACATGCTGTAGCGAGTGCGCAAACAGCCCAAGCTATCAACTCCCAAATCATCTATTGCTTAGATCATATTGTTTATGATGTCTTGCACAATTGTGTGTGTTTTATTTAGTGGTATTATCCGCTAAATGCTGATTCCACCTCTCAAAACTTTGTTTTAACAAAGATTGCTAATCACTGTGCTACTAGTTGATGATAAAAGCATAAAAAATGTCCCTCATGTTATAGAAGGCCATTAAGGCCAAAACATCTTAAACAGCATCATTCGGTGCATGGACTGTCTGTGATCTACAAGTGTGGTGAAAAGATCACCCTATTATTAGAAAGAAAGAAAGAAAGAAAGAAAAGAAAGAAAAGAAAGAAAAGAAAGAAAGAAAGAAAGAAAGAAAGAAAGAAAGGAAGGAGCTGGTTCTTGCACAAGACCTGTTACGTCCCATGTTAGGTGAGCAGGCAGGACGCAGTGAAGGACGAATCGGACATGCGGAAATCCAAAAGACGGGGTTTATTTAGGGCAGACAGACCATAACTAAGGACAAAACTTCAATGACAGACCTAGGGAAACAGACTTGAATGCGGACTAAATACAGGATGTGACCTCAGAATAAACGCGAGACAGCTGATACAATGGGAATTGACACGGGGTTAACGAGGAGGGCGTGGCACACACGAGGACTGGATGTGCAGGTCATGACAAGAGCCAGCTTCCATCATTTATGAAAAAGGAGATGGCTCATAGTTTGGGGTGCCAAGTGTCAAACTCTCATATTCGCCCACAAAATTCATTCATTCCCAAAATGCATTTCATCCATGAAATGATTGTGTATCAATTACAAAATGCATTCTGTCCACAAAATGGCTTTTATCTGTCCACAAAATGTGAAGTTCTGATATCAACTCTGTGCAGAAAATGAAACATTCCTGGACAAAAATACGCAATTGACATTTAGCACCCCATATTATAAAACCAACTGGTTTGTGACCAACACACACACACACACACACATATATATACATGTTTAACGGAGGTGTTCATGGTTCATGATGACATTGTATGGAAGGCCATTAGGGCCAAAACATCTTAAACTTTTCATCTAGAGCAAAAAGGGTCTGGCTACAGGCATCATGACTTATGATGCCAAAATGAAGCACCCATATTAGGAAAACTGGTTAAATAGATAAATATAACTTGTAAAGTATTCTACTGGGGAGCAAGAATGCAGCGTTATAGGTGGGAGCGTGTTTTCATGCTCTGTCAGACTTTTGTGAGGCCAGCAGCTAAACAAGCTATATCATCAGTATTTTCTGATGTAAAATATGACACATTTTTTTGGTGTTGAGCTTACTGTCTGACCTGTTGCTGGAAAAAAAATAACAGAAGAAATGGATCTATCTCAGACCATAGCTAGCAGAAAGCTAACACTACTAGTAAGTCCAAAAATATTACTTTGTCGTGGTTTGATCTGGAACCTAATGGTTGCAACGATGTTTTAACTCAGCCCCTGGCAAAAACGCTGGAGAAACTTCCTCCCCTTAAAAAATCCAAACAAGATCAATCAAAAATGATAGATAGTTACACAAACACGTATAGCCTGCCAAACTTTATAATTTCCCGAATACCAGAATTTGGTAATAAAACTTTATTGTAAAAGCATTAAACACAGCGTTGCCAACTTTGGCCAGCTGGCTGGTGTGAGATTTTCAGTTCAAGACAAGTCTGCACACTCTTTTACATGTATGTAACAGATTTATTGCCTTGCAAATACTATGGTTTGCAAACTACCCCAATGCTTTTTATGCAGCTAATTATAGGCTTATAAAGAAATATTATAGATTTGCTGTAAGATTACTTGTGTGTGAGATTCAGAACATTGGCAACACTGCAGACATAACTATACATGTATTGGACACTCTAAATTTGCATTTCGCTACAAACACATATCCAGTGCATCTGGTCCTTGTGTTGTCCATATCAAATAAAACAATAAATATACTATCCAAAAATAGAAACCATTTCAAACAAATCACACTCAAAACAGAATACAGTGTGCCACCTAACAAAAGTAAAAAAATTACAATGTGTAAAACAACAGCATCAGTACGTCAGGGTCTGCACCTGTCTGTCCTAGGCTTTCACGTCTCCTCCCCGTTTGGCCAGCAGATGTCACTGGCCATCCTAGTCTTCCTCATTGTCAAAGTCCTTAGTGTGTTTCCCCTATTCCCTGGGCTGGGCTGTTGCATGGCTCAATGAGCTGAATATATGGCCCCTATTACCTCTGTCATGTGTTTAAATCCTTCTTCCCCTGTTATTGTAGATTTTGTTTCTCTAGTGTTTCATTTATTTTTCTAGTTCCCACGTTTTGTGATTAATATTCTGTTTTGGTTTTTTGTTTTGTGTCTTGATTCTGTTTTACCTGCCTTCGTTATTTTCCCAGTATTTAGATTCTGTTTTCCTTTTTGTCAGTTTCTGAATTTCCCTGATTTCCTTGATTTAATCATTAATTTCACCTGTTTTTTGCCAGCCCTTGTTAATTGTTCTCACCTGTCCCGCATTATTCTTGTCCGTCCTCTGTATTTAAGTTCCTGATCCTGCCCTGTTTCTTGTAGAGTCATTGTTGCTGATGTTCTTATTGCTGGTGTGTTTGCTATTTTTGATTCCCTGCCTGTGCAAGCAGTTTCCCTTTGTAGATTATTTTGTTCTGTTATTTTGCATATTGTTTTTTTTTAGTTTTGACCCCTTGTGGTCTGTTGGTTTTGTAGTCTCCAAGTATTCTTATTTTCTGTTAATAAACCCCTGTTTTGCAGAGCTGCCAGTGCACTGTCTGCCTTCCATTTCTGCCTGCACCATGACCAGCCCCTGCATCAGAAACTCCCAAGTTCATGACACAGTCAGTGTGTGGAGTGCATGTGGTTGAGTAGTGTGGTGAAAAGATCCTCCTCCTATTCTTTTGTATTAAGTGACAAAAAGGAATTGGCCCTTAAACAAGAGCAGACTTTATTGTTTTTGAAAAAGGAGTGGGCTCATAGAACTAACTTGTTTATGACCAATGCACACAAGCATACTTAATGGAGGTGTTCATGTTTCATGATGACATTGTACTGCATAAAAACTATGCTACTGCATTTGGGGTGCAAAGGAAAATGGCTCTTTCTTTTAAACTGTAATCATAGGGTACTTCATTAAACATACAGTCATGGCTGTAATTATTGGCACCCCAGGATTTTTTTCCAGAAAATGCACCATTTCTCCAAGAAAATAGTTGTAATTACAAATGTTTTGGTATAAACATCTATTTTCTTTATGTGCATTGGAACACAAAAAAGCCGAGGAAAATTCAAATTTGACATGATGTCACACAGAACTCCAAAATTGGGCCATCACAACACTAATCATTTATGTAATATTGTCATGCCAAACGGGGACGGAATGGAGATAAAGGCGCAGACATCAGGGTATCGGGAATACGGGATTTAATTACAGGTAAGGCAGGCAAAAGTTTTTCCTTGCCACTGTCGCCTATGGCTTGCTCACTGGGGGCTTTGGGTGGGGATGCTGTAAAGCGCTTTGGGAT
>JABFEB020000060.1:18566603-18579153 GCA_019775895.2 Stomatorhinus ivindoensis
CTAGTGGTGGCACCAGGTACTGAATAAATAGGGCTTGAATGGGCGTGTTTTCTGTGAAATCTTGACACGCCTTTCTGCCACGAGAGGGAGGGGGGACTACGCCATCCGCAAGGCAGCCGCACGCCATTCGCACGGTAGCGGCTATTTCAAGTGGCTCCCTCTGTATATATATCATATCCCATATATATATATATATATATATATGAGTAGACAAAAAAGATTTTTTTTTTTGTATTTCAACTTACAAAATATCAACCCGTGTATAATATGATTCCTTAGAAAACACTGTTAGATGAAATTTTGAATATAGACTTGAGTAAATTATGTGATTTCTGTGTTGTATTTACAAAACAAAAGGGGCTAAGTGGCACAGATGAGGGGGGGGGGGGGGCTCCCTGCTTGGAGATTGCGAGGAATTCTAGTGTTGAGCGGCTATAGGCTTCGCTACTTCCACCTTGTGGTATTTTTTCCTTATGATAATTTTATTGGAAAATAACCCCATCATACCCTGGGGAGAGGCTATATATGGTAGTCTGACAATATTTTCAAAGGCAACAGTACAGTCCTGAAAAAGTCCTCCAGCTCTACTTCTTCCAAGGGAGGGCGCATCTGTGGAATTCAGGAGATCATTGAAATAGTTCTTCCACTGCCTGACTATATCCCCAGGTCAACAGTTCTCCAGCCCTGCTGTAAACGGTATGGGTAAAGCCTTGCTTCCCCCCCTCCCCGAGTCACCTAACAGTTCACCAGATCCTTTTCAAGGCTGACCAAAAGTGTCCATAGACTTACCAAACTGCTCCTACACTCAAGTTTTTTGCCTCAGCAACTGCCAAAGCCACTTTGTGCTTGGCGTGCCGATACCTGTCAGCTGCTTCAGAAGTCCCACAAGCTAACGAAGCTTCATCAGATTTGAATTGCTCGTTACCAACATGGATAAAGACTTTTAACATTTAACACATACATTCTTGCCTTTAATTTCAACAAGACAAAAGTAATGTCTATTTCCACTGTAAAAATGCTACCTTTGAACTCACCATTGCTGTGTGTCTCCTGTGCCTGCATGTGTATGTGTTTGTGTAAACACCCGACCAACTCTACCTCTGGTTGGCTTACCATGAAATTTTACTCAACCGTAGCCAATTATCATCACTTATGCGCCCCTCCCTTCGCTCCTCACCAAAGAAAAGAAAAAAACTTTGCCACTACTGTGGCTGAAAGCCTGGTTGGTTGAAAATGGCTTAATTACAGTAACATGCCACATGTTATTGTCAGTAACGGTAACAGCGTTGTAATGATGGAAACAATGAGTGGTTAGATTACCCGTTACCGAAAAAAGACTTTTTCTCAGTAACAGTTATTTTAAAGCAGTTGTTTCCATCACTGGCTATGTCAAAATATCACATGGGTTAAATGCAGAGGACACCTTTCATTGTTGTAACCTGTGTCAACAATGACAATCGCTTCACTTCTCTTCAAACTTTTAACCAGTTTCCAGCAACGCAATGTCGGAGCCAGTTCTATACATGTCCACTGCAAAAAAACTGGCCTTGGGCCAGAAAAAATGGCTCCAGCACCATACCACAGAAAAGGTGGTCTCAGAATTTAGAACTGTGATATCACTTGTTAGTGGAATGACGTTTTTTTTATTCCGTGGAAAACAAAAGATTGATCTGCTGGCCAGATTTCCAATAATAAATTTTAAAACCTTGCAGGTTAAATAAAGAAAATATATTGGTGCTCACATGGCAAAGCAATCGAGAGGCAGACAGCAGACCAGTTTTTGGCAAACACTTGTATTGTGTGATATTTAGAAAGTGAGAGAATAAATTCACTTGTATACAGACTGAGGTGAAATATAGCTTTCAAGCAGATGAAAGTGGATAAAGGCAATAGAAACAGGGCTCTGAAAACTGAGATTTAAAGGCTCCATTTTTCCAATTTGGCAACTTATATAAACTTAAAATCTGAAACAGATAAAAATAAATTTAAAAAACCAGAAATCATACAGACCTTTACTCTCACTTCTGCCTATGTAATGTTTCCATTCTGTTCTTTTTTTTGAAACTGAAGGAATCAGCTCAACACTGACACCAGCACTGGTGAGGTTTTATAGATGAATTGAAAGATGTCATTGCTGGGGAATATTACTGTTTCTTTTTTATACATCTCACCTTACAAGTTAGACCTGCAAAGGTACTGCGAATGGATTATGTCTAGATTGATGGTATGTGGTGGTAATATTAAGCAGGCAGCCATAACCTTCGCACTCTTACTGCATTTCTGTGGTTCATTAACATGATCCTTTGTTATGGGTAAGTGATGTGTAGCCTTTTCAGGTCACCTTCTGTCCTTTGACTCATTGAGTCTCAGTGGTGAACCTTGGCATAACAAGTTGGTCCAGAATGGCTCTGATTATTAATTGTGTTCCTGTATGTGTGTTGGTAGGGAAACCGTGGAGGGGGAATCCAAAATCCGAGTGGGCTTCGTCACGTATAACAAAGTGCTGCACTTCTACAACGTGAAAAGCGTGTTGGCCCAGCCACAGATGCTGGTTGTGTCTGATGTGGCTGACATGTTCGTCCCCCTGTTGGACGGCTTCCTGGTCCGAGTGGCCGAGTCCCGGGCTGTCATCCACAGGTGGGAGCTATCATGCTGCCTTCCCCCTAAAGCCTGCCTGCTCAGTCTGCAGCTTGGGGCATTGGCATTGCTCGTCTCCTCCTGTGCCTTTGTCTACTTTGACTTTTGCTCTCCATTCTGACCATGCTGACTTTTCTTCAGTTTGCTGGACCAGATCCCTGCAATGTTTGCTGATACTCAGGAGACGGAGACGGTCTTCGGGCCAGTTATCCAGGCTGGACTGGAGGCCCTTAAGGTGCCGACGCTGCTCCCAATAAGATCCTTGGGTGTGTTTAATACCTCCTGATGGTCACAGGACTGTCATAGCTCATATCCCATTTATGCTGACTTTATAGGTCCAGATTTATGTGAAAATGTCCCCATATGACATGGTTGAACTTGTCATCGTCAGATGACGTGTATGCCAGACACTGGCATCAGTGTAAATAGTAATGGGATTATCACCTGAGGAATAGGTGATAAGGATGCCTTTAGTTTGCTGCTTCTCTGTAACATGAGTGAGCGAGACAGAACAGTACAGACTGGCCCTATGATTCCCCTATGATATACCCCTTCACTGCAGGCGGCTGACTGCGCTGGGAAGCTGTTCATCTTCCACTCATCTCTGCCCATGGCTACAGGCCCTGGGAAACTGAAGAACCGTGAGGACAGGAAGCTTATCGGGACAGACAAGGAGAAGGTGTGTTGTACGAGGGGCAGGGCTTCAGCATTTTAAGGTGGAGACTTGGGGTTTCAGCATGTTGGACAGGGCTGTGTATTGGAGGGCGGCAGAGCTTCTGCACTGGTTCCCTCCATCCATATTAACATGCCGGCTGTTTGGACATACTGCACAAGTAGCCCAGCTGGTTTGTTTTTCTGTACTGGTATTGGTACTAGACCTGTAATCAGTGGGGAAGAGAGCGGGACTGAGGTTTGGTGCAGTGGAGAAGCTTTTTGTATGCCACCTGGCTCACAGAACTTTGCTTTTCTGTTCTCTAGTCTCTCTTCCAGCCCCAAGTCAGTTTCTATGGCAACCTGGCCAAGGAGTGTGTTGCGCAGGGCTGCTGTGTGGACCTCTTCCTCTTCCCGAACCAGTACGTGGATGTGGCCACCCTGGGTGTGGTGCCCTACTATACGGGCGGATCCCTCTACAAGTACACCTACTTCCAGGTAAGGCCTAGGGCTCAGGGTCAAGGGTCACAGGGTTGGAGAGGCTCAGATCGTAGCCCACACATGTCTGTTGGTTCTCAGCCGGCTGCCGATCAAGAGAGCTTCCTGCAGGACCTGCGGCGGAACATCCGCAAACACGTGGGTTTTGATGCTGTGATGAGGGTGCGCACCAGCACAGGTGAGCTGCCGTCTCTGCTCAGCCGGCTCGTGGCATCACCATGCAAGGCCGTAGCAATGGAGTGAACGTTGGTGGGACCAAGGTCGTACTTATAATATATATTGAGGGGAACCTTGCGAGCACATCTGTATATAATGGAGGACATGCCCCCCCGATATGTATTATAATTACAGCCGTGTCACCATGGCATTCCAGCCATGTAAATGAGTCCCCACCCCCCAGGTATCCGTGCCACCGACTTCTTCGGCTCCTTCTACATGAGCAACACCACAGATGTGGAATTGGCTGGCCTGGACTGCGACAAGACCATCACTGTAGAGTTCCGGCATGATGACAAGTTGAACGAGGACAGCGGAGCCTTGATACAGGTAGGGAGTGTGGGGATGAGCCGCCTCACGCCGGAACCCACAGCGATACCATCACTGATCCTGGATTTTGGCTTCAGTCCAGCTGATCTGTAACCTGTTGAATGTTAATAGAAAATGTAGCCAATGTTAATTTTTTTTTTGGGGGGGGGGGGGGGGTGGGTTGTGTTTGAACATGGGCAGTGTGCTGTCCTGTACACCAGTTGCAGCGGTCAACGGCGTCTTCGGGTTCACAACTTAGCCATCAACTGCTGTGCTCAGCTGGCCGACCTGTACCGCAACTGCGAGACCGACGCCCTCATCAACTACTTTGCTAAGTACGGTGAGTGGATGCCGGTCAGCAAAATGCCAGTGCGACTGGGCCATCCTTAAGCCTTTGGAGCTTTGGAGCTCCCTAATCACGGTGAAACGTTTCTTCTTGCCCCCCACACAGCCTATCGCAGCATCCTCAGTAACCCCATCAAGGTTGTAAGGGACAGCCTCATCAACCAGTGTGCTCAGATCCTGGCCTGCTACCGCAAGAACTGCGCCAGCCCCTCGTCCGCTGGGCAGGTAGGACCTGTTCCGGGGACGGGTATTTAAGCTCCGGAGTGCTGTAACTATTAAACACAGTTCCAGCGTGTTCTGTTTGCTCCTCCCTCTCAAAATAGCCTCAACTTCATTTGACTCCATCCCTCCCTGCCTGTCCCACACAGCTGATTCTGCCAGAGTGCATGAAGCTGCTTCCTGTTTACCTGAACTGCGTGCTGAAGAGCGACGTATTGTACCCTGGGGCCGACGTTTCCCTGGACGAGCGGGCCTACCTGCGCCAGCTGATCTCTTGCATGGACGTGGCAGAGAGCCACGCATTCTTCTACCCGCGTCTACTGCCACTGGTGAGGGGTGCATCTTGTGCATGTGTGTGTGCGTCAGCTTGCATGTGCCCACCCTGACCCTCAGTTCGTGTACTCACTCCTGCAGCAGAAGCTGGACCTGGAGAGTGAGAACCTGCCTGTTGCAATGAGGGACTCTGAAGAGCGTCTCTCCAAGGGAGGGGTCTACCTCCTGGAGAATGGCTTGCGGCTCTTTATCTGGGTGGGGGCCAGCGTCCAGCAGGAGCTGTTGCTCAGCATCTTTGGTACCACAGCTTTTGGGCAGATTGACCCCAACCTGGTAAGTAACCCCTGCTGGCTTGTTCTTTCCCTGTGAGCACAGTTATTATGACTTCGGTATCTCCAGAAGGTTATCTGACCAAGTGAAACGTGACGTAGATCTAGCGTTATTGCACAGACTGCTTGCGACAGTAGTTTACAGTCCTCGCCCTTACCTGTTGGCACAGACAGTGCTCCCGTTGTTGGACACTTCGTACTCCAGGAGGCTGAGGAGGATGATTGAATCCATCAGGGCCCAGCGGTCCCGGCACATGAAGGTGAGCAGGGTGTCCTCCCACCCACAGTGCGTGTGTGGGTACACAGAGCTTGCTCACTCTGCTCCTCAGGCTCCCTGTTAATCAGTCTTTGTCATGCCTCTAAATGCCCCCTTTTCTCTCTACAGCTCATGGTGGTGAAGCAGGAGGACAGAATGGAGCTCATCTTCAGGCATTTTTTGGTGGAGGACAAGAGCAGCAGTGGTGGTCTGTCTTACGTGGACTTCCTGTGTCACATGCACAAGGAGATCCGCCAGCTGCTGAGCTAGGAGGGGGAGCCTGGCTCACACTCCCTCCCTGGTGAAAAGACTTTAATCTTTTCTGATAAATTTACTGCCCCATCCATCTCTCTTTACCATTGTCTCTCCTGTGGTGATAAAAAAAGGCCACGATCTGAAAGACCAGTGCTGTTGGCTGTTGGATGCCTCTGGTTCTCTTGGGCTGAATGTCATGCCAATGGGTGCTTTTTTTTTTTTTACTACTGTGTTTGGGAGTGTGGTCAGCTGACCCAAGGCTCGCCTTGACTTTGGCTGGGGAATAGTAAAGTTAGCTAGGTGTAATGATCCAGTTGGCACCAATAGAACACATTTTGTCCCATTTCCAGTCCCTTGGGCGTCCAGTGGCTTGATACTGAGCATTGGAGGGCAGCACTTGTGTTACTCGGTGTCGTTATGGAAAAATTAATGAAAAGTGCCCCCAAAGAGGTGGGGGGTGTCGCACCATGTAGCATGATGTACGTTGTATGTGGAGTGTCGTGGTGTGTCACTGGGGATGGCAGTGCAAGCCACGTAGCAGGGGCACAGGTGCTGTCTGATCGCTGGGCTCCGCGGAAGGCTGGTCAGCCTTGGTAAGTGGCCACCTTCACTGTCAGCGTTGGCATGTAACTTGATGGATGTGTGAAAGCAACAGCAGAGGGAAGCTAATCTGGCCGGCTGTTTGTTTAACACAGGCTCTGAGTCGCCATGTTTACCACCTGCTGGGGGGGCAGTTAATGTCCTTGTTGTAGAGCAAATCTCTTTATAAATGTGTTTTTTTTTTTCTTCTCTCTTGCCTCAGCAATAGTCATTGTCTCTGAAATGTACCTACTTATCCATTGTCTGTGTTGCTTTGTTCTGTGTCGTTTTAAATAACAGGTGGGTGGTGCTTGCCCTCGTTCCCTGGGCATGGGGCAAAGCCTCCACTCCAACACTTTGTCTCTCTGGGACTCGCATTCAGGATTGTGGATGAGTAGCTCACCTATGAATACGTGGGCCTGGCCCAGCTTGGCCGGGCCCTTTGCTGCTACAAAGGGCTGAGCTGCTCCTCCTGATGTGATGTGCAGCTGTGCCTGAGCAATGACCGGCTGGAGTGTGGGGGGCTCTCTCTGCCCCTGGGGAAACCCTCATTGGGGGAGGGGTGCATCAAGACAAAACTGTGACCACATTTCCTCCAACAGGCTGTTGGAATGGGGGGAGGGATGCTGATGGGAGCCTGCTGGTTGGTAGGGACTGCCATGCTGCCCGCCCCCCCCCCCCACTCATTACTTTTGTGGTTCTAGTATCCCTGCTGCTGGTCCATGTCCAGCCTCACACGCCTCCCCACCCTCCCATGTCATCAGCCTTGCATAACAAATGGGACATTGTTATGATTCATCTTTTCCTGCTGTACTTTATAATCTATAAATGTCTGCTGTTAATCTGGGTAAAGGGCTCCAGTGCTGTGACTGTGTCGTGTGCTGTGTCTGCCGTGGCAGTCTTCAGGAGCACGCCTCCGCACCCTTTCATGTGTCATTGCGCTGTACGTGGACAGACTCCGAAAGGAGCTACTGCACCACCTGTGGCCAGCCTTCTCACGCTCAGACCTTCAGGTGTGGCCCTCTTCTCCTCACTAATGCTAGGGGGCAATAAGAAACAGTGGTAGGTAAGGATGGACCAGATACCTGTGGAAGAATAACAATAAGCTGTGGGTTGTCATTAGCTAGATGTGATGTCTGCTTCCCCAGCCCTTTCCCAAAGCTGGTCTCCACCCACTGTGATGCCCTTTCGCCTCCACCTCAGCCTATGCAATGGAGATTCCCGATGAGCTGGACTTAAGCAGAGATTGTTCCCTCCCCTTTTTGCAGCCTCTGCTCTAATCCTGTTGTCTTATTGGCTGCAACTTTGTGTCAAACCACAGCAGACAGTGTGAGGGTGCTGCCCTGCTACCTGTCAACAGTATGTTCGTGTCTGCAAGTCTTAATCCTGCTAATCACCAGCGTAGTTGTACTGAAAAAAATGTGACCATTTCCAAAAAGTCCTTTGCTTTCACTTGATGGCTTCCCCCCTTTACTTCGGTTGTAACTTTGTAATATGCAAATAAACCACATCCTTTGTCCTTGCTGCGTCTGTTGTCTGTAATTCCTCAAGTCTTCTCCTGTTCACATGTTGACACCATGTCCTCCTTGCTGCAGTGCCACTTCAGCAGGGAGCCAGACTACAGAGCAAGTTGTGTTTGTGTGCATGTTTCCATGGTGTAACTTGTTCCCCAAATGAGGGCCACTGATTAGGTGATGGTGGCATTTAATTGCACTTCTGGGATAATTATTATGGGTCCTAGGACTAGGTGCTCGCGGGCAGTCCTCTCTCTCAATTTATCTTCAGAGGTGTACGGTTTGTACCCTCTACTCAGTGCTAAGGTGCCTCAGAAAAGGCTTTTGCTTTAAAACTGCACTTTCTGCAGCACCGTCTTCCTTTTATCTGTAGGACAGAACAGTGATGTAAAAATGAAGCTTTGAGGCCAAACTCCATACAGCAAGGGCGGGTAGTTGAAGATCTGAGCATTTTACTATAGGAAGGCTTGTCAGCTCGTGCTGCGTTTCAAAAATCGAAGTGCAGAAAAACTGCTGCTCTGTTAGTCAAACACAACATGCCACTTTATTGAACTTTTGATCTGGCACACTACATTTGCTTGTGTACCACCACTTATTTAGTAGTGCTAATTTAATAGGTGCTTCTGGTCATAACTATGGGTCAGTCTGGGAATAGCAATAACATCTCATGTTTCAGTACCTGTTACGGCTTCGTGATTCATGTGTTGCAGTAACACTTCTATTCCACCAGGGGCTGACAGTTGTATTTTTCCCTCTCTTGCCACTCGAAAGTTTCCTCAGAGATGTTGCCCACAATGTTGCAATTTTGTATCAAACTCAGTCCCTAATCTGCATCTCACCTTCCTGCCCACCTTCTCAGTCAAAGAATGTCTTCTCTCCCTTCTTCCTTTCTTAGTCCTTCCTGCCTCAAAGCTACCCTGACAGAAATGTATCATTAGTCATTGCTTTTTATTTTATACTTCTGAATAATAGATTGGAATGTCTGACAGTATGGAGTATGGACAGGGAAAGCACTCTGGCTGCCTGAGCAGCTGCTAGGGCTGGGTACCAAACTTCAGTACTTTTGTGGTACCGAGCGAAATGTTCCAGTCCTGGAGGATAGAAAAATTGATTTTCATTCGCTGCCAAATTCTGATACCCAAACAATAAATCTGTGTCTGTGAGCCAATAAGCATGTAGCATACTTGTGTAAAGATGTGAAGTCCCTGATCATTGGCTGTCTAATGCAATGTTACACAAACACAGCATATAGGCTGGAGGAAAAGCTTATGCCCAGAGAGAAACTTGCAAACTGGTTCGTGTGTGTGTTGTTGTTTTTGTTTGTCGTGAATTGTAAAAAATGCCTAAGAAATTAAAAGTTGGCTCGACAGGGATCCAGGCTGCAACCATTCACATTTTGGACCATTTTTTAATATAAATATACTAAAAATGGTATGAATGGTCCAAATTTTTTAACTAGGTGCACCAATACCACTTGCTTTTTGCCCTCCCCAAAAGTGGCTGACCACATCGCCATATATCATATGAAATACCTGTAGAGAGCGAGAAATGTTATGTATGTGCATTCATGTCTGTGTGAGTGAGGTCATCTTGTTCAGTTCCTCGTTGGCACTACTGAGGAGGGCCCTTACAGTGACAAACTTGCTGATTGCTTGACCACAAGCTCTGGCACTAACATGGAAGTTAAAAAAGTGAGTAAATGGAATTATTTTTGTACATGCATTTTGGCAGTTGACGAGGGCAGGGAAACATGTCAACTCTTTAGCGGGATAATATTACATCGTTTTTTTTTCTGTGGAAAATGAAAGCGATCTGCTGGCCAGATTTATGAATTATAAATACGTCACAGGTTGCATAAGTAAAATCAGGGCTGTCAAGCTGAAAGGTAAGGGATAACACCTACCAAGGTGTTATTCAGAATTAATGGATGAGGCGCATGTATACGGAGTGGAATTTTCTGCCAAGTTCATAACTGTCCCAATAAAGTTAAACAGTTAATAGCCACATACCAACCAATCAGAAAATCGCATTTGTTGCATGCGATCCCACTGCAAGCATGTTATTACATGAATGCGTACACATATGAAGTACAGACAAGGTGGAAGTGGCAGAGCAAGACTCAATGAATTCGGTAAATTCACATATTGACCATGAATCACACATGTAGTCTCACTCCAAACTTGAGAGCCTTGGTAAAAAATAAATTGCTGTGTCCCATTATGATCTCAATTGATCCCCCTATTAACCAATAGCTAACAAAATGACTTGTTCAAATAAAAGATTAGTGCTGTGAGGTTTAATGTATTTTTGTTGTCATTTAAATTGATTTAAAATCATTGGTATTGAAAAAAGTACTGTCCAGGAATCGGTATCGGTATCGAAATCAAGATATTGTTCTGATACTGGAACCAAAAATGGTTGAACAATGCCCCACCCTAGCAGCAGCAAAGGTGAAGTCGGAAGCGAAGCCCCATCCGCTCCCCGACATGGCTGGCCCTCTCTTCCCACACCATCTCTGTGTGGCGGTAGCTTTCCCACCCACAAGGCCAACCACTTGACTGGTCCTAACGTCATCTGTCAGGCCTTCTGCATGCACTCTGAACCAGGTTCAAAGCTGTACATGCTTGGCATGATTTTTTTCACAGTTCAGGAACGTAGGAGGTGTTGAACCTGAGAGTGGTTTTGTTACTTTTAATTGTTCTCTAGTTCATTTTCTTCCTTAAAATGGCACAATATGCGACTGGTGGGGGCAATGTTGCTCCTTTCTAGAGAGGTATGATCAGCAGCCCCTGAAGTATGAAAAATGAAACAAATCTGGAGCAGAGGCTGTCAGTGCACACACGTTGCCAGGGGTCAATGCCTTGGTAGTGAGCCTGCGGTGTGACTGCCCATTCTGTTCTGTGCTGCCATGGAAACTGGCTTGGTGACGTTGCAGTGCAAGCCAAGCTGTCCAAATATGCCTTTGGAAACCCAGAGAGGAACTGTTTGTCTTGTTTTCCAGGGACATCCTAGGGAGGGGGGTAGAAAAAGTACTTCACTGTTATATTTCACACAGTCAGCCATGTTCCTTTACACATCACCTTCTGAGTGTGCTTCCTATTTGAGTCAGCCTCTCCCACGGGGCCTTCACAGAAGATGCTGGAGAGGACCAATGTTACAAGACGCTGTGAGGAGGAGACTGGCTGAGGTCCCTCACCAGCGACATAGATACAGGGAGGAATGCCAAGGATACTCCAAGGTTGCAAGAGATGCAGGACCTGAGAGACCCTTGTGCCATAACTAGATATGTTACTGGAAGCAAATGGCTAGTGAGGCTGGTGTGGAGGCACCCGTTAGGTGAGGCTGATGCATTCAGTGGGAGGGGGGAGGGAACAGTACAATAGTCACATTAGGCAATTTTCCAGCCAATACAGTTTATGCGCAAAAAAACCTTAATGCTAAAAAGTGGCCGATGGAAGCATTGTTTAATGCTAAAATTTTGCTGCATGTCAACACAAACTTTTTCCATTTAGCTTTAGCAGATAGTCTTTGTCGACATTTTAGCGAAATACTACAGTGGAAACATTTTTTACGAGAAAGAATGGCATTAAGTTCTGACAGGTGACAGGACATTCATAACGTGTCTTTAGTACAGCAAACACAAACATGCACATGGTGTAAATAAAGTGGTGGACTGTTGTCTTGCTGACAACTAATGTTTCTCTTACTGCTCTTTACTTGGAAAATGTTGCCGGTTTGTATAGAGCACTTGCGATGCGCTTTTGAGTCAGAACTGGTGGTCGATGGCTGCCTGTTACTGGCCTAATAAAATGTCCTTTGTGCGGGTATTTCAAAGTTAGAACTGGACATCTTCAAATGCTTAAGCCAGTTGATTGGTGTAAACTGGTTTGCTAATACATCCTCTTAAAATGTAATTATTTTGTTTCTGCGGCTTATTATTCAGATAATTTTAAAAAGTCGAATGCACTTAGCTGCCCTTTATCGATATTTCAGGCAGACTGTACTGATAGTGGGTTTGTGGCACCCATCTTTAGATATTGCTTTAATGTCACCTTTGCACCATTTATACCATTTTTAGTATATTTATAAACAGGCATACACATAACCGGTGCGCAACTACTCATTCACTTTTAAAGTGATACCTACAGCAATCAATTGTTGTATCAACACAAATGCAGACTTATTTTATGTACAATTGGGCTGATATGATAAGAAGTTGTTGTGCATTTTGACCGTTATATGCTAATTCGTACGTCATTTGTGGCATAAAGGAATAAATGAGCTAATTTCTTGTCATAGCATCACATATGCACATGAAATATGTTACAACAATCTTTTGCCGTACATATCATTTTTAATGGTGAATGCATACTTGCACACCAGCCATGTGCATCAGGTCAGGTCAGGTTGGGGAGCATGAGCTGGTGCAGCGCGTGGTCGCACCCACCACACAGTGAAACTCCTCGGGA
>JABFEB020000060.1:18585649-18596552 GCA_019775895.2 Stomatorhinus ivindoensis
GGGTGAGGAGCTCGGTCATTCGGGAGGGACTCAGAGTAGAGCCGCTGCTCCTCCGCATTGAGAGGAGCCAGATGAGGCGGCTCGGGCATCTGATTAGGATGCCTCCTGGGTGCCTCCCTGGTGAGGTGTTCCGGGCATGTCCCACTGGGAGGAGGCCCCGTGGAAGACCCAGGACATGCTGGAGGGACTACGTCTCTTGACAGGCCTGAGAACGCTTTGGGATTCCCCCAGAGGAGCTGGATGAAGTGGCCGGGGAGAGGGAAGTCTGGGTTTCCCTGCTGATACTGCTGCCCCCACAACCCGACCTCGGATTAAGTGGGAGATAATGGATGGATGGATGGATGGATGGATGGGTGCCTCTCATGACTCAACAAAAGACTAAATGCATTTTGTGATCCCACAGAATTAATTTTGTCTACAAAATAACTGTATCATTCATGAAATAGAAAATGCATTTTGTCCGCGAAATGACTTTCTTAAATTCACAGAATCAATTCTGACCAAGAAATGAATTACTTTCTTCTGTCCAGGCAATGCAAAGTGCTGATAAAAGGGTGGTGTCACAAATAAGGGTTTAGGTTTATGGGGCATTGGAAGACCTTCTGGAACAAGTGGCACCTGTTTAACCTGGACCGGTTGCATCTGAACCAGAGCGGAACCAGTATATTGGGGAGGCATATATGCAGAGTTGTTGAGGAATGTTTAAACTAGGGACTGGTGGGCAGGGAGGTGAGAATATAGGTGGGGGGAGATGGAAAGCCACAATTAATATTAAAAACACTCACTGTAAAACGCCTACCCTTTGCGAATATAATATGGATGGTTACACGTTGCTCCATAGTGATCAGATAGGCAAGAAGGGAGGTGGTGTTGCAATATATGTAAAAGAAAACTTTCAGGCAAGGGAGCTCATTGATAAAAATAAAAGTACAGAAGCTGTATGGGTAAAACTAAATGCTAAAAACTCAAATAGCCTAATTGTTGGTGTTTGTCATAGAGCGACTAATATAGCTGCAGAGGAAAGCAGAATGTTATATGACAATATCAGAATTATGAGTAATAAAAATGATATAATAGGCAGTCAAAGTCATAGTCCCCCCCAAAAAAGTTAAAATTTGTTTGCTTAAATCTCCCTCAATATTGATCCAAGATACGCTGAATTTCAGTTTCACGAGTTGCTCATGTGACCAAAACTGCATGCCAAGTTTCGTTAAAATCCATGACAATGAGGTCCAAAAGTGTAATGATTTGACATGGAATGACCCTATGCTCTTATATTAATTCTGTCCACAAAATGAAACATTCGTTTTCATTTCTGTGCACCAAAGAAAGTGAAGCCTTTGTGCTTCTGTGGATTTTTCATTAAATAATGCTTTTTGGGGTACAGGATGTATTTTGTACACTAAAATGAGCACTCGACACTTGCACCCCATACTTTTTGGCAGGAAATACTCCCTGTAGAAGGTGGTGGCAGTGTTTAGGATTTTTTCAGTCATTTAGAGGACTTGGTGTGGTGTTATTTTGGCTTTCATATGACTGCAGAAGGAAAACTAATTGAAGATGACCACACTGTCTGCAGAACATGCAGAAAGAAAATATCTACAAAGTCAAAGTCATACAAAAAATCTGAGATTGTGAGAATAAAATCACAATATTGGGTGTATTAAGACGAACTCACAGGTGACCCCGCAATTGGCCACGTCGTCCACGTAGCATAGAATTAAAGAAATATGTTGAATGTCCTCCTGTCACTGTGATGATTTGGGAGCCTGTAATTGTTCGACATCACTACTCACGATTTGGAGGAGTTCCTCCCACTCCACCTAGTAGACATACATATGAGGTGATTGAGGTGTGGATCGATTCTGACTGTGTGGACTAATCACCCTGGAATTCAGATACAGCGCCCATATCGTCCATGTCACGCCCTCAGGGGCTGGTCCCGACAGGTGCCACGACTTGGCCACGGATTGAGTCGCAGATATAAGCGCAGCGGGCGAACCAGTCGAGTGCGAAGTATTGCGCTAATGTACAAAGCCTTTACCAAGCACTTCATTGTCTTCCGTGAGATCCCCGTTCCAGATCCCATCCTGTTTACCTGGTGTGCTTGTCCTGACCTTCTCCTTTGCCTCATTAGCCCGGACCCAGACCTTGACCTGCTCTCCTCGCCTGCCCCCCTGTGTTCGCTGCTCCTCGCCTTCTGTGCCCGTCCCGTGTCATTCCCTTGGACAGACCTCCCTGGATTCGACCCTCGCCTGGATACTCAACCTACTCTTTTGCCCGAGCCCCGAAAGCCTGTGTTCATTAAAACCCCCTGATCACCCGCATATCTGGATCCTCTCCTTTCTGTCCGCAGTACAGTCCATGATTCACTCATAATATTGTTGTGTTAAGGACTCTTTTGAACTACACTTGTGTAACTTGTTTTTCTTGAAAAGAAAACTCAGTTTATCTCGTTCCAAGGCTTCTTTTGAACTACGCTTACGTAATTTGTTTTTCTCGTAAGAAGATTCAGTATATCATGCATGAACGATTCTAGTTCTAGGATGCTCATTCTGTTCAAGGATACCTGTCTAATTACTTTTGATTGAAGTCATATCCAGCAGGTGGTGTGCTGGACACTGATCACGCCTAGAGAAAAGGGGAATGTGTTAATTAGGGAACTTGTTTTTGTACTTCTAATTTTAAACCGCAAGCCGCATTACCCGGACATGATTGGAAATTTGAGAATGCCTTGCCTGGGGGGGGTGAGCCTGGCCAGCTCGTCCCCTGCCCACACGTAATGCCCAAAAATTAGTATAAAGGAAGCGGGAGATCTTGGTGCTGGTTGGATTTCAGCCGCATCGCCCGGCATTTTCTCGGAACTCACGTGTTGGTCTCCTGCTAGGACTGAAACGGGCTCCCCAGTCTAAGAGTGAAGGTGGGTGATGATGGCACGTCTGAGTGTGAATAGCTTTGCAGTATCTATGTGTTGATTAACCAGTTATTACAATAACTACAACATTAACTTTCACTTTCATGTATGTATGTTTCTTGGTCACCTTAATATATATTCATAATTTCATGTATTGGCAGTTCAATTATTGTTTATGATTTATAATTTTGATTCCAAAATATTTCAGTTTTCTGGTATTGATTTTAATGCAAAGTTATTTGAAATGACTTGTAATAAAGCGTTTTTAGAAGCGAACCTAAGTGTGCCTGTGTGTTCCATTGAAAGCCCTATGTCTCCCTCACACCATCTTAAAACATTGGACTACAAGTTATTTTACCGAGGATATATTCTAATAGTGTTTTTTGAAATCACCCACCTCACTGTTTTCGTTACAGCTTGGCTGACATAAACCTGAGATGAGATGAAATTTGGTGGTGTTTACGCAGGGGAGAGGCGGGGTGGAGAAGCTTCACTAAGGTGCCACATGGGCTTCAACTGGCACTGTATAATACTAAACCACAAGGAGAGGGCCACTACATTGTATGGCTTTTTATTCAGCAAAGTAAATGGCAATAAGGCAGAGAGCCACATTATGCGAATGGAGGACAGCTGGAAATGGTCTTCTGCGAGTACAAATCCCACAAATTAAGACGTGGGTAAAAGTATGGTATGGCAGTGTAATTATACTTGCAACAGCAAACAAACAAACAACTAAAAACGCGTACTGTATAATTTAGAAATACGAACAATACAAGAAGTAGAGATATATGAAGCACGGCTTTAGAAATAGAGATACATGAGGATAACTGATTTTAAAAAACACAAGACATAGGGCTACACTGATACTACGGATGATTACAATTAAACTTTATACAATACATGCATTATTTACATGCAAAAATAAGAAGAAACTGATTATGGGGTGCCAAAAACTGCTGGACCGAAGTAAAGCAGCTCCCACGTACAATTACGTGTACGCTCACAGGGTCGGTACTGTGCCAATGCGCCACAACATCCACAGATTCGTTTCCTTAAATTTTCGATTCTGCTTACTTTCTGACGACCGATCTGGGATCGGTTTGTCGTGCGCTTGCCATCACATTCGCTTGCTCAGGGTGCCGAGCGTCCAACTGCACCTCTGCTATCTTGACACTAGGGACAAAATCTCGCGTTGCTGGCCTTTTTTTTTAAATCTCCACCTCCACTAGCACCAGCGCAGCACCACCCCTCCCCCTTCTTCTCTGTCTGAGCGCATGAGATCTTCTCCCGAAACCTGAGCGCAGTAGACGCCGAAAGGACAGGCGAAACTCCCTCGCAGAACATGGCTACGATCGTCACCTCGACCCGGTTCACGGACGAGTATCAGCTATACGAAGAGTTGGGAAAGTATGCGGCGACGGCACTTTTTTAGCTCGCCGTGTTGTGTGCATGTGATTGCGTTAACGTCGACAGGAGCAGAGTGCTTTTGATGTCAGAAACAGGCAAGGCAGCGGAGCAAAGCGAGAAGCTGGCTGCGCACAGTGCAGTTCATACGGCGGTACATCTGTCCGGCATCCCAATTTTTATTTCTGTAATGATTCAGCTCCTAGCAGGGTGCATTCTTGTGTCCGACCACCTACTAGTAGTGGCACTGGGATCTTGCATGTAAACGTCGGTTGTACGCGTTTTAGTCGCGCAAAATATATTGTACCTATCCATATTCATGCAGCCAGAAGCGCTTTCTGATGAAGGCTCCCGCGAAACACCCTACCCGATTAAAAACGCGACGACTTTTTCTCTTTTAATCACTGTTATGTACGGAGAGACCTTCGTATTTATTTGTAAAACTGTCTCACGTTATACACTCGGCGGAAAACGAATCGTTGCTCATTGAGTAACGTAATCATCGCTCACGTTATTAATAATCCTGCATTCCGATCTCTATATCTTTTTTAATTTATTTTTTATTTAACTTGGAAAATCCGGAGACGTTATTTTCATCGTTTTAATAAGACACCCGGTATTAATGAGGATGCATTTATTTGTTCAGGATATGACTAGGAAGGGCTCATGGACACTAGATCTTGTGTGTGTGTGTGTGTGTGTGTGTGTGCGTGCGTGCGTGTGCATGTATGTATGTATGTGTGTGTGCATGTATGTATGTATGTGTGTGTGTATGTATATATAATATATGTATGTGGTGGCGTACACAATAATATTAGCAGACGCTTCCTGCTCTGTACCTTATTGTGCACTAGTCCTGATGTCTTCCTCATTCTCACTTTCATTGTCACTTATTCGACCCTGACAACACAAGCCGCCTCCCAATTCCCCTGTCTCCCACCAGCCTTACATATTGTTTGTTCTTTGTGAGATTTGAGATGAGTGTGAGGAGAAACTGTTATTCCGTTGTCATCTCGGATTAAACGTAGAATCGTTTCATACGGTGTGGAAATGTTGTTAATTTGGCTGGGGGGAGGGGTCCTTATTTCGTGTATATTCCTTCAGATATTGATAATTATTTACAAAACGTGTGTATATATATATATATATTTTTTTTTTATCATCTTCATTTTGTGACAAACGCGAAACGTGGAAATGTGTTTTTTTTGTCGATCTTTTTCAGGGGCGCCTTCTCCGTAGTGCGCCGATGTGTAAAGAAGTCCACCGGACAGGAGTACGCAGCCAAAATTATCAACACCAAGAAACTTTCGGCCAGAGGTAAGGCGACGCAGAGCGACGTGAAAAGTCTGACACCACCGGGCAGGCATGCCAAAAAGCAGTTCAGTGCTCTTTGTGTGGATTACAAGAAAATGTTGTAATGCTGCTTATTTGTACGTGTTTAATTGGCGACAGGACTGCTATTATCACCCATAAAGGCATAAACTGCAATTCCAGCCAGCACTAGACAGCATATGATTTTTAATACCATCATATCATGCAGTCCTAACATCGTGGTGTATTGTATTTTTCAGTATTTTAAAAAGCAACAATATTCCGGCATTTTCCGATAAAATTTACTAAGTTAGGTGGCGGTATTTTCGACCGAAAAATATGTGGGTACACAGCATTGCAAGTCTAGCCAGAACTCCCTCTCCTCCTAGTTGTCCCTCACCTAACTCCATGAAGTCAATATACCTAAGGTGACATGTGTGGAATATTGCAGTTAAGTGCTTCTGTTTTGCTTTGGGATTAAAATGATTAAGGTATTTATAGTCTCTGTACATGGGAGCATGTCTCAGTGTGTACAAAATGCCGTGCTTCTGCATGCTGAAGCCTGGCCCTGAGCCACCCAGTGCTGCCAGTGTAAACCTGCCAGTAGAGGAATGCACCAGTACCAGTGACAAACAGGAGATCCTCTACTCATTCAGCTTGTATCATATGTTGTCACCTGGATTTAATGAAACAATCTAAAACTATTTGGATATTCCTATGGGTATCAGCACTGATGCAAACCTATTAGACAGGTCGGGGATCGGCCATATGTGACTGTTTCACGTTCGATACTTATTTAATTTTCAGCAGTCTGGAAAAAGGTAGCTTCTATTTCTTTAGCCAATTGATACAATCGATCACATGACAGCTATTTCCCCATTTTAGATGTGTTTTTTGCAACATTGAAACTGAATGCTAATGCTGCCACTCACATTTTTTTGGCCACTCATTGGGTGTCACCACAGTGACTTCACCCTGCATGTGTATGCCATATGCAGTAGGAGGAGTGTAGGAATATTAGATCAGATGGTGATGCTCTGGAAGTATTTTATGCTCTTAACTACTAGCACAGTGATTTGCACACTTTAAAAACAGAGTTTTCAGAGGTGGAAGTAGCGTTTGCTGGAAGATTCTACTAAATGATGCGCACACAATTGTGTGAGAATAATAATGACCAATCCTTGATTTATCCCCATGGGGAAATTCCTTTTATGCCTCCCTCAACTTGCTCTTTGTAGAGCAAGCTGTCCGCAAGGGGCAGCCACCTGTTGGGGCGCCCAGGGAGCTGGGGGTTAAGGGCCTTGCTCAAGGACCCACAGACAGGCTGAGGCTGGGTTTGAACCGGCGACCTTGTGATTACACTGAGCCACATGCTGCCCCCCGTAAGCAGAATTAAATGGATGAGGATGAGCTAGAAAGCATGTCGACCTCAACTGACACATTTGATTTAATATTCAAATTGCGTGAATCATTGAGGTAGCCGCGCAGCGTCTGCTGGAAGCTGACGGTTAAATTCTTTGTGGCAGCTATGCTGGGATTGGAGTTGAGGATGAACTCTGCAGGCATGAACCTGCCTGGGGCTGGGGAGGAGGGAGGTTGCACACCCTTGCCAATCGCAGTTAATATGCTGAAATTTTACAGGGCACTAGTGGTTTATTAGGTGAGGAACGCCTTGGCTTTCTTTCAGATCACTTGTGCTAATTTTAGAGGTGTGTTCTACTGTGACTTGGCTCCACCCACTGTTTCAAACCCATTTTTATGAGGCTTTTCATATGTAGCAGGTGCTGTTGGTTGAAAAGAACCTGCAGGTCCTTCCCTGACATTCAATCTGTTTTGAAAACTGCTACGTTGCAGCACCATACTGATGTTGCATTGCTTAGGTTCAGGTAACTCTGCTTGCACGGTCTCAGGCCTATCTCGGTGGAAAACGCCATCCTCCCAGATGCTAAAATTAGTGCTGAGGAAGCGCCAAGTCCATGGCGGTCTCCTAAAGTGCCCTTCAGGAGATTCAATCTTGTGTCCTGCTGTCGAACGTCGATTCGGAAATGTGAAGCTGCACACTTAGCCTTTCTTCTGACGGTCACCCCAGGTCTGTGTGGACATGTTGATGCATGCAGCTGGCGTGTATATATTTAGTAAGGGTTGAGTAAGCTAAACCTGAAGCCAGTGATAATCCACCAAGCTTTTAAAGCTGGGTAATCTCCTGAAGCAGAAGTAAAATTGATTATCTTAGATTTGTTTACTTATTTGATTCTGAATTTGTGGGAATCAACAGTCTCCTGCCAAGATTCATAAGACTGCTAAACACACAAGTGCGGGTATTTGTCCCTAAACATTTTACCAATGATTTTACCATTCCAGGCATAGCGCTAATATTATACAACATTGCAGCTTAGAGCAAGGCCTTTTGGAACTGATAATTACAGGTTGGTGCGAAAGTTTAAAAACGCGAAAAGCCATAAAATGGTAGCTGGACTGCCATGTGTACGACGTCCCTAGATTTTGCCTCTTGCTGAGCTGAGGGTGTGCTCTCCAAGTCGTCTTCCTCCTCCCACTGTTCAGCCCTGCCCACGAGTTCCACGTTTACATTGGTGACCCTCCTTGTAGTCGCTGCCTTTTAACTCTTGAACAAATGAGGAAACCGGGAATAACAGGAAAGGTCTGTTTAAGCATCCTATGAAGGACATCCGCTCAGCTGTGGGGGAGAAGCGAGTCATAAAGAATAAAATGTCTCTGATTTAACTAATATGCCAGACCACTGGGTGCATTGTACAGGGCTTTCCTGGGTACCTGCTAAATAAAACATATAGGTGTGGTTATTAGCAAAGTGCTGTGCTGAAAGGGGTGGGCAGGCTGCCAGATATCGGTGCTTCTGTTCATTATGTCCATTTTTCTTGTTCTTACAGTGAGAACAAACCTAAAAATGGTGGGATCTGTGTTGCCAATCATACCTCACCGATTGATGTGATTATCCTTGCCAGCGATGGCTGTTATGCAATGGTAAGCAGTCGGTTAGGAACCAGCCTCAGCTTTGAGCTGCTCCTGGTTTTTGCTTGATATCAAATTGCGGTACAATATCGATTATATGCTGCATGTGCAATAATCACCAGGGCTTTAGATGAGGGGTCTTAACATTTGTCTGCACGCCGGCTTTTTGGTATTATTCTTGGTGCTAGATCACAGTATGCCTCTTATATTTTAGGCATACCTACTAATCTGCTTGCTAAATTGTCAGCATAAGTAAGCATTTGTATAATACCGAACAACAGACCCATCTTTGCCTGTCATCTGAAGCCCTGGTGATTGAGTGTGCTCCATACAATTACTATGTGATATCATCCAACCCTCGTTTTTGCCATCCAAATGAAAATTGGCTTGGTTTCGTATGTCACTGTGCAGATTTTGGCTTCACTGGCTTCATCTTTGCTCACTAAAAAACTGCAGTTTGGATGGAGTACAACACCAGGCCCTCCTGTTTTACATTATAGAAACAGTACTGGTGATTGATTGATCTTTAGTAGCCATGGTGTGTATGCACTCCTCACTAGTGAATCACTGAAGCATGTCTGCCTGTGATCCAGGTCGGTCAGATCCATGGAGGGTTGATGGGAGTCATCCAGAGGGCTATGGTGAAGGCCTGTCCGCACATCTGGTTTGAGCGTTCTGAAATCAAAGACCGACACCTGGTGGCGAAAAGGTAGCATGGCATGTGTTCATTTTTCCAGCATCAGTGAAGTGCAAGGCTTCACAGTGTGTGCTTCCACCAGGAGTGTCACCTAGAGATTGATGAAAGCTTTTGCAAAGGAGCTCTGATTTTAATGGAGTGAGAACACACTATTTACAGTAATTGGTGTACATTTGTTTGGGGGTGGCTAAGGAACGGTTTTAGGAGGCTAGTGACGCCCCCAACTGTTACGCTTGTGACTGCGACTGTGTGTGATGTTGCTACTCCCTGCTTTTGTCATGCAGGCTAAGTGACCATGCGGAGGACAAAACCAAACTGCCCATCCTCATTTTCCCCGAAGGTGAGCTACGTAAATCTGGCGTTCGCTCTTTGCCAATCCGCTTTCCGAACAAGCCGTCGGCACGTGCATCTGGTCCCCGTATGCGGGCAGCTGGAATCGGCTGGAGAAGCTGCCTTTTGAAAGTGTTCTGGGAGGCGAGTCTTTCACCGGCGTTTTGATTTTGCTTTTGGGACTTTCCTCAGGGACCTGCATCAACAACACATCTGTGATGATGTTTAAGAAGGGCAGCTTCGAGATCGGCGCTACAGTGTATCCCGTGGCCATCAAGGTGAGACCCATCCGCCGGCCTGGATGCCCGTGTCGGCGAAGGCGCCCCCTTCGCATCCCCCCTCTCCTGACCCTCCCTTCTCTGCCGTGCAGTACGACCCAAGATTTGCTGAAGCCTTCTGGAACAGCAGCAAGTTTGGGATGGTCAACTACCTACTGCGGATGATGAGCAGCTGGGCTGTGGTGTGCAGCGTCTGGTACCTGCCTCCAATGCACAAAGAGGTGGGCCATCTGTCAGCCTCCCCGCCATCAGCCATTACACCTCCCCCCCCTTGCATAAATGGTACGGGTGGTGTAGCTGTGGAAAGGCCACAAAGGCTACACACCTGTGTGTTATGTGGTGTCACTTTCTTCGGAAAGTTTAAGCCTTGGTTTGTGGGCGGGGGTGTTTATCGGAAGATCATCTAGGATCTGCTTTGAATACCCAGTATAGTTTCTGCAAGGGCCCGGGGGAGTCTGACCACCATTTGGCAGGTGGTTTATTTCCCTGGGAAATCATCCTGGCCCGGATGGGATGCAAATGCCCCCAAGGTTTTTTTGGGAATGCAAATGTCAGCCAGCCTTCGACTGCGCCTTCAAATCAGTGCTCAGCAGTGAGGTCACTCACACGACTGGGTGGGCAAGGCAGGGATGCAGCCTACAGGCCACAGTCTACAGGCCGCTCTACCGTGATAAGTGGAGAAAACGATTACGCAGAGGCTATCTGACCAGCTAATCTTCTCAACCAATATTTTCCTTATATTGGTCTATTTAAATCTTCCAGATTGATAGCGAATGTTTTACTCTGAACTATAGGGATGCACCAAAATGAAAATTCTTGGCCAAAACCGAAAAAGAGGAAACCAAGGCCGAAAGCCGAAACACCGAAAGAAATTATGCCAATAATCAGTACCATTGCATTTATGGCTCTGACTGTGTACTAACCTTACTAAAATCAAGGCATTGCAATTGCATAAATTAATATTAAAGTTTCAAAGAATAA
>JABFEB020000060.1:18651979-18672008 GCA_019775895.2 Stomatorhinus ivindoensis
CTATATAAATGCAGTCCATTTACCATTTACCGAGACCTGCCCCAGCAGTTTTGTTTATGTGGTACTGCAATGAAGAAGGAGGCTGCTTTCCAGAACTGATACACACACACACACATGCACAGACTCACGCAGCGGTTATAGCTGGTAGTTATGAACTGGATGTGGGGGTGCAGTCTACTGATTGGATCGAGTCTTTAGTTCTCCTTGAGGAGGAGGAGGAGGAGGAGAGAATGCAGAGGGCGAGCCTCTTGGCCTGGCCACGCTGTCTGCTGTGAGTTTCAGCACCACTCTGTTTCTCTTTGGACGGGTCCCCACAGCAGCTGGACTGGCCAGCGCCGCCAGCAGTGACAGCGCGGTGGCAAGCCAGTGCAGCGGCAGCGAGGAGCCTGTCGCACAGGCGGACCCCCACTACTGTCTGCCGGCCAGTAAGTCTGACACCCCCCTCTCCCTAGCACTTCTTCCCAGACCCCCCCTCCACTATAATCTGCTTGTAGTGTAGATCTGCGACCAGTGGATCTTGTGGGCTCCCTGCCCCCGACTCCTCGCACTGTAGATGGCTACCTGCAAAAGCCTCTGGTTCTCTTCCTCCTCATCCATTCTTTTCGTCTCTTTGTGAGACTTGGACTGCCCCCCACGTCCTACCCCCCACCACCAATTCACCAGCCGTCGGCTCATCTTGTTCAGTCGAGGCCCTCGCTGTCACCCACTGACACTGGGACACCACCTCTCTCAGTTGACTGGCCTGAACTGGAATGTTCTCCCCTTATCCCTTATTGGCCCTGAGTTGCTCTACAGCATTTGATCTCTGCTGACAAACTGGTGACTTTCCAGGTCGAAACAAACATATACATGCACACTCTGCATAAATCCACGAAAGCTGTAGCACTTCTTCCACTTTTACTGCACATGAATTTGCCGCCTGCCTGCTTTCCTTGCGTTCAGTTACTGACCCATCTAGGATTTTTAAATTCTACAGACTTGCAAACTGTAATGGGGGAGACTGGTGGTCGTAGTGGGGTCTTGTTCTTTTGACCTCTGACGTTCCCCCCTTCTCTTATTTTCCATGGCATCCATATATGGATCTTTGTCTCTCCGCAGATGTCAAAGGCTTACTCTGGCTGTATCGTATGTCCTCTTTCAGTCCCTAATCGTAATGTGTCCCCATTACCACACTGTGTTGTGCATGACCATGGAGACCCCTTCTGTGGTGGGGGACAGCATGTGAGATGTACTGGATGGCAGTCTGCATCCATGCCCAAAATGCCAGGTGACATTCAGCACATTTCTTCAACACAATTCATCTCTTTCTTAAGGTTGCCGTGAGCAGCGCACACCCTTGTGACAGCCCAGCCTTCCGCTTTCACTCATTAGAATAACAGGTGTTATGTTCACGTCCTCCTTCAGATGAGCACCTGTACGCCATCGCTCCCGACAGACTCCCTTTGGAAGTGGCCCAGCCCCACCCCTTATGAGGAGTAGCACTTGCTGGGCCGGGGATACACCGCAGCTGTGCTGAAGAGAGCTCCGTTTCTGCCTCTCTCCCCTGATACCTGGGAGTGTGTTTCTAGCTTTCAGCAGCAAGATGCATATATCTGAGCGTCTGATATCATCGCGTGTCGCCGACAGTGGGCAAGGTGGCCAGGATGAGTTCTTAGGACTGCGGGAGACTTCTTTGCTGTCAGAGCCTCCATCCATCCATTTCCTGTGACTGCTTGTCCTATTCAGGGTCGCAGGGGGTCCGGAGCCTGTCCTGGGGGCTCCAGGCTCGAGGCAGGGAACCACCCAGGATGGGGAGCCCGCCCATCGCGGGGCACACTCACACACCAGTCACTCACATATTTACACCTATGGGCAATTTGGCAACTCCCTCAGCATGTTTTTTGGACTTTTGGAGGAAACTGGAGTATTTGGAGGAAACCCCAGGAGAACACAGGGAGAACATACAAACGTCACCCATGGAACCCTGGTGGAGACATCTGCTATCCCTGAGAGCCACCAAAGCGAGCGTTTTCCATGCTTTTGGCATTTCTGTGCCTATTCCCAAAGCTTCTTGTGCTTCTAACTGCTGCCCTCTGCTGGTTAGTTTGTAGAGAGAATTCACCAACATGTCCGTCTTTGGTTGTGTCACTTTCTGCTGTCACATGCTGCATTCCTCTCTGCTGTGTACTGTGTGACCGACTGTCAAAGGCCAGTATCAAAATCCAGTCTATTTGCACACGAATAGCTGTTGAAACAGATCAAAATGATACTGGTGTCCCACTCTTTAGTGGTGTCTGTCTCAAGCTCTAATTCACGTTTCCTTATTAACATAAGTTCATATTTTATATTTGTTTCCCTGTTGTAGTGTGAGGTATATGTTTGTTGACCATGTTGCTTTCTGTGTCTGCTCACTCTGTCATATCTTTCAGCTGGCCTGCTGCATGATGTAAAACGCATTGCTTGGGACAGTTCAGGACAGGAGCATTGTCCCAACCTAGAGCATGCTCAGCCACTGCCCCCCGCTCTGCCCCTAGGGGGCAGCAGCACACAGCAGTGTAAGTCTGTGGCTGCTTCTCGGACTTTACACATTAGGCCGAGTCATCATTGAGCTAATCTTCTGCTTCTCGTAATTGATCCCATTTTGCATCTTTGTTCATCTTTGAGTACAGTAAGAGTACAGCTTATTTTAAGCATCACTGGAGCGTGCATCATACGACAAATTTTCATGTATGTGAAATCACAAACAATATTAGACATATATTCAGCTGGAACCCACTGTTTTAATAGGATATCTGATGATCCCAAATGAGTGTCTATCAGAGAAGGAGGTGGACCTGTATAATGGACTGCATTTAATTAGAATTACCGGATGATGTTTCACCATACACCATACTCTGGGTTACTTTCTGGGTTGGTTAAATACTTACAGTACCCTTCATAATGTTTGGGACAAAGGGACATGTTTCATTGACTTACACCTCTTCTCCACAGTTTACATTTTCAAATCAAACTATCCATACATGATTAAAGTGCACATTCCAGACTTTACTTTAAAGCCATATAGAAATTACAGCACTTTTCATACATAGTCCCCTCATATAAGGGCACCATAGTGCTTGGGACATAGTACTTCACAGCTGGTTGTGATTACTCACGTATGTTCCATTGCTTCATTAGTGCAGGCATAAGATACCTAGGGTTGCTTCTATCATTTGGTGTCTGTAGTTAACATTGTTCAACATGAAAAGAAGAGTTATGCTAATGAAAGTCAAAGAACCTATTATGAAGCTGAAAATCAAGAAAAATCCATTAGTGGCATCAGCAAAATCAACTCTCTGGAAAACCACTAAGAATGCACTGCTAAACTCAGTAATCTCCAAGGAAGACCTCCTTAGCTGATGACAGTAGAATCCTCACTATGGTAAAGAAAAATCCCCAAACGCCTGTCTAGGAGATCAGAAACAGTCTTCAGGAGGCAGGTGTGTCTTTGTCAGGGACGACTATCCACTTCATGAACAGAAATGCAGAGGCTACACTGCAGGGTGCAAACCACTAGTTATCCAAAACAGGATGAGCAGATTATAATTTGCGAAAAGGTACTTAAAAGAGCCTGCAGAATTCTAGAAAAAGGTCTTATAGACATATAAGACCAAAATTAATCAGTATTAGGGTTATGGCTAGAAAAGTGCAGCAACGAAAAGGAACTTCCCAAGATTGAAAGCAAACCACCTCATCTGTTAAACACGCTGGTGAGGGTCTTATGGCTTGGATATGCATGGCTGCCCCCAGGTAAGGGCACACTTATCTTTCTTGACTATGTAAACACCGACAGCAGTCACACAATGAATTCTTAGGTGTGTAGAAACATTTTACTTGTTCCAGTAAATGCCCCCAAACTCATTGGACAGCGCTTCATCCTACATCAAAAGATTGATCTCAAACATACTGCTAAGGCAACACGGGAATTTCTCAAAGCTAAAAAATGGAAAATGCTTGAATGACCAAACCAGTCATCCGATTTAAATCCAATTGAGCATGACCCCCATATGCTCAAGAGAAAACCTAAAGGGGCAAGCGCCCAGAACAGGCAGGGGTTGAAGATGGCTGCATTAGAAGCCTGACAGAGCATCATCAGAGAAGATACTCAGCTCCTGGTCATGTCTGTGAATCTCAGACTTCAAGCAGTCTTTGCATGCATGGAGACATGAATCAAAGTACTAAACAGGACTGCTTTAATATAACTACCATGTTCCAAACATTATGGTGCCCAGGAAATGATGCATCTGAAGTCATTTTTAGGCCATGGCTGTTGCGTTTGTTGTCCAGGAAAGGTCCCAGATTATATGGACAGAAATCTGAAACTCTGGACAGCCTCCACCTACACGCCTCTGATGTTGATGGGATGGTGGTCCTTGTGTGTTGACCTCCTGAATTCCGGGATCAGCTCTATAGTTTTCTTCAGGTTGAGGGCAAGGTTGTTGTCCTGGCTCCAGCTCTCCCAAGTTCTCAACCTCCACTCTATAGGCTGACTTATTGTTGTTTGATATCAGGCCTATCATTTAATCATGATGTTGGAATGAATCATGAATGGGTTTGCAGTTGTATGTGAAGAGTATAGCAGAGGGCTCAGCACACAACCCTGTGGTGATCCAGTGTTTAGTATTATGACAGTGGAGGAGTGCTTGCCCATATGTACAGTCTGTGGTTTGCTTGTGAGAAAGTCCAGAATCCAATTACAGAGGTGTGTGTTGAGGCCCAGGTCAATCAGTTTTGTAGCCAGCTTGTTTGTGGTAACGGTTTTGAAGGCAGAGTTGATGAAGAGAATGCATACATAGCTGTCTCTCTGTTCCAGATATGACCGGGCAGTGTGAAGGGTTCTCAGTAGACCTGTTTATCCTGTAGGCAAACTCGTGTTGGTCTAGGGAAGTCAAGTCAAGTGGACTTCATTCTCGTGTCAGGCATGCACACTTATACAGTGGTACGAGATATGTTGCACCATGGGCATGGGGAAACAATAAGACACATGGGGGCTGTATGTACACAATTACAGGGGTAAAGTCCAGAATGAGTACATGAGTCCAAACATGGGGACATGGATCACGCATAGCGCACATGACACAATAGGAGGCCAAACACACAGTCTATCCATGAATAGGGTGAATGGAATGATGTATGTCTGTACATGGCAATATTGAATATTAACCTTTTGTGCATAATATACAGTATGTACAATAATTTAGCAGCATGTGATGTAGTGGTGGATAACACCAAGTGCAACATGCCAGTAAAAAGAGTTAGAATAAAGTTGTTGGTGAAGTGAGGAGTTGGTACTGCTCACTTAGTGAGGAACTGCCGAGGAGTTCAGGAGTCTTGCAGCTTGTGGGATGAAGCTGTGGTATCTCTTGCCAGACAGGAGGCAGATGAACGGTCCATGCAATGGATGGGAGGGGTTTTTCACAATGCTGAGGGCCTTGCAGGTACAATGCATTTGAGAGATGCCCTGGCTGGAGGGGAGATATGATTTCTTGAGCTGTTTTCATTGCCCTCTGTGCAGTTCCCAAACCAGGTGTTGATAGGAAAGTCTCAGTGGTTCCCCTGTAGAATGTGCTGAAGATGAGGGGTGGGAGGCTTGCCTTCTTCAGCCGCTGTAAAAAATGCAGCTGATGCTGTGCCTTCTTGGCCAGAGAGATGGTGTTGAGGGTCCAGGTGAGATCATCAGGTGAACACAAGAAATTTGGTGTTCCTGATGGTCTCTACCTCTGAGCCCTTGATGTATAGTGGGGAGTGGACAGCAAAAAAAAAACCCATTTCCACTGCATTTCAGCCCTGCCACAAAAGAACTTACTGACATCATTCTCACAGGTAAGTGTGTTGACGAGGACAAGGGTGGAGATCACTCTGTCATGCTCATTGAGTTAGAATAGCAGACTGGATGCTTAATAAGGAGGGTGGTGCTTGAAATCATTGATCTTCCTCTGTTAACCATGGTTACCTGCAAGGAAGGTGTGCAATCTTCATTGCCCTGTACAAAAAGGGCTTCACAGGCAAGGATATTGCTACTAGTAAGATTGCACATAAATCAATCATTTATCAAGAACTTCAAGGAGAGAGGTTCAGTTGTTATGAAGAAGGCTTCAGGGCACCCAAGAAAGTCCAGTAAGTGCAAGGACCATCTCCTAAAGTTCATTTAGCTGCGGGATCAGGGCACCACTGGTGCAGAGCTTGTTCAGGAATGGCAGCAGGCAGGTGTGAGTGCATCTACATGCATGCACAGTGAGGCGAAGACTTTGGAAGGATGGCCTGGTGTCAGCAAAATAGCCACTTCTCTCCAAGAAAACATCAGGGACAGACTGATTTTCTGCAAAGTTTACAGGGATTAGACTTCTGAGGATTGTGGTAAAGCCATATTCTCTGATGAATACCCTTTCCAATTGTTTGGGGCATCCAGAAAAAAGATTATCCAGAGAAGAAAGGGTGAGCGCTATCATCAGTCTTGTATCACACCAACAGTAAGGCCTGAGACCATTCATGTGTGGAGTTACTTCTCAGCCAAGGAAGTGGGCTCTGTAGGGCTGAACAACATGGCAAAATTTTGCCTAAGAACATTGCCATGAATAAAGAATGGAACCAAAACATCCTCCCAGAGCAACTTCGCCCAACCATCTAAAAACAGTTTGGTGATGAACAATGTCTTTTTCAGCATGATGGAGCACTGTGCCATAAGGCAAAAGTGATAACTAAGTTTCTTGGAGAACAAAACATAGACATTTTGGGTCCATGGCCAGGAAACTCCCAAGACCTTCATCCTATTGAGAACTTGTGGTCAGTCCTCAAGAGGCAGGTGGACAAACAAAAACCCACAAATTCTGACAAACTCCAAGCATTGATTAAGCAAGAATGAGCTGCCATCAATCAGGATTTGGCCCTGCAGTTGATTGACAACATGCCACGGCGAATTGCAGAGGTCTTGAAAAGGAAGGGCGAACACTGCAAAATACTGACTCTGCATTAACTTAATGTGATGTTCAATAAAAGCCTTTGACACTTAGGAAATGCCTATAAGTATCAGTATACCATAGACACATCTGACAAAAAGATCTACAAACACTGCAGCAACAGATTTTGTGAAAACCAATACTTGTCATTTTCAAAACTTCCGGCCATGACTGTATAGCGTGGTGGTGAATATTTGTGTGCTTTGTTTTCTTTGGGACAAAGTGGTGGCTGTGGCAGTGTAACATACAGTGGCCCAGAAATTATTTGTGGAATGAGGCGGGCGTGCCTTTTAGTCTACGTGAGATGCTGTTTCGTGTGGAGTGGTTCAGCACTGAGGTCTGGCTGTCAGGGTTAGTGGCAGGTTAAGCCTAGTGGGGGGGTCAGCCTGGGGCTGCAGCTGCCCTGAGTGTTTGGGTATCTGCTGCGGTAACTGGGTGGGGAGTTGGGATCTTGCATGTGGAGAGTAGGGCTTGCCTACTTTTGGGAATGCATACTGGGTGTGTGACACATTCTTTCCTTTCCTTTCCAAACTCCTCAATGGAATGCAGCACGCAAGCAGGAAATCATCAAGATCACAGAGCAGCTGATAGAAGCCATCAATAACGGGGACTTTGAGGCATATACGTGAGTATGCAGGCTGCTCCTGCAGACTGATACTTCTCACTTTGTCTTAACATGCTAAAGCCCAGTGACTGTTACCGCTTTGGAAGGAGCTCCTGACGCAAACATGGTGACTTGAACTGAACTCACAAGTAGCTACCCTTTTAGGAGAATCTGTGATCCTGGACTGACATCCTTTGAACCAGAAGCACTTGGAAATCTAGTAGAGGGCATGGATTTTCACAAGTTCTACTTTGAAAATTGTAAGTTTACTTTTTTTTTTTTATTAATAAAAAGGTTTTGCAGTCTTATTGATTATTCTTGCCTGCCCTTACAGTATTGAGTAAAAACAGCAAGCCTGTGCACACCACCATCTTGAACCCTCACGTGCACCTGATTGGCGAGGACGCGGCTTGCATTGCCTACATCCGCCTCACGCAGTACATCGACTGCCAGGGCCGGCCACGCAGCAGCCAGTCTGAGGAGACACGCGTGTGGCACCGCCGTGATGCCAAGTGGCTCAATGTCCATTTCCACTGCTCAGGTGCACCTGCCGCACCTCTACAGTGAGGACTGCTGAGCACAGGTATACTTCGCATGCCGTGGAGCCACATTGTGATTCACTTACTCCTCTTTGCTGCTTCACTGTTATGTAGTATTGTGTTCAGTGTTGGCTGTTTGCTGGCCTGTCAGAGTGCTTTCCTTTGTCTGTTAACTAGTTTAACCGTGACTTCATATTCTGCTCTACTGAAGCTTTTTGTACTGTTACTAGACAAGTTACTCTTGCATATGCATTTGATTGTTGGCCTGTTGACCCTGTGTGGTCGGTATATATACTGAATAAATGGTGGCTGTGCTGCAGTGCTTGTCCTCTGGGGGAAAGTCTAAATTGCTGTGGATTTGGAAAACCCAAGAAAGCACTATACATGAAAATGCCCTATTCATGCGTAGACTTCTCATCATCCACTTTTCTATGGCTGATACAAAGGACAGCTATGTTACAGGCAATAACTTTATAATTTGTACCAAAAATTGCTCAGCACAGTACAAGCAGCAGGAACAATGCATTCAGGGTGTCATTCCAGGCAGGGGGCCAGCAAGCCTTTTATCTGGCAATACAGCATCGTGTTGAATTGCAGTGGCCTCTCTAGGTCCAAAACTTGAACACCGAAGTGTGGTTCTAATCGACTTTCACTGAAGATACACTCATAGGGGTACCAGAACAACTGGTGCACATGTCTGTCACCGCAAGACCCTGCTAAAACACCAAAAAGAAAATTACCTCCAGGATGGACTGCTGGATAAGTTATGCAACCTCAGCTTTCTTCGGGAACCAGGCCCTCAGACAGCGGCATCTTCTGATGCTGCTGGCTGGTGGAGGGGACATTGCAAGCGGCACGCAAGGAAGCAGAAGCATTGAAAGTGGGCAGGGGTCCATGCTAGGCTAAAAGCTAATGCTACCTGGCCAGCTATCCCCCCCCATCCTATTCACCAATGTTCACTCACCGGATAATAAACTGCACTATATCTGACTCCAGAGGACTACCCAACATGAGCTCAGAGACTGCTTTTTTTGTTTTTATGGAGACATGGCTCAGTGATGGCATCCTGGACAACAGAATATGGCTATCTGGCTTGTTAGCATTCCGTTTGGATAGAATTGAAGCTCAGGAGGAGGGGGTTTGTGTGTCTGTATCAACACAGACTGGTGTAGGAATGCTGTGCTGGTCCCTAGTTATTGCTCATCGTTGCTGGAATTTATGACTGTCAGATACAGACGATTTAATTTAACACGCAAATTCACCACTGTGCTCATTGTCGCGTCATACATCCCACCCAGCACTAAAACTGACAATGCGTTGGCTGAACTTTACGGAGCCATCAGCGAGCTCCAAAGCACGCACCCAGACGGACTGTTTATAGCCAGTGATTTCAACGATGCAAATCTCAGGTTAGATTTCCCTAAATTTCATCAGTACTATGCAACGAGGGGGGGGGGAGGCGAACGTTCTGAACTGTGTTTACACAAACATTGCTGGTGTATACCATGTCGAACCCTGCCCCCACCTCAACGACTTAGGCCACATCTCTGTTATGCTTATCCCAGCGTTCAGACTGCTTGTCAGACGTGCCAAGTCCATTCTGCAGTAGATGAAAAGCTGCCTCCCAGAAGCCATCTCTGTGCTTCAGGATAGCACACTGTTTTGAGCACACTGACTGGGACATGTTTAGCGAAGCTGTAACCTACGGTTACCAACTTGGGGGGGTACATGGTGTCAGTGACCAGCTACATCGGCAAGTGCCTTGATGATGTTACTGTCTCCAAAACCATCGTCACACACGCCAACCATAAACCATGGGTGACTACAGAGTTGCGTGCACTGCTGAGAACCTGAGAGACTATCTTCAGGTCCAGTGACATGGCTGCCCTGAGAAGAACAATGGCCAATCTGTCCCCAGGCCATCAGAGCAGCAAAGCGTGTACATGCTCAGAGAATCCACAGTCACTTTCAAGACACTGGGGAAATACAACACGTGGCAGGGCATCCATGCCATCACCAAGTACTGGACATCATCACCTGCCTGTGATAATGAGGTCTTCCTTCCAGATGTACTGGATCATGGCTATGCAGGGTTTGAAGCACTGAATGACAGAGCAGCGACAAAGACTACCCTGGTCCCCAATGATCAGCTGCTCTGCCTGGCCACGGCTGATGTGAGGAGAACTCTGCTCAGAGTCAACCCACGGAAGGCCACTGGACTAGACAATTCAGGTCCTGTGCTCAGCGAATGTGCAGAGCAGCCGGCAGATGTCCTCACAGACGTCTTCAATTCAATATCTCTCTGAACACCACTGTCCTTCCAGTGTGCTTCAAAGCCACTGCCATCATTCCTGTGCCAAAGTCCCCAGTGTCCTGCCTGAACGATTACGGTCTTGTCATACTTATACCAATCATCATGAAGTGCTTCGAGAGGCTCGTCATTGGGTACATAAAATCACAGCTGCCCCTTTCACTGGACCCCGTGCCGTTTGCGTATCGCCGCATCTGCTCAACAGATGATGCCATCACCACCACGCTCCACCTAGCCCTCATCCACCTGGACAAAAAGGACACCTATGTAAGAATGCCATACACAGATTTCAGTTCAGTACTCAACACAATCATTCCTCAGCCTCTGACTGGAAAGCTGACACTACTGGGCTTGAGCGCCGCCCTCTGCAGCTGGACCCTGGACTTCCTGACTGGGAGACCTCAGTTAGTCGGGATCGACAGGAACATCTCCAGGACCACCGTGCTGAGCACAGCCCCCCCCCCATACTCCACACTACCTGTCCTGCTGCTACTGTTTGCACTTCTGAACTTTTATTTATCATCTATTAGTACTACTTAAAATATCCAATATCAATATCCATTCAAACCGGCACGATCACTACTGTCAACTGCACTGTGTTATGTCCTGTAAATTGCACCTGTGTAATCCTGTGTTGTTCCTGTCCTTTTACTTTTTTACCTACTTGACTTGACTTGACTTGACTTGACGTGACTAGACTTGAAAAGCTGCATTAAATTGCAGTGAATAACCAAGAACATCCAATGGAATAGAATGTGGTTTTCTAAGGATTCTGTCAGGTTGGAAGCTCACATCTGGCAGGAATGCTAGACAAGACCCCTCACAACCACAGGAGAAACAAAAGACACCAGTGAACTCAACGGCTAAGCATAATTGGGAAGAGCATAACAGAGTTCCTCAGGATTGCAGAAATACACAAGGTTAAGCTTGTTTGCAAGGTGTACCCGAAGGCTTGCAGAAATGCACAAGGTTAAGCTTGTTTGCAAGGTGTACCCGAAGGCTTGCAGCCCGTTTCATAGCTGTGACCAGCAACTCACATGCTCTCTCTTCCTCTGACAGGTTGCATGAATCCTGAAGCTAACTGGAGCATTTCTTATCAGAGGTTGCATCAGCGCCAGGAGTCTGGTCAAACAAGACCACAAAAGGCAAAGACACTTTAAAATGAGAACCAACGACTGCAGCGCCATGACCACCATACCCCACCCACCTAGTTCCAGCAAGATGGTGGGAGCCAGCCTCTGCTGTGACTCCGCCCTCCAGATGGTATATGCTTCTGGTGCTCACATGGTGGTGACATCTTGTCCTTTCCCTTCAGATCAAACTTTCTGTCCATTAAAGCTGTCCAAAGAGTGTTAAGTATTTGTTCAGCAAAATATATCAAAATTAAACATTTATGTACGTATGTGGAACAGGAGCTGCAGTCATTTTCAAGATGATTTTATGCACTCACCCTCATTAGTGTTTAGGTGCCGAAATCTGGTTTTCAAATTTTTAAATGCATATCTAGATGTTTGAATGCACGTCTGAGCAGGAAAAAAAAAAACTATTTGAACATTACAATTAAAAAAGCACCAAAGTGTAGACTTTAGGTATTTGATATTGTTTTACTTTTTTGTGTGAGGGGTGTGGGCAGGTTTTGTATTGTGTGTTGTTGACACTTGCTTTTTATCACCTGAATGATGAACTGAAAGTTTTGTGTTTCAAGAAAATTAATTTTTTGAAGATGTACATGTAGACAACATAGGACATCCACTGTTTCTGGATGTGGGAACATAAATGTTGCATAAGAGGCCCGGCCTCTGCCCCAAGCCTGGCAGCTCTGTCATTGGGATAAGGCCCATTTGTGCTAAAACAGTAGAATGTAGCATTAGCGTTGCTGAAACAGGTTCACAAAGGTAGATGATAGCACTTTCACTACTCCAGGGGGTGCTACACACTAGGGAGCCTTTGGCTACTTTGCCTGAATAGAGTTTAAGCAACTGAAATTTTGTTCAGTCCATCCTGGGGGAAAAGGGAAAAAAGCAAATTACCTGCACGGTTTAGCACACGAGACTGAACACAGAAGGAATGTTCAATGGACCCTTCTGCTTCGCACCACCTGCCTGCTCCAGGCTAGGCAGCTAATGAGGACCACACAGAGTTTGGGACCCTGATCTAGTGCAGAAGAACTAGTCTTGACAAGTCTCCTTGTCTCTAAACCAACTACATGCACACATGGACCACTCCACAGACTCCGCTCTCCTGCAACACGCCCAGGCTGAGATGGGCTGCTTTGACTGTCCAAGGCTGACTTTCCTTCTCTTGGTCAGGTGAAGGCAGGCTGGGAACAGAGAAAGGGACACTTTGCATATATAGCAATAGCTCCTTTCAAAATTAAACCATTTTGCTGTGATGGATAAACGTTGGAACATGCCGTTTTCACTGTCAAGTAGACATGTGTGACTTGTGACGCTTGGGGTGTTTCCTGGCTGCCACTCCACCTATCGATGCTGTGTTAACCTGCTCCATCATACCAGTCAGGTAGTGAACACCCAGGATCTCTCGGATTCCTTTTAATAGAAAGAAAAATAATGCTCTGCCTTCTTCACACTGTGTAACACCCCCCCAACTGTGCTGTGTAACACAATGTTAGCTCTGTGAGTTAAACACCTGACACTGTCTCCATGTTGCAGTGTACTAGATGATGTGATGTTCTAAGTCGTTTCAACGTGTGACTTGCGCTGTGAGGAACTGGTTGCCTGGTAAAGTGTTTTCATTACATGCGTGTGCGCGTGTGAGTGATTGCGAATTTGGGGAAAGATCAAGCTAAAGTCCAGTTTACATTGTTAAAAAAGGGAACACGGAGGACACTAAACTGAAAGTCACTGTTGCAGAGCCCTGACACACAATGCTAAGGGAACCGTAAGCCACAGTGTAACAAAACCATATATGCAGTTTTACAAGAGAAGGAAATATGCATGTCTACTTTCTGGTAAAATGTTTTTCAGTTCGTGTTTACTTAGAAGTTAGTTGCATCTGAGGTAAATGCAAACTGTGCAGCCTCACATATGCGTGATGTGAGACGCTTGAAGAGCTCACCTTAGCTTGGTATGTCCCCTTATTAGTAAACTCCTGCATTGTAATAGTACACTTAGGGGCTTCATATATTCGAGTTTCAAATTGGATGCTGGATTTTGCATGATCATGTAAAAAAAAATAAACCATGAGTTAAGCAAACTTACCAGGTGTTTGAATGTTTGTAGGTCTTCATAGCTTTGTTATTGAAACCTGATCTGAAAGTATTTAATAAATAATATTTCGACCGTGGCTTGTTCGTCATCCTTTAAAGGGCAGCTTCACCTATGTAACACGAGAGAACTAATGCTGATGAGAAAATGAGTCGCAAAGTATGAATTATACATTCAACTCAATATATTGTTTGAGCTTTGGCTGTGCTCATTATCAAAATGTCAGATTAGACTGGGGACACTTCAGGGTGGGCAGTAGGGCAAAGAGTTAGTCAGAGAGCATGACCCTCAGTTCACAGAATACAATTCTTCTGTCTGAACACATAATGGATCCCAACGAGGCAGCAACACACCAAGTAGACCTCAGCCCAAAGCAGTACCTAGGTAGGTGACAGGAGGCTGTGGCTCTCGATGCAGGAGCCAAATTCAAGAAATCCATTTACACCAGTGCCTTTGATAAGAATACCAAGACGGCATCCAACCAGGTGTCTTACTCTACCATACTGCACTGTATTCACTGTTGCTGCAGTTCCCCCGCCCAACTTATGACACAGCAGAACTTCCTGTGCTCTCTGCTAGGGCTGGGCGATATCATATTGATATATCGTGCATACACAATAATTACCAGGACTTCATATGAAACCATTCAGGTGGGAGCATTTGGCTGGATGCCGGCTTTTTGGTGCTATATGGACATTAATTTACACTCATAATTTGGTAAGAGGATTAGTAGCATGGCTAAAATATTAATAAGATGCGTTTTGTGATACCCAAAAGTTAATAATCTGTATAAAGTTTGTTTCTTAAATTCAATTAGCAGAGCACCCCACATAATACTGTTTTGTTATACTACAGTTTGGTATACTACAGCTTGGTATACTACAGCTTGGTATACCTCAGTGCAATATGCACTGAAGTCACGGTGAAGAAGAGCAGCCACCACATCTTTTAAAAGAGGAGATCTTGTGGATAAACAAGGTAAAAAGACATCTGCAGTGTGGTGGTACTTTTAGTAGTTCAAAGTCTGACACATTTAGTAAACATAAGGATATGCCGTATTTGTATTAATAATGGCTTTTGGACGTCACATACTACTAAACTGCTTAAATTGTTTGTGTAAATAAACGTTCGTACTGCACAGAAAAGCTGCTGCCTGGCCAAATGTTGTGCCTGTCATCTGAAGCCCTGGTGATTATTGCACATGTGCGATGCAATATCGATATATATCGCCCAACCCTACTCTCTGCTCATTCTGCAAATTCGTTAGACAGGCATGACACCCAACTACTACCATCCAGGGGCTCCAAAGACAGTGAACTGGAGGCCACATACCGTTGGGACGGACACACATCATTCAAAAGAACCTGCACGCTCCACTGGGTGAGCGATCGGGCAGAACCAAGTCAGCAGTCAGGCTGATCGCTGTTCTAAGAAAAGGTCCATTATACTTAAGGCCTCTGGGGAATTAAATGCTTCAAAGGCATTTTAAAGAAGTCACTTAACTGTTTAATTCTGGTTAATCAACCTACTTAACATTTTCACACCAATTTATCGTTAAGATACTGATTAAGATTAAGATACTGAACAATCTTGAGAGTCTACATATACTGTATAAAGCTGGCCTGTCAGCCTGGCTTCCATCCAATGATTTATATCAACTGGCAGAGGCTGCACGAGACAAACTTTCATACAGAGATCATACATACAGGCACACAAGTGACACAAGCACGAAGCCACACAGCTTTCTGGCTGCAGTGCATCACATGTCCACCAAAAAGAAGCAATGTTCAGCAGGGCATTTACGAAGGGGATTTTAATTACAAAACAAAGTACATCTGCACACTAGCAGACCAAGGAAATGAAGAAGAAACAGAAAATTGATGCCGCCAACCTCTCTGCATTTATTGGAGATGATACTGCATTGGTACTTTTTTCATTTTAGAGACCATTTTTACAAAATACACAAAAAAACCCAAGACAGCAGCTCTTGATATAGACACTTGACCTCTGTTCCACCATCTATGGCAGTGTTTCCCGACCCAGTCCTCGTGGAACCCTGGACAATCTGTGTTTTTGCTCCCTCCCAGCTCCCAGCCAATCAGGGACACCGAATACCTGGTACAGGTGTGCTGGAAGCTGAGAGGAAGCAAAAATGTGGACTGTCCGGGGTTCCCCCGAGGACTGGGTTTGGAAACACTGATCTATGGTACTGACTATTAGTCCTGCCCCGGGGCCCTACGCCCACTCTCCCCTGCACAAAGCAGGCCCCTGCAGGCTTGTCTGATTGTCTGTAGAGGAGTGGCAGTGTGTGTGTATCAGTCGTAGGCAGAGAGCAGACCAAAGAAAGCATCTCTTATCCAGCAATCCACGGAACGTGTTTTGTTGTGTCTGCTTTAAGACCTTGTGACCCACCCTACCCTAACCCAAAATATACAACCACTTTAAAAAAAGAACATGTACAATATTTTACATTCTTCCAAAGGAAGACCATGACTGTATATCCCAGTCACCATCATGTGTCCATAGTGTTTCATTCTCAGGCCTCAAGTTCTGAGGCTGGTGGTTGGGAGGGTAAGAGTTCTCATATCCACTTGCTTGCCAACAGTGCAACTGCCAGAGGCCAAAGTTTAACGGATGTCAGCGCGGTGAGTCTGTGCTGAGACTCCAGTCCTGTGGCCGCTGCCACATCGAGCCAGAAATGGGGACTCGCTGCTACAGAGGGATACGGAACAGGGAAAAGATCCTGGCCACTGGGTGATGGCAGAAGGAGCCCTCCCATCACCTCACCCCCTGCCTGAACCCCCATTCTCAGCTCCAGCTGGCGTTCTGGGTCTCCTCCCTCAGCCAGGTGGGCAGTGCCTGGCCCAGCTGCTTCAGCAGCTTCAGCAGCCTCACGTTGTGTTCGCGGTAATACTCAGACAGGAAGGATCTTGTCTGCAATACAGGAAGGCTAGTCAACAGGAGCTAGTCAAGCAGTCACACACAGACCAAACATGCAACAGCATGCATACACGGGCCTCAGAAATGGGACCCAGCATAGCTATGCGCTATCAATCCCTACTTATCTGGGAGCATTAAACACACTTAGTGACACAATGTCATAGACTGCATGTTCACCAGGGTCCGCTAGACTACTGCAACTTCCACTACATCCAGCCCTACCGGTGATTCAAACAACATAATTTGGCAGGGGGGTACCTCTAGGGCCATTTCGGGGTACTTCCTGCCCTTGCTCTTGCCCAGACACTTGGGACGGCCCCCTTCCACCCTGTGACACCAGAAGCCTTTGTTTTCATCAAATCTGCAAAGAACAAGACACTTATCACACCTGCAGGTAAGGAGCACAATGTCAGAGGACAACCATAGCCAGCGATCGGGATTCAGGAAGGCTTCACTCACACCAGGACCTGAGTGTAGTTGAAGATAGGTGTGACTCCCAGGAACCTCTGGACACCATCCATCACCTGCACAGGGTTTGACCGTAGCACTGCACCGTCCACAACCAGCAGCTAAGGGGCAGAGGGCCAGAGGTCACAGGGGAAGAACATTGGGCAAAGCAGGCAGTGCTGGGGGAGTGGGGTTCGGGGTAATCACCTGGCTAGGAGGGTAGTGGCGCAGCCAGCGGTCTAGATGCATGGCGTAGGCCCCAGGTACCAGACAGCGATGCTGAAGGGTCAGGAGCTCAGGGGAAGAGTCGAGACCCACTGACACAACCTGATGGAATGTATAGTTTAGGGCAGCTGGGTCCTGGTGAGCCCTCTGGTGCTGGGGACAAAGAATCAGAAGTCAGAAGTGTGAGACAATGCGCCTAATGTGACATGCCAGTCAGCTTACATAACACACAGAATATAAGAGCTATCCAAGGAAAAACTCAAGCATTCCGTTCTTGGAGTCCATCGAAACTTTTGTTTTGGGACTAACCTGGTACCAGGAGTATGCCCGGTCCACTGGGTTGATGAGTACTACCAGGATTTTGGCCCGAGGCAGCAGGGCAGCAGCCCTCCTTGGGGTCACATCCGAGTCCAGGTAGTTGGCGCTCTTCTCAAACAGGAAGTCAGTGCTGGCATTGGAGGGGAATGGAAAGAAATCCATGTACCTGCAGGAAGAAGGTGTCCTTGATCACATCCACAAACAGGGCTCATAGGCGCACCCAGCCAGCCACAAGGAAGGCGGACGACATGGTTACCAGTCAATGCCATTTTGATAATTGGATCCACTGAAGAACTGGATCTCTTCAAAGGTGAACTGGCTGGGGAAGTTGCTGGTGATGGCCGGGTGTAGGGTCAGGAAAGAGTACAGCGCCGTGGTGCCTAAAAGGAGCAGCAAGCCATCAAACCTCCCTGTCCACATTAATATGCCCCAGGCCAGTTTCTTCTTTAACAACCAATGAGCATTAACTGAAGCTAATGCAACCTTCCACATAAGAGACTAGTCTATGCCCTTGTCTCACACCTGTTTTCTGAGGACCAATCACCAGAAACTTGGGTAGCCGGTCACAAGTCTTCTCCTTGGACCAGATGTCCTTATGTCTCTTGTCATGACATGGGTTCTGCAGAGAGAAGCAGGAGTAAGATCCAAGCGACAATGCTACTTATTTCCACTCTTTTTACCAGTGAACAATAAAAATTTCAAAATGGATACCAGTTACATGCAAAATGCCTACAGGACTTGAAATATATACCTTCATAATTTATTATTGAAACTTCTACTGTACTAAAGTAATGAAGGTTACATTCAGAAAAGCTCTAATTGCGTGATGGAGATTTAAAACATATTCCCTGTTCAAAGCCAATTCATACTTCAACTTTTCTGTGTACGCTTTTGGGCTGCGACTGCTTGTGTGTATGGCAGCTTGCGTTCATACGTAATTTGGCTGCGGATGCAGATGGTCCGGGTCAGTGCATGCATATAGCAGTGATATTCCACCAGACCAGGAGAGGGTATTGCAACTAAACACAACTACAAGCAGGATAGTGAAATGGGTAAACTTTTAGCAACATTTTTAAAGTTAATAGTTTAGGCTTGTGCGGTACTATGGTAATATGGGATGCCACGGTATACTGAAATCCTTACAAGAAAATTAGTTGGGAACACCCCCCGACAAATTTTATTGGCAAGATTTCAACATGCCACAATAGTACAGCTTCTAAAAATATTGTATACCTTGGTGTAGTGTAGACAGTATGAAAATTTAGATATGCGCGTCCAACCCTCCTCCTCAGCTACTCACCCTAACTGAACTACACACACATTGCTATCCACAGCTAACCCCTGATGACAAAATTTTCATAATTTCCACTTATCCACAAGCAAAAGCGCACACGGAAAAGTGAAGTATGACCTGGCTTTGAAACAGCAATTACATCAAAGATGCCATTCTACATGCCTGCCACAAGGGGTCCCTCTCTTCAGGAAAGATGGTGAAGTACTTCTCAGCCAGCTGGACTGGAGGCAGTGTCTGGAGCCGCAGGTTGGTCCAGCACTGCACAAACTTGACCAGGGACTCAAAGGTATATAAACCCAGCCGGTCGTTCCCATAGTTGGACAAGTGGGTCATAAAGATGCTGATCTGAAGGCATGAGATGGAGGCAAGCAGATGGCAGGGTTACTAGAAAGGATCATGCCCGATTACAGATGGGCCAGGGAAAATTGAAGCAAGGCACACACAGCTGGAGGAAGACTCGACATGCTACAACGTGGAGCAGCAATCAGTAAGACAGAAGGCCATTCCCCTAAGTTCAATGCCCAAGACTTAAGTTACATGCAGGCTGGATGCTAACACTCAAGGCTCAGTAACAGCCATTTATTTTAGTTTGGTCATTCAAGTCCCATTAGCATATAGCCTTCACAATTGGATAAAAGTGGGAGAAGACGTCTATGTTAGGACCGACAGCCAGAAGCGCCATGTTATGGTCTCACAGTTCTACAGAGTAACTAATAACACCCCACTCTTTACATAATGATGAGGACTCTTCAGCTGGTATAAATTATATAAGCCATTGTGAAATCATCTCAGCAACACACTGTTGACTGCGGTATCTGACCACAGGAGCATTGTCCCCACACACTGAGCCACACAACTTCAGTGAACTAGGACCTTTATGTTAAACAGTGAGTTAGCAGGCAAAATGATTTTGGTCTTATTTCTGGCTCCAGGGGTCCACACAAGGCCCTTTCCCCATCACTGGAAGTTTTTAGGTACTTAATCATGCTGCAATGTTTTTACTCTGTGGAAAATGAAAGGACAGATTTAATAATGAATTAGAAACATGTCGTGAGCTATATACAACTACATAGCAAAGAGAAAATGGTTGATTACCTGGACTCAAATAACATTTTGAGGGATAGCCAGCATGGATTTAGGAGAGGTAGAT
>JABFEB020000060.1:18674885-18705950 GCA_019775895.2 Stomatorhinus ivindoensis
GCCTCACCCAGACCAACCCTGACAAGCAGCAAATCAGCTGTCAGGATCCATTTGTGATTGCACTAAAATGAGCTTGTGTATATGTCTACTCTTTGAACACACAAGAGCCAACACAGTACAGGTGCAAAACCCCAGGCAGAGCCTTACAGCTGCTACAGCTTCTACAGGTCATGCCAAGGCTGCAGAACCATCAAGGAGTGTGTGGATCAGATGCCAGTTTCCAGCTCCCTGGCCTGTAGCCCTGTCATCGGCACAAACTGATTAAAGAAGGAAACTGTAAAAGTGGCTTAGGTGGTTCAGCCCCTCTGGGGGTAATAGCACTGGTTTCATAAGTCATGGCATTAATGCATACAGGAGGCCCAGGACCACATCACCCCTGAGGGTCAGAGGGAATGGTACACTCCGGATGGGGGCTGTTTGCCTACTGGGGTTATGGTAAGTCCTGTCCTTATGCGCAGTACGCAGCCCAGGAAGACCACAGCAGTCAGACGAGCAGGCCAAACCACACCGAGGGAGCTGACTGCTGGAAAAGTAAACAGGTGGGTTTGGGTGTGGGGGATGGGGGGGGTGTGACTGAAAATGCAGGTTTACTGTCATGGTTCCAGCAACTAATTATCTTGACTGCTTCCTACTACATTGGGTGTTCAAAGTGACAGGGGGGTGGGCTCACTACATGACACCATTTCACTGCCGCCAAGAGCTAAGCCAGACCGAAGCACAGAGACAGCAAATAAACACAGAAAATATGCAAAGCGTAACACACACACACACACACACTAACATGGCCCTGCTTACTAGCAGGGCTGAAAGCGTGACTAAACCAAGCTGGTTGAGTCACTACCATCTGATACCATCTGATTCGTCAAAATGCAAAGAGATACCAATTATTTGCATTGACAGGCATGGATTATTTGATTACATTATATAGTAGTATTGCACAAGTATTGATGCATTCCAGATTACTCAGAAATTGAAAATTTCCAACATCTGACAAAAGTACTGAAGAAAATGCTGAATGGAATTGGCTTCATATTTTAAATTTATGGAAGCTAAAGTTAATCCACTAGCGTTTGATGTGAACATAATACAGCAATTTTCAGATGTGCTAGTGGAAATTAGCACATAGGGTCTTTCCATGTTAAATCATCACACTTTTGGACCTCATTGTTCACGGATTTTAACTAAATTTGGTATGCTGATTTGGTCACGAGTAACTCATGAACTTGAAATTGGGCGTGTCTTGAATCAATATTGAGGGAGATTTAAGCGAATAACGTTTTACCTTTTTAGGAGGGGGCTATGACTTAGACGGGCTGTATTTACCTTAATGTAAGCTGCACAGAAATAGTCCCTATATTATTTTAAAGTTACTGTCCAGCTCTATAGATTGAAGAAATAATATGCCATCCCCATATGAATAATTACTATGCAATAACTAATTAAAATTCAATAACAAAAGAACATATATTTCAAAATTCATCCATTTTTTTTACTAAAGCTAGCTTGTAATGTCCTGAACATCTCCAGAACACATGGTCTTTGGTTTTCGAGTTGTTGCTGAGATGTCATTACACATGTAAATTTTGTATCAAAACCACAGCTCCTAACAATGCTATTAGCAGTCGCAGAATAGCAGTTAGTGATCAATGCATGGTACTGGGTTATTATTTTTCATGCCAACTACAACTATTGGCAGAAGTAGCTGTGGAAATATTTTAAATTACTATTAAAAATGAATAAAATTACAATACTGCCAAAGTAACTGAAAAAAGAGAATTAATGGTACAATCAGAATAGTTTATTTTCCTCTTCAGCTTACAGTTCTGACTAGACACTGGGCTACTAAAAAGGGCCTTCATTTGTCAACAACCTGAAAAACTAAAAAATAAACTAGATGGGCTTTTATGCTACTAGGGCAAGGAAAGCATTTCAACATTGGTGTAATAATGCTCAAGTTACATACAAGCAATGCTGTTTAAAGGGAAGGTGGGAATGTAAGAACAGAACCAACTGCTATACAGTCAGACCTCGGACATTATAGACTAGAACCCGTCGCAAATGAGGAGGATTCATGGATGTCTGGTAGAGTCCCTAGAAATGGTAATATGTGCTTATTTTACAGTTTAAAACCTAAATATGACCCCAGTCATGCTCCCAAAACACTTTAATTTCATTAAAAAGTTAGCCTAATACATTACCTTTTAAAAAAACGTTTAATGTACAAATAGAGTATGGTATCAGCTAACGGATACTTGTCACACTAGCACATTTACAGTACAGTATGTTAATGTTACCCCTACTTATTCATAGAACACAGCATTGGCTGCCATTTTCTTTTGCATTCACAGTAAGGTAAAATAAGTAAATGAACGGGTCTGTAAACTTTGACAGAAGTCACATACAAGGTACAATTCAATAAAAATACGTAACGGAAATATGTACATGCAATTTTTGCAAATCTGTGAACTCGTGAATCATGAATACAGCTGATTGTACTCAATTTATAGTCCATCAGAGCCTTTGATGCAGCTATTGTGTCTTTGCTTGAAATTGTGCATGTCCGCCCTGTTGATGTCATATGTTCAGCTACTAAAAGCTGATGATCCATAAGAAGTCTATCAGGAAGGAACAGGATGGAGATGGTCCATGAGGATGAAAAAAATTCAGTCTCAACACTTCAATGCTAGGCACAGTTTCTTCAACACATCCTAGCCACAATTATCATCATATGCAGCCATGACATAGCTTTTGATGCCTGCAAAGTTGAGAGATTCCCTAAGTGTACACTTACACTGGACTGATTCGCATGCCTCACTTTTTATTAGCCATATTTACTAGCCATGTGGGCTTTTTCAATACTATGGCAAGTACAGGTGTCTGCAATGACATTAATGAAGCTTTCCTTATATTTCAGTGTAGCATATTTGTAACCTTAATTAATGTTATTACTTACACCTGTGCTTGTTATACTATTAAATGTCAGTTTGGCTGCCATTAAAAAGGCCCATTAATGATACGAAACCATGTTAAATCAAGATATCTCAGCAACAACTTAAAAACCAAAGACCAAATTTTCTGGAGATGTTCAGGACATTATGAGCTAGCTTTAGTAAATAATGGGTCAATTTTGAAAATATATTATTATTTATTGAATATTTAATCAGTTATCACATAGTAATTATTCATATAGGGATAGCATATTATTTATTCAATCTTTATGGCTGGACAATAGCTTTAAAACAATATGAGGACAATTTCTGTGCAGCTTACATTAAGGTAAATATAGGCAGTCAAAATCATAGTCCCCCCACCCCAAAAAGTTAAAACTTTTGCTTAAATCTCCCTCAATATTGATCCAAGACATGCCCAATTTCAGTTTCATGAGTTAGTCATGTGACTGAATCAGCATGCTTCGTTAAAATCCGTGACGAAGTTCGAAAGGGTGATGATTTGACATGGAATGACCCGATAATAAATCATGATGCATCTCTGGTTTTTTGTCACTGCTGTTATCCAAACGCAGAAATGCCTTTACTGAGCTGAACCTTCTGCAGTGGAAAATCTAAGCGAGGTGGAACCATGCTGTAACTAGTATCTCATTGTTCTATGGGTCAGATCTGTCCTAGTTCCTGTTATCAGTGGAAAAGAGCCATACAACTTCAGTCATGTCCAGTAAGTCGCCTAGAGATGCCTGCCCAGTGTAATGCAGACGGTTCTTGGAGTATCCAGCTGAAGCCTACATTAAATTAAGAGCAAGCTAATTAATTGCTTGACTGCCTCCTGTGAGTCTACTCTCAGCTCCAGAGCCCTACAAATCCACAATCTGATTACCCCATGGCTCCAATTGCATATTACACTGCACCTTGTCTAAGCTAGTGCCCAATTAATCCTTCCATTATTCTTCTATTAATTTCACTTGACACTTCTGGCAGGAGAAGCTGGTAAGGGCCTTGTTCAAGCAATGTTGTTACGTGAACATAAAACATTCCATATTTGTTTTATTTGTTTCAAATTATGCAGAGGAGGCAGGGCAGTCATTGCAGGGACTGCAGTGTCAGCCTGATGGGCACATGTAATAATAATAGTGACAGATACTTTATTTATCCCGGTGGGGAAATTGTCTTTACGCCTCCTTCAACTGTCCGCGAAGGGCAGCCACCTGCAGCGGCACCCAAGGAGCTGGGGGTTAAGGGCCTTGCTCAAGGACCCACAGACATGCTGAGGCTGGGTTTGAACCAGCGACCTTGTGATTACAAGCACACAGGCTTAGCCCACTGAGCCACACACTGCCCCATGCGTGAGGCACGACAGGTTCTACATGCCTAGCTAATGACCACACGCTTACAGCTCAGTACAGAGACCTGCTGAGGCCAACGGCATGCTGGAGCAATTTTAAATATTTAAACAGATACATCAATGTTCTTGTACAACTTAAGTTAAATATTTTTTCAGACATTGTTCCCCCTTCCGGCAGCAGTCATTAATCTCCACCACAGGTCAACAACTTCCAGGTACAGCTGGTTCATCAGTATCCCAGCGACCTCCCCAGACAGGCCATGTACTCACCTCAACGTCAGATACCTTCATGCGGGTGCCCTCCTTGCCTACAAAGATGTCGTCCACATCAACCAAAAGGTAGCGGTCCAGAGACAGGCACAAGCGCTTGCCAGTTAGATAGGCAATTGAATCCACAAAGATTAGCTTGTGCAGCCAAAAGGACAGGTTGTTGCCAAAGAACACCCTCTGGATGCCATCATGGAGGCCTAGGTCCTGTACCACAGTAGCATGAACCACCTGACTGGAACCTAAGTGGAGCAGAGCCTCTGGAGAATGGGTGTTGGCCAGAAGAACAGGTTCATAGGTGCTATGGTTGGACTGGAAAACCGTCCAGTCATCCCCGGGTAATGGGCCTTGGTCCACCTCATTGGCTTGAGTGATGTAAAGTAGTGGGGCAGCGGGGTTGATGCGGTAGTCACGTAGGCCCAGGTTCGAGTGCAGGAACAAAGGGAAGCCCTTGAGCTGGGCACTGAGCAGTGAGTTCTCATTGGCCTTGAAGAAGCTGATGACCCCCACACCAAACTCCACACAGTACTTGTCTAGCAGCTCACGGTTCCAGGCATCCAGGTTAACATACTTGAGAACATTCTCGTAGATGACAAGGGCATAGCGGCCCTGGTCCCCTTTGGTCAATGTGGGCATGTCACCCTTCCCAGGAGCAATCTCTGTCTGATACTTGAAGCGGCTGGACTCCAGGATGGCCACAATCTCTTGGCCTAGTTGAGAGTAGACGCTCTCCACAAACACTAGCACCACAGGGTCCGTGCGCGAATTGTCCACCGGTTTAAGAAATTGCCGGTTGGCCTGTGGGGGCAGAAACTGGGGCACGTTCTGACCCCCTGTTGATGTGGCTACTGCCCCACAATCGCTGATGGGGAGGGGGGGGCCTTCTTTGATTTTGGGGCTGTTGCTGACATAGTAAGCCAGGAAGGCCATGGACAGCAGGCAGAAGACTATGAGCGCCAAGATGAGGCGATGTAGCTCCATCTGCCTCATGCCCCGCACCAGCTTCCAGACGCCCATCATGGCGTTGCTGGGGGGGGACAGACAGAGATGGGGTCAAGCAGGACTCAAGGATGGCAAAACAATGGTGGAGGTGGCAACCTGAGGCAGCGGAGAAGGAAGAGGAGTGGGGCTGACCAACAGACACTAGCACTGAGTTCTGTTTGTAGAAAGCCATTTAAGCTAGGTCACCATGGCCCGCATAACCCATGACTCAGCATTTACTTCTTCTCTTTAGCCCTTTCCAGCTGGTACCGGAATCCCGCCTTTATAGATCGATCAAACCAGGTTCTTGTATCTGGTGTACAACAGCTCCTTTGCAGAAACACCTTGAGAAACAGACTGCCTCTTGTGTACCAATGTCCAACTTCCTTTGTTCACACCACCCCTCCACACAGGTTCGCCCTCTTTAGGTGATTGTACACTCTAGTCCTCGGTCACTTCCACAGAGCAAGCTCACAGCCTTCATGGGTGTTATCACATGTGCTTAAACCACCTTCCCAGGCAGCATCTTCAGCAGTGCCGTCGCCCTCCATCCATTCTAGAAGCCATCATTGTGGCAGCAGCAGCTGCTAACACTGAGCACTGCTCTTGGAGTCCCAGTCTGCTCATTCCCAGCATGCATGAGGTAAGTCACTGACCTGTGGAGACAGAGAGGGAAAGAGTAGTATCACATGGGTAGCAGAGGTCACAGCACAGATTCCTCTAATAGAAAGTGGCCTTAATAATCTATAACTGTGGAGAGATACCAGCTCCTTGTCCATTCCCATGTACTCGAAGCGATCAGCCAGAGGCTTAGCCAAAGGTCTCAAGACCAAAACAAGTATTTGTGAGTTAACAGCATTGTACGAGAACCCAACTGTCACCACAAAGGAGAAATGGAGGAAAACATTTCTTAAACAGGCCAGGTCTGACTCTCAGACAGCCGACTCAATGGGGAAAGCCAGTGGGGCCAACAATCACTGAATCACATGGCTTTTAAAGATCCAGTGTTCCCCACCAAGACAATTTTTAGAGGTCAAGAAAAGGGGGGAATCATCACAGTTCAGCACTTAGGTTACACATCAAAAATTCTCACATGGCTGTAGAGACATCTAAGATGAGCCTATTCTTCGTATGAACCTGAGAGAAGGCTGAAACAGACATCATGCTGATTGCTCCCCCTGCATTTAACATTTTTGCTGTGAAGCTGATTTATATTATGATGCCGCATAAAATCTTTTTATACCAAGAGAAAAACCAACTTCAACTGTTTTGAGAGGCTTCAAAATGTCAACCCAAAAAGGGTCCCATTAGAGGCCATAGCAGTTGCTTGGAGGACTAAGCACAAGCCAGAATATGGTTATCGGGGGTAAATCCAACATTAACATTTACATTACTCCATTCTCAAAGCTCGATATGCAGGAAGTCCCTACAAGCAGGGAGCAGGTAAATATTAGCCTGTCTGATAGCAAAAAACCTGCCAAACCAACAAGCAAAAGACCACAACTTCAGTGAAGCAGAACTAGCCTCATCCGGCTTGTTACAGTCTGAATGCCACCCGTATACTGTAATCTGAACCATATGTACACCTGCACTCTGGAGGGTATCTGGAAAGGGGTGGTACATCAACAGGATATTTCATATGGCTCTGCGATACTGGGGAGAGGAAGCCTAATGTGATACTGTAGCAGTGAGAATGTGCCTAGTCACAGCATCCAGCCTCCATCCATATAGGCAGAGCTGGGCCCCACATGCGGCAACATACTCACAATGAGGGTGCAGCACTGTGCTCCGACTCCGCTGTCACATGGCAGCCAGGTGGATGGGTGAACTTAAGAACCACGCTGCTTAGGACTGACAGAAAGAGTGGCATGCTAACCCTTAATGCTGCTCTACTAGGAGCCCACAGTCCGCACGCCTCCTGAACAGCAGCACACACAGACAGACTGGCTGAACCACTGACTCTCAGTGCATCCACTTGCCAGAACGGGAGCAGATCACGCTAGCCTGAATCAGAATTTCCTGAAACGGACAGGCAGACAAAATACTGACCAAAACCCACTACACCAGAGCACTACATACAGCGGAGAGAAGCTCCTCGTTATCCAGCACACTGGACCATGTAAAGCCACACTTATACCTGACTAGTGCTGTCCCAAACGATTATTCTTTAAACGATTATTTGTGCCACTAGAAACTGAATATGAATTTTGTATATTTGAATCTGCAGTTATCCGCATTACAAAACTGGATCTGAATTTAGTTTGAATCAGAATTCCAGTAACTTGAAATTGCATTTATCCTACCTCGAAAAATTCAGTTCGCAAATTAAATTTCAATCTAGTGTGACACATCCGGGTCCTTGAAGAAAAGTAATCAACCGCAGATTCACAACGCAGCTCATTTCCACATTTACGGCAGTTTTGCAGGTCGGGGTAAAGAGGAGGCGTGTGCCGGAATGTCAGAAAAACAAATGCTGGATTCGCAGGTTTGTCATTACCTTATGATACATATGAGAATAAGCTTTATATACACAAGCTATAGCATAAACATTAACCGTACGTCTGGTTAGTATATGTGGTTAAATGAATGATTTCTGGCACTGCTAGTTTATGTTAATATGGTAGACTAATGCAAAACTAGTGAGGGATATGAATTTTACTTCGTTTAGTTTCAGTTATGGCTCATCTGTTCATCTGATGTGCCTTTCTAGCAGTGTTTATGCTAAAAAAAATTTTTTAATATTCATCTCGCCGATATGAGGCTGAAATCAGTATTAATTTTATGAGTATGGAATATCATTTAGCACTTCATAATGCATAGAGAATGTAAATATGACCAATAAAGTTATGTCCATGCAATGACATTGTGGTGTTTTTGACTAGTCCTTTCTTAAACACCTAAATTACTAGTGTGTTTTGGTAATGAAAATTGCCTGATTACATAAAACATTACATTTTTGTGGTTAAAAAAACACTGAATATGAAATATTAAGCAAATGTGTTTACATCCACGATACACTCAAAATGGCGAATGGGGGCGCGTGTTAGACAGTGCAGACGTGTGACTGAAAAGACTGATGCAAGGTTTGCTACTGAATGAAGAGATTCGTAAAAATTCACAGCTGGGTATTTTAAAAAACACAACTAGGCATGGTCGTGCCACCATTATGTTCAGCCGAGGGACCAAATAGTAAAAGAGATGATTAACAAACATCAGCTAGAGGTGTGGATCAAGGGAGAAAACAACGATGGTGAATGGTTTAGGAATGATGATGCTTAAGTGACTAATTAGCAGACTGTTTTATTGCACGATTTTTAAAAGGACAGCGCTAACGTGCTCACGGAGGGACAGAGTACTTTCCCTTATCACTTTGCATTGCAGTCACAAAACATTTACATAGTTTCGAACAACACACCAACACTAAAACTCTACGTCGATGCATTACATCGAATAATCGTCCCATCCCTACACCTGACACACGGAGCTGGTGCCCGACATCCCCCTCCCCCCCGCACCAGTACAGCAGGTACCAGCTGCAAATCAACAATGCTCTGTCATAGAGGGCTGGCATCCATAAAGCCGCTACCTTGAGCATGCAGATCCTCCTTGCCTTCCAATGTGCGGCCCTCTGTCCTCAGCTCTCTATGCCTCCTGCACCGTTGTTGTTGCAGTATTCCAGCTGCCATTACCTGCCTGGGATCCAACAAACACCACTCTTCCAATTAAAATCTTCGGCGGCGACTCCTGCCGCAGTGCCGGATCCACAACAGACAAAAGTTAACAGGCAGCCAGAGGGAAACTAATAACGCACAAGTGCTCACTGGTTGGCAGGAGCTGAGGCCGGAGTCTCCGGCTGTTTCCAGGAGACCCGTTGAGACCAAGGACTCACGGTTTTTGAGAAAAGTGTCCCAGGTACAGGGTGGATCTGATCACAGGACCAAACACAAAGCTGTCAGCGTCACTGGTCCAGCAGACTTCCCAGGCAAAGGTCAGAGCCACAGCATAGCGTCATTCCATAACATACCCTTTTATGTATTGCCACAAGGGTCAAAACCTATTAACTTTTTATGGTGTCTCCTGCTGCTAACTCTGCTCTGATACCAGAGAGGCTAAGTGGTGCGTGCCATTGTCTCGTGCCACTAACCCTGTCCCAACAGCGGTGAAGCTGGGTGCTGCACATCAGCGTCTCCTGCTACTAACCCTTTTAGATGCAAACTTTGTGGTTAAAAAGAGTATACTCTTTTCCTTTTATGGTTAAAACATGACTTTTCCCCTCTTAATTTTTACATTTTTTATCCTTTTCAAAGTATGTTTTGGCAGACTGCTCAGTGATTGTTTCGGTTGTGGAACAAATATTTTGACATGTATAGAGATGTTGGTTCAAAGAATTACGCATGTTTTCTGTCATCGTCATTATTATCAAGCCATTTGTTTAGTCTGTTTTCTAATCTGATTCCTTCAGAAATTCTAAAAAGTTAAAACACGTCAATCCAAAACTCAAACTATTCTGTACGGTGGATTAATTGTTTTTACTTGTTATTTCTGGTAATGTACATCCTGGTCCTGCTGCTAATACCACTTTTCTTACTACTAATGATTTCTGCTTTGGTGATTTTTATGCCAGAAAAAAAAGTTTTTTTTTTTCCCACATTAATGTAAAAAATCTCATTATTTCTTAGTATTAAGCTTCCGAATAATTACTCTGTGTGATTGGCAGGCTGTTATCGTCCTCCGTCAGCACCAGCCTGCAACTTGGAAGCGTTAAGCAGTGCCTTAGCTCCCTTTGCTAAATCAGAGTTTGTGTTACTAGGTAATCTTAATTGGGACGCGATTAAGCAACCTAATAGGGTTTTGCAGCAATCTGACTCCTTAAATGTTCATCAAATCAAATCTTACTATCAGGTTTGACTTAAAATAATAACCCTGAAAAGGCCACACTGATTGATGTTATTCTTAAAAACTCAGTCTGGTGGTTTTTGCAGTGATATTAGCGATCATTGGTTTATTTGCCCGTGCCCGAACAAGTTAAGCTGGATGGCCTTAGAGTTACAGATAAGATGCATGTGGCAGACATTTTCAATAAGCATCTTATAAAGTCAGCTTCTGTCTGAGTCTCCTACACCTTTTAAGGCAGCAAAGTGTGTTTTAGGGCCGCTCTCACCGTTTTAACAAGCCCTTCCTGCAGGCCCCCTGCCCACAAACACAGATTTCCTTTACATGTTGTTTCAGAAGGTGAGGGTTTGGATGAGTTGCTAAGGCTGGATGCTAAAAAAAACAGCTGAGTCTGATGAGTTGAACCCACTGTTCTTTAAAAATTCTTGCCCCTATTTTGCCCTGCTAATCAAAGATTTTAGAAAAACTTTCTAACGTTAATAAGCAATTTATAGATTATCATGCTGTTTATAACATTTTGTCCAGGGTTCAGTCTGGTTGTCGAACTGGGTTTGGTTGTGTCCCGGCAACTCTTAAGGTTTCAAATGACATCACTGCCACTCTAGACCCAAAAAGATAATGTGCAGCTCTTTTTTTATAGATCTTGCCAAAGCTTTTGATACAGTTGATCGTACTGCTCGACTTGACAGACTGAGCAGCATTTAACTCTCTGGTCATTCATTAACATGGTTCTCAGATTGTTTTAAAGTCAGGGTACAACAGGTAAAATCTGAACAATCATTCTCTAAACCAATATTTGTCACTAAAGGGGCTCAATCTTTCACCTACATTATTTTCCATGTAAATAAATGTTGTTACTAGGTTTATTGATAATTCATCAATTCATCTTTATGCTAATGATATGGTCCTTTATGCCTCTAGTTCATCTCCTAATACAGTATTTACAATACTTCAAGATTGGTTTTTTAGGGTCCAACAGGCTTACTCTACTCTTTTAATGTAACAGAAACAAAGGTTATGTGACAACTGAGAATAGGCTTGGGCAGTATTTGATTTTTTGTAAACAGTTATACCATCTACACATTATGCCACTCTTCAGCCAATAAGGGCAAAGGTGCGTCGTCACGGAGGCAGTTCCAGTTTGTACAGCCAGGCGAGAGGTCACAATGCATCCAACCATAATGCATTGCGTCAGGATCAGAATGCATTGCTTTAAGCCAATGCTGTAAGCAAGTTGAACGCACCCCATGACCGGACTGGGGAAACAAACTGAAACACGTGCGTTTGATTATTTCTCTTCAAGTTGGTACTCGGATGAAAATGACACGAAATGTCATGAAAAACATCACTTCCCGTTGGAAACATGCCTCTTTTATGACGTTGATGTTGGACAAGATTTTGTCGTCTGAGTTGCCCCGTGACGTAATTTCAACATGGCGGCTTACACACTCAACAGTAAATCTATATTACAAATCTTTAAAAATGTTTATTTTGTTAAATGCATTAATAATGGGGGGCAGGATGGTGGTGCAGTGGTTAGCACTGTTGCCTCACACCTCTGGGACCGGGGTTCGAGTCTCTGCCTGGGTTACGTGTGTGGAGTTTGTATGTTCTCCCTGTGTCGTCGTGGGGTTACCTCCGGGTACTCTGGTTTTCCCCCCACGGTCCAAAGACATGCTGAGGCTAATTGGAGTTGCTAAATTGCCTGTGTGAGTGAATGGTGTGCCCTGTGATAGGCTGGCCCCCTGTCCAGGGTTGTTCCTTGCCTCATGCCCATTGCTTCTGGGATGGGCTCTGGACCCAGTAGGATAAGTGGTTATAGAAAATGGATGGATGGTATTAATAGTGATAAATGTAATTGCACGTGTTCCATTTAGAGAAACATAATAAACAGTATCCTATCATGCAATATCAGATTTTTACCAGACTTGTTAGAGTCTTTGGTTTGTTTGCCTTTCGAAAAAAGAATATTGCTATGAAAATATTTTATAAAGCTTTTAATGTGATTTTCCTAGTTCGTGTTTCTTGTTTGTTTGTCTCTCGGAAAAAATAATCTCACTCCAAATCTGCTAAAATATAAAGCAACAACACACAGCAGCGTGTTCATGGAGGCAGCCATGTTTGTTCCGAGATGTGGTAGCTCGGACAGGAGATTGTCAGACGTGATGTCACTCAACTTGGAATTTCAGAGTTCCGAGAGAAAAACGAACGCACCATTAATACAAAGGACTAATGACAACAACCAGAAACAGCTGATCAAATGAGGATCCCACAGTAGGTTAACAAGGAGCAGACGAACAGGGAAGGACACTGTTTTTTTACTTGCAAACTACTGTTTTGTTAAATGTGCTTAGATGTGTTTAGTACAGTATATGCTCTTCTTGTTTTATCCTGTTAGTTTTTGTGTTTAAATGCTAAAAAGCATATTTAGGTGTAATTTTGGGGGGTTGGGAACCAATTAATTGGTTTTCAATTATTTCTTATAGGAAAAATTTAATCAGAACTCAAACTTTTTAGGATTTCATCCGAAAGTTCGAGAACCGAGGTACTACTGTGTGTGTGTGTGTGTGTGTGTGTGTGTATATATAATTTTTTCTTTTTAACTTTTGGCATTATATATATTGCAATGTTTGTCACTAAAAATTCACATTATGATATTTGACATTTCTTGAACATCATGCAGCCCATCTGCAAACTGTCTTGACCCATATATAGACTGATTTCTATATAATTTCCCTTCTGTTTAAAAACCACCCGCTAACAAAATGCGATGCTATCAGCAGCTTTATTTTCCAATCTTTGCCTTTCCAGGGTTCTCTTTTTTGTTTCATTACATCTTTCCTAGCATCAACCACAGGAGTGGTTCTGCAAAGTCTTACTCCATTTGCCATTCACACTCAAAGAAATAATACACTCTTCACCTGGCAGACTGAAAAAGTGGTTTTCAATTCTCAACGGGCATGTCTGAACAGACCTGACCGAGACCATGAAATCCAATGACTGGGCTGTCTGTCAACAGGCAGAGAACAGACACTCAGGTCTTAATTACACCTCACCCAGGAGACATACGGGGAAGAGGAGTATGGGTAAATAACAGCAGTGTTGGATAAAACAAAGACAAGTATGTGTTAGAAAACATTTCATACATTTATCATTTTTTACTCATGTGTAGCCCTTGGAATGAAGAACATCCTTTTTGGGGAGAAAAGGATTAAAAAAGGAAAAAAGTGCCAGTGATAATAGCAGGAACACATCAGTAGTGCACACACCAGTGGATTGCACCTGGAAGCAACACTGAGAACTGTTGCAAATGCAGGCATTTCTGAGATGTCTGGAGTATGCAGGCTGGTAGCAGAGAGAGACAGAGAGAGACAGAGAGCCAGCAGGTGTCACGTCCTGCTGCGCTGCTGTGTTACATGTCTCACAGGGCCATGTGCCAACCAGCTTCAGTATTTTAGGAGAAAAAAATATAAGATCCCTTGGAGCAGCAACTTGTGAATGAATGAAGACAAACTAGTCTGACTTGGGGTAGAGAGAAAGGAGAGAAAAGATCACAGAGAAGCATCCGTGAGCACATCGTCTATGCTTCCTTAACTCTGCTCAGGTTAGCCCCTTCCTCACCACACCCAACTCCAGAATATGCCTCTGTGACGGTCATTGTCCCAATTTTCCCCTAAGGGGATTGTTAACGTTCCAAGGTGATCACATTTCATTCTGCTCTCTCATTTCACTAGAGCAGAGAGACAGACAGCTCAGTGGATTCTGTCAGACAGGGATATGCCACTGTTGCAGTGTCCCCTTCCAAGACAAATAGATTCCCAGGTGAGGGCGTACTTTCAGAACACACGCACTCAATCTTCATTCGCTATTCATAATAAAACAATTTTGTAAATTAACTGGAAACGGGAAGGAAAAAAAAAAAACAGCAGGCCTCTGATACACAGCCCCAAGGCCCCAGCTGATTCAAACACGACACTTACAATGACAGTGAGACAATGAGAGACAATGGCATGATGCTCCCGAGCCGCGGCATTCATGGGATGGCCGTCCTTGAAAGCACTATTCGTCCTGGATGCAGGAGACCATACACTCATTGATCCCAGACTTTTAAAGGGCTCGCTTTCTGCAAACGGTTTGATTTCACACTGGCATCACCTGACTGCGCGCACTCGCTTTCTTCTTCTCTGAAATTACCCCTTGCCAGAGGCAGCCATGTAACATTTTAAGCAATTGATTCTGCTGCCGCCCCTCAGGTCACAAGAGGTTAGAGGAAACACTATTCTGGATCTGAACCTTATGAGTTCAGCACCCACCTCCCAAAGCTGCAGACGGCTCCACTGGGTAGCCAGAATGTGCAAACAGAACATATGAGCTGCCGAACATCTTGGCCGTCCTACTTTTTTCAGCCTTTGGGAAAAGAGTGTACAATGCATTGCATACAGCAAATACCCCTACCTGTGCAGATATACTAAATGGACAAAGGTATTGGGGTCACACCAATCATTGAATTCAGGCATTTCCTACAGACCCATTGTTACAGATGTATACAATCAAGCACCAAGCCATGCAGTCAGGTTTACAAACATATATAATAGAATGGGTCATTCTGAAGAGCTCTGTGAATTCAAGCTTGGTAATGTCATAGGATGCCACCTTTGCAATAAGTCAGTTTATACAACACTTAGTTCTGACCAAGAAACTGAAATGCACAAGAGATATTCTATGAGTGCGGAGTATAACCACTCAAACACTTCACATCAGCTGTATCACTCCACTTTACAGGTCTATCTAAAAACCGTTACATGTGCCTCTTTTCCACTAACACGGAGTCGGGGTTTGGCTGGTTCTTGCTCTGTACCCTTTGAGAACCTGCCCGCGTTTCCACCGATTTTGAATGTAAGTGTAAAGTGTAAAGGTTCATATGTATTCCATCTCGTTGGATTTATTTTAATCTGTTTCAAATTTTAAGTTTTTACAGTGGAGGAAATGTGCTTATTTTGTAAGTTTGTCCAATGACAAAGAAATGAAAAGTCTCAGAAGTCTCAGAACAGTATCATGTTAATGGTAGGTTTATTTTAACAGTGACAGATAGCACATCAAAAGGAAAATTGAAAAAATAACTTTTAATAAAAGATAGAAGCTGATTTGCATTTCATTGAGTGAAATAAGTATTTGAACCCCTACCAACCATTAAGAGTTCTGACTCCCATAGAGTGGTTACACACTCCTACTCAATTAGTCACCCTAATTAACATATTGAACCATAACTTCAAAGAGGTGCGCACTGAACCTTAACTTTTGTGTACTGTTACACAAAAGTGATGTCTCTCCAGTAGGTTGTAATGGCCAGGTGTTGCAATACTTTTGTCCAAATATTGTATGTAAAGAAATGAGCATCCTGTGATACAGGACATACAGATAGCATAAAGACCATTCGATAACCTACCTAACATAGTCTGGGTTTCCATTCACACAATTCAGATAGCAGGATCCTAAAACACAGCCTGTCTGTAGGGTAATCATCTGATGTACATAGCTGCATGAAAGCTATATGTGCTAAATTAATAACAATGAGTAACAATAACCAGCTGCTTAATTACCTTAGGTGAAAACAGCCCCTGCTAAATATTCCCCAGCAATATTATCATACACCTACGCCTCAGCTGAGTGGAAATGTGAAGGTGCAGCTGATACTTAATGCAATTTCACTTTGAGAAAAAAGTTCCACAGTAATAATAATAATAAAAAAACAGGATCATTCACACTGCAACCAGGCAGCAAAGAGTGCCCGGAACCACATGGTCTGCTAGCGAGCATTAATGAGGTCTGTTTAATCTGCTCAGGAGACAGCTGAACAAATGTCAGGAGCACCAAAGGAAAGGAATCAATCTGGTGGTGACAGAGGCTCACACTCTACTAATCACACTCTAATTCCAAGCAGGTCTCCCTATGGGACACTCTGTATCTCCTATCTTCCAGCAAGAGACCAAAGTCTACCTTGTGGCGTAGACCAGCTCTTACACATGTACACCCTCACATGCAAGTACTGCGTTCTCCGATACATGGCGAATGATACGAGCACAGGGACAGCAAAGCCACCACTGGAAAAGGTCATAAAACAGGACATGGGAACACAACCAGCAGGTACAGGAGAAAGATTCACGTCTCTAAGAGACGTATGAGATCATTGGTGCCAAGCTTGGCTAGAATTATGGCATCTTGTGGTATTTTGGAATACCATAGTATTATGAAAGTGGTGAAATTTCCAATAAACTGACTATTTATCCAACATTTTAAAAAATACTATTTGAAAACTTTTCATAACAGTTGGGAACATAATGGCTTTTTGGTTGAAGGTGTTAGATTTGCTGCTGTTATTAACACTAATGACACATTAGCCCAAACAGAAGCGCTGTATACAGCAAAGTGTGATTTGCTTGAAAGTTAAAGTAGTTTGCCCGTTGCTATGGGAAGCAGGCAGTTGTAGTGTTAACTGGACAGTTGTGCCTTTCACCATGCAGCGACGCACATACACTGCTCAAAAAAAATAAAGGAACACCATATCTCAATGGGAAAAAAAAAATCATGCTGGATATATATATTGATATGGACTGGGTAATGTGTTAGGAGCGAAAGGATGCCACAGCGTTTGATGGAAATGAAAATGATCAACCTACAGAGGCTGAATTCAAAGACACCGCGAAAATCAAAGTGAAAGAATGATGCGGCAAGCTAATCCATTTCGCTGAAATTTCACTGTAGCAACTCAAAATCGTACTCAGTAGTTTGTATTAGGAATGCACTGATCCAGCTTTTTCAGTTCAGATACCAAAACCTGGCCTTGGGTATCAGCCGATCCCAAGTACCAATCCGATACAGGAGATTGATTAATAAGATGTTTGCCACGCTTTGGAGAGGAGATGGAGATTATATTTAAGGAGACATCAGGCTTAAATACTTGACCTAAATACCTCATTTTGGAGGACAATGGAAAAAATATGCACACACAAATATGTATAAGCCGAATTAATTACTATTAACATAATACTAACAGGGGCGGCATGGTGGTGCAGTGGTTAGCACTGTTGCCTCACACCTCTGGGACCTGGGTTCAAGTCTCTGCATGGGTCACATGTGTGTGGAGTTTGCATGTTCTCCCTGTGTCGTCGTGGGGTTTCCTCCGGGTACTCCGGTTTCCCCCCACAGTCCACAGACATGGTGAGGCTAATTGGAGTTGCTAAATTGCCCGTGTGTGTCTGTGTGTGTGACTGGTGTGTGGGTGTGCCCTGAAATGGGCTGGCCCCCCATCCAGGGTTGTTCCCTGCCTCGTGTCCATTGCTTCTGGTTAGGCTCCGGACCCCCCGTGACCCAACAGGATAAGCGGGTAAAGATAATGGATGGATGGTTAATACTAACAACCTGGTAACACTAAAATAATATCAATTCCAGTGATGTTGAGGTTCAGCAATTTTCAGGAATTAAAATTGTCGTATCAATACGAGTGTATTACATGAAAACTAAAACACACACACAGTAGTACCTCGCATCTTGCGTCCAACCAGTGTGCAGTTAAACTCATCAGAAATAATGGGCACATGTCAGAGCTCCAGATATTGGTAGTGAAGCTATCACTGGTACATCTTTCATCATTTTTGATACGCATTTGTTTTTGTACAGCTCGGGTAGAGCGGTCTCAGAAAAATATTTCCATGGTGGCAAGCTGTACCGTGGTACAAAGTGTTCAATCACACAGCAGGATCCCTCATTCTCTACGACTACAAGGGGTTGCTCATCCAGAACAATCAATCTGAGTACCTTTTCTGTTATTTTTGTCACTCTTACACTATTGCTGTGGAGATTCTCTTGTCATTGCAATGCTGCCTGTGTTTAATAGAAAATTCAAGCAACTCAGATAAACTGGTTACATATACCATATAAGAGTATATGTCAGTCAGTCAAGGACAGCTGGTCTTCTGCGATACTCATGCTGGAATATATAAAGTATTTACAAGTCAGCACGGTTTCCCTGCTAGGTCTATGGCCTTGTCCACACGTATGTGGGTATTTAAAATAAATGGGGGTTTATCTCCTTCATTACTTAAAATAATCCCGTTCATATAAAATCGCTAAAATGCGCTGTCAAGAGCCTGCCAAACCATATACCTAACGATATAACTAACCGTAATGCCATGGTGGCCACTCAGAACCCTTACCAGTTCTGCTAGACTAAAACCAGCTAATGGAAACACCGAATGGCGCATGCTCTGACATCAAAGTGGACAATGGCACACAATCTGATGTTACATAAAAAAAAAATCTTCACCCTAGATGGGGTTTTACAAAACCTCAGTTTTCAATGAAGTAAAACGCCATTTTTGTATTTAGTAATGAGATATCTATCTCTCAAAACAATTTGAATTGTCACGTGTCGGTTCATTAAATGTTAAGCTAAAATCATCATGTTGGCCCCCTTTGTGAGTATTGGGCACAACTTGCATACAGGCTTGTCCTGCTTGGTACCGTCTTCGTTTGGTACAAAGCCAATGTATTTGGCTATACTCTTTATTGATTAAGCACAGATGTTATAGCTCTGATGATTCTGAAGTAGTTTTCTTAGTAACACCCCATGGATGACACTGCACTCAGGTCTAGGCTTGTGCATTGGCAACCTAAGGGCCTGAAGGCCCGCCCATGCTTCACTCCTCCACATGTGCATTTGGTTGTGGAGGAGGGGATGTGACGTAGATTTCATCATCAGGGGTGAGCTACAGATGGTTGTGGTCGGTGCACATGTAGCGCAGATATTTGTGTAGCTGAAATCATGAATGTCCTTGCGCATCGACTGTGCATATATAGGACAATTGATTAGATATTTCCAGTAGGTGGCAGCACAGACTATCACAGATCAATGGATAACCATGAAAAAGTAGATGAAAAACTGTTGTTATAATAGTAGTAGTTATGGTGACCTACTGTACCAGGAGGGTCGGAGATAACCCCATATCTAATTTTTCATGCTGTCCAAATATACCGAGATAAAAAAAAAAAACACTATCCTGGAGGGGGGGGGGTGGGGGTGGGGGTCTGGAACCCCCCCCCCCCCCCCAAGCCTTGACTAATAATTTTAAAACTGCTGATAAATGTTTACCTGTCTCTCAACAATGTTTCTATTTTGTATCTGCCCATTCTTGGTCTGGTGGAATATCACTGCTGTTGTATGCATGAACTGACTGTGACCATCTGCAGTCAAATGTAGCATGAAGCTGCCACGTGCACCATCATCCTCAACCCAGAGTACACACAAAAATGTTAATTATGAATTAGTCTTCAGTGGTCAGAGCAAACCAGAAGTGCAGGTTATAGAATCAATACCATAAAAATGAGTAATTAAACCATTTACACATGAAAGAATAGATACTTTCAGTAGATTAGATACTTTTGACAACACTACAGCAGATGGCATATGGTGGATTTAAAAAGCGTACACACCCTCGTTAAAATGTCAGTTTGTGTTTACATTTTTTTTTAAATAATAATAATAAAAAAAGAGACCATGATAAGTTATTTCAAAACTTCTCACCTTTAATGTGACCTATAACCAGTACAATTCAATTTAAAAAAAAATCAGCTAGTACGAAAAATGTGAGAGAAAAAAATAAACATACAATAAGCTGGTTCCATAAGTTTCCACACCCTTTAACTAATACTTTGTTGATTTTGATTTTATTTCAGCATTCAGCCCTTTTGGGTTAGAGTCTATCAGCATGCCACATCTCGACTTGGCAGTATTTGCCCAGTCTTCCTTGTAAAAGCGCTCTAAATCTCTCAGACTGTGAGGGCATCTCTTGTGCACAGCTCTCCTCAGGTCACCTGACAGATTTACAATTGGATTTAGGTCTGGGTTTTGGCATTCTGGGTTTTGGCATTCTAAAATCCCTGGTGAAGCCATTCTTTTGTTGATTTGGATATATGGTTGGGTTCATTGTTTTGCTCAAAGGTGAAATTCCTTTTCATCTTCAGCTTTCTAGCAAAACCTGAAGGTTTTGGGCCAAAACTGATTGATAATTTGAACTGTTCATAATTCTCTCTACTCTGATTAAACCCCCAGCTCCAGCTGAAGAAAAATAACCCCCCACCATGCTTCACCGTGGTGTACTTTTGGTTATGCACAGTGCTTTTTGACCCAAACATACCTTTTGAAATTGTGCCCAATATGTTCAACCTTGGTTTCATCAAATTGCAATATATTGCCCCCACATGCTTTTGGGAGACTTTTTGGATTTCTTTCAAAATTTAGCCAGGCCTGGATGTTTTTTTTTTGTAAAAAAAAGGCTTCTGTTTTGCACCCCTACCTCATAGTCCAGACATATGGAGAATGCAGGACATTGTTGTTACATGTAGTACACAACCAGTGCTACCCGTAGTGTTGTAAACCTCTTTTCAGCCTTCCTATTGATTTTTCATCAATTTTCATCAACAAAGTATTAGTTTAACAGTGTGCACACTTATGCAACCAGTTTAACTCAAATGTTAAGATTGGGACAGTGTGAATTAGGACTTTGCTATAATATTTGACTTCCTCTGCCATCCCCTGAAGGATGGGCTCCCCCTTTGAGTCTGGTTCCTCACTGGGGGGCTTTGGGTGGGGATGCTGTAAAGTGCTCCGAGACCATAATGTTGTGAAATTGCACTATACTCAACTGAACTGATTTACTGTGGTCTCATTTTTTGTATCACAAAAACCTGGCATTTTAAGAGGGGTGTGAAGAGATTTATGGGCCATTCTGAGGGGGACATTCACACAAACATCAAGTTGCAGGAAATCATTGCCAACAGCCAACCCTCATCCTGCAGCACATAGTGCAGAGTGGGAGCTGGAGAGGGAAGCCCATGCGACAGAGGCAGAAGGCCAGCAGCCTCCACATCTGTAAAGGGGACCACGGGGAGCTGCTCTAAGTAGGATGGGCATAATGGAGCGTGGACTATCCTTTCCACGAGGACTCACAGCTTATAAATGTAGTGAAATAACAATGATTAAAATGACAGATGTAGCAGGGAAATTATGACCTGCCCATCACAGCAACCAACCCAGAACCCTCAATATGGGACCAGAGCAGTGCCGGACATGGAAGGCTCCTAAAACGGGATAAGTGTGCGGCACGCTGCATCACGCTGAAGCTTTCGCGGATGCCAGCGGGGGAAGCTAGCATGCGCCGAGCAGATAAAGCTATAAAAGGGCCTGGTTTTCCTCACTTGAAACTGTTCAGTCAAAGTGCTAAACTTAACAGCATGAAACATCTGCCCGGAAACAGCTCTCCGTTTTTAGTGATGGAGGAGTCGCAGTGGCATAGGGACATCACAGCAGCTGCCTGTTTGCCAATAGTGCTGTTGGCATCTACATCCATGTCCACCCCCGCAACAGGCTGCCTGACAGAAAGCATAGCCGTGACAGTGACCCAGCCAGCGCTTCTACAGGGCAGTGACCCCTACCTATGCACAGACCTTCTGCCAGCAGGCTATGGAATTTAATGAGCCTGGACAGCAGGCCTACTATCTGGAGACTATGCAATTTAATGAGCCTGGACAGCAGACCTACTATCAGGAGACTATGGAATTTAATGAGTCTAGACAGCAGGCCTACTATAAGGAGACTATGGAATTTAATGTGCCTGGACAGCAGGCCTACTGTCAGCACTTGGACAATAACCCCAAGCCCAAAAGCAGAAAGCACTTAGGACGTTTACATGCACAGCTAAGTTGAACTATGGTTATAGATTGACTGTACCGTTTAAATCGGACTGCTGTCCTTTCCCCAATTTACATACATGGGAAGGGAATCAATTTATTGACCAACGTATGTCCGACTCCTTGTCCGACAGCTTGTTGGTACTGGGCATTTTCTGGTTGACCTATTGTGTCACAGATGTAAAAATGAATAAAGTTAATAATAGATTTGTGGACAAATAAAGTGACAAGCTTTAATTGTAATCTGGTCAGAAGAACAGATACAACAAGATCAGGATAGCATAACAAGAAATAATGCATTTTATATAATATGCCATGATAGTATGGTATTGGAAACTGGGAGGAGAGCATAAGCAGAGCGCCTAGGCCAGTTCGAGTCTGACTGAACATATACATGCAGGAGTAAATCGACTCTCAATCGGATTATCTGGGTGTTTTAGTCAGACTTCGAGAAACTCAATTTAGTACGATTTCAGTCGGACTAACACGTTTACATGTACTTTAGAAGTCCAATTTTAGATGTACTAACACAATAAACAAAATTCGAACTTAATCCGTTCAAAACTCCAGATCGAATCCTGTTCTGATTGGTTTTCCATTATTTCTTATGGGGAAAATTCAATTAATTTGTTCCTGGCCCCAAAATTTACACCTAAATATGTTTTTTTTAGCATTTAAACACAAAATGAACCGGATAAACAAGAGCATATACTACACTAAACACATCTAAGCACATTTATCAAAACTTCTATGCAAGTTCTAGGTAATTTTTTTTGGAACTGGTTGGTTCAACTTTTAATAAACTCGAGTTCTAATGAGTTAGAGAACTGAGGTATCACTATAATTAGATTTTCTTGGTGTGCATGTAGACTGACTGACCAATGCTGCCCAGATTGGGTCGAGTTGGACCGGACTGGAGGAACCAAAACAGCTCTTGTCCACTGAAGCCTTGGACGTCTCTTACCAGATGGACAGGACTTTCAGATACAGCCCATGCCCAACAAAGCTGCTTTCTCAGTCTCACAGTGATTACATGCAAGATTAGTGCACAGACAGAAAATTCTAAATCACAGACCAAGAGCACAAGGCCAGTCGCTAATGCTATGCATCTGAACATTACAGAGACTGCAGGAGGTATTTTAGCTGAGGCAAAATGCAATGATATCCCCAGCAATTAGCCTACTTTGCACCTACCAACTCACATTTCAATCTTCAAATATGGATCTGTGTTTCTCGGCGTTCATTTCTGTGAAGTCGCTTGGCACTCAATGGAGACAACAGCCTCCTGATTGCAAATCAATTTCCTACAGGTGAGCAAAAAAGGGACAACCTTTAGTTTTTTTAGGCATTGTGTTTCACAGTTGACAAACCCACATCCATGCTGCTACCATCAACCCACACATCCTTACAAAAGTAACAAGTGAATAGGTTTTATTTTAAGGCTTTGTATAGTATATTTACATACATCAGTTCACAGGAAGGAAAATTTCACTTTGAAAGTATGAGCTATACAGATTACAAATTAGGAAAGCAAATCCTCTCCCCCAAGACAAACATTTCAAACTGCTTTATTGATTTAAGGTGTCCAACTAATTTCAAACATGCTGCATTTAAAATGCAAGACTCTGGTCTCAATACAATGTGACAAAGCCACACTGATTCCAGCATGCTGACTCAACACTGCAGCATCCTGTTAAACCAGAAGAGTGGAGTTGGGATTTGCTCACTGAGACCACCAGAAAGGTCCTGCATGAGCCACACACCCACCCCTGCACCCAGTCATCCAAAACAGATTCAGTTTTAATGCCCTGGGTACTCCACATAACATGGCTCCAAGATGAGTCCGCTGACCCAAAAAGAAAAACACTGAGCGGCTCCCATGAAAGGCTCAGGCTTTCAGCACTTATTTGGACAGGATCCTGTGCCTCCAAAGAACTCTGTCACATTACCATGTGACACTAAGGAAGGTGGAACATGACTTCACACACAGTGTAAATATTTGCTTCTCAAGGGCAAGAAAAAACTCCACCTCCCGCCCTCCGACCTGACTCTGCCATGCTTAACCTTGCCACCCAATGCTGCCTTGTCTTTCACACTGGCATGATGAAAACGGATGGCTGCAATTACCACCACACAACCTTGACAACTTCAGCAAACCTGAAAAAAGGGGGAGGAGGGTGGGGGGTGGAGTTCAGAGCCCCCTCCCTGACAGATGCATAGCCACTCATGCCTGTCCGCAGCATGGAGGCTACAGCCGTGTCTGTATGCCTGTCCTCACTGGCTGATACTTTACTGCAGAAAGCTTCAGCACCATCTGGATTCTGCCAAACTGACACTGTGCCACTACTGTCACCGCCCTCCACCACCACCGCCACCCTTCATTTTCACCCACACAGCCAATCCTCAATATGCCAAGACAGGTGCCCATATCGGTGACGGGCCCATTCCCAATAGCCACGCTAAGCTAGATCAGCCTCTCTGTAGTAGCAAGGCCTCAACCCAAAGGAATTCGATTACGAAGCAGAACAGGGGCTAGCGGGTACTTATTGGTACAAGGTGGACTCACCGAGTTAATGCATGCTACTCAAATAGCGGTAGGAATGCAGAGGTCCACCAACTGCCTCACCAATACTGCGGCTTACTTTAGGTGCAGCCACACAAAAGCTTACCCTGCCCACTCTAGGATTTTGGTTACAGTGGGAAATATTGCCAAATAGATATATTTTGTCAAATAACTGGCAACTTGCCAGGAGGCAAGAATGGATGTGTGCCAGAGCTGAAACCTGCTGAGGATGATTAGCAGAATGACACTGGCACTAATTAATGAAATCCCTTATTTGTTCAGTTTGAAAGTGGCAGCCTTAACACTGTGGTGATTGAGCCGACTAAATTCCTCATCTTTCTCGTCATTAATTAGTGGTACCTCAGCTCTCCAACTCATTAGAACTTGAATTTCTTAAAAGTCGAACCAACCAAGAAAAAAAAAATGACCTAGAGTTCGATCTGAATCTTAGAAGTTTAACTGTGAATGCCAACCTAAGAACTTGCTCATGCGGGGAAATGAGTCACGCAGCATGTCCCTCAGCGGAAACAAAGGGTAACGCTACAATCATAGGCTCGCATTCACTGTGATAGCATCGTGCATGTTTACACTAGCTGAATACATACATTTAGACAGTAAAAATACATTGAGACAATGATAGACAGTGACAGCCATTTATTATATAATAAAATACATTTTAAAATAAAGACTTATTTTATTTTAATATTATTAATGATAAACCATTAATACATACAACTATAATAATATTGTCAGGCTATGCGGGGACGGAATGGAAACAAAGGAACAGACATAAGGATATTGGTGAATATGGGGTTTAATTACAGGTAAGACAAGCAAAACACAGACGGACAATACAATGACCGGACTGGGTAAACAAACTGAAATGCAGACAAAATACACAGGACTAATGACAACAACCAGAAACAGCTGATCACATGGGGATTCCACATGAGGTTAACAAGGGGGTGTGGCACATAGAAGGAGCAGACGAACAGGGAAGGACACTTTTTTTTTTTTTTAACAAATTACTGTTTTGGTAAATGTGCTCTTCTGGTTTTTATGCTGTTTGTTTTTGTGTTTAAATGCTTAAAAAACATTTAGGTGTAATTTTTTGGGGCCAGGAACCAATTATTTGGTATTCCATTATTTCTTATGGGAAAGATTCGATCAGAATTCGAACTTTTTAATTCTGAACAGATTAAGTTTGAGTTCTGAGGTACCACTGTAGTTATGTCATATCTGGCGCCATTAACTTTTAATGCTGATGAAGTTTAAATATCAGACAACAATACTGCCCTAGACTGACACTTTGGACCAATACCAATATCTTGCTTATGTCCGATACCAATATGTTTCGACGTCTCCAGCAGACACCATTTGGTCAGTCCTGTAATATTCGTTTTGTTTAGAGGGGGATAATGTTATGTCCAAGAAACAGGGAGGCAGTTTCTGTCCTTTGACTACCACATGTAAGTGGAGATTGTTTCACTCCTGTCAGTCCTTAATCCACTGACCCTTTGCTGAGCTTCCCTAACTCTTGGTCAATCTCTTCATCTGGAACGTTTGTAGCTCCTGGCTACTTTCACACCACACAACAGGAACTGGGACCTTTATACTAAATAAGCACTGAAAGCCCAGGTTAAACTCCATACAGAACTTCATACGGAACTACACCACCACACCAAAACAATGCAGGGTAAGTTGTTTAGTTAGTTATTTGTTAGTTATTGGGGGATTGATCATGAGCAAAATAAGACACGGCTTTTTATCACCCATTCTTCAGAACTGAGCCAAAAAACCAAAAATATTACATACCGATGTATTAATTCTATTTTTTTTTTGGGTGAAATTTTATATTTAATATATTTATATATTTATATGTAATGGCCTACTTTCATTTTTAACTTCTAAACTTGCCCTATGCCAGAAAACACCCTTGTCCCAGACAAGAATTCACAACTTCATTAATAAAAAATGTGTTTAAAGTCTTCAAATTCTAACAATACCGACTAATATTAGAGGTGCAAAATGTACAATTAATATGATCTGTTTTAAAATGCATTTTTTCATTAAAATAGTTCCCCTTTGAAGTTGTGTCCCAGATTTATGTCAACTACCTCAGATTTATACAAAAACATAATTTAATCAGGGAGAAAAGGATCAGTTATATCCTAATGACCACCGCCTCACTTTCTAGCGATGCACTGATGAAGCCTCATGAAGCTTGTTCTCCATAGAGTGTTTTCAGTCTTTGAGCATTTTTTCCCAAATACATAGAGACCCCTAGTGGGGTTCACAGCACCTCGAACAATTGAAGAACTTTTGAAGTCTTGAAGAAGAACAATTGAAGTCTATATGCATTTATTTCAAAATAATAATGTGCCTGGTATAACAATGGGGTCCGATTGTGCTATGCTAAACGTAATCTTAAAAAATACTCATTTCTTCGTTTACTTATATGCATTTTCACTCATTACATACTTACAGTTCCATCACAATATTTTATTGTAACAAACTCAACTGTTAACCTGTTTCCAATTAGGTGCTGCAATACATGTGACTGTTTTCACTTGCTAGGGTTGGGGGGGGGGGGTAAACTGGGGGAACTGAGGGTAGAAAATGAGGTGCAGTTTGACAGTCTCATGGGGGCAATTAAGATGTTTATTGAGGATATGTTACTGCCATATGATAGGTGTTGAGAAATAAAAACCTGGCCAGTACAATAATGATACATGATAAGAATAAAATTTAATTTCCTCAGTGGCAGGCGAGAATTGGCCCATTGAACAAGCAAAGGAACTACTACTACTACTACTACTACTACTAATAATAATAATAATAATAATAACAACAACTAATTTCATATTTTGCTATTTCAATATTCATTCACCTTACTGTGAGACATCAACCAGGGTTCCCCCAGTTCTAGTAGAATAATTTTCCATGACTTTTCCAAAACTATTCCAGTACCCTTTAGTGCACCGTTTATTAATTCCGTTAATACCAAAGCAGCAGAAACTGAAGAAGTTTAATTGTCTTGATGCTATATTCCATGGGTCTACAACTCCAGTCCTGGAGAGCTACTATCCAGTAAGTTTTCTATCATACCTGGCTTCTGTCGTGGGGTTACCATCAGGGTCTTTGCTTTCTTCACAGAACACTTTCTAATCCTCACCGTGACACACTGAGTTGCTGACTGCAACTATATGGATTGATCCTACCTGGCAACAGGCCATGATAACTAACAGATTGCAATGAGCATTACATTCGGTATGTTTACATGCACACTAAGAAAATCTAAATATTGAGTTAGTCCAGCTAAAACCAGACTTTTAAAATACATGTAAACATGTTAGTCCAACTGAAATCGTACTAAATCTAATTTCTCGAAGTCAGACTAAGAAACCCAGATAATGCGACGGGGAGTCAATTTACTCCTGCATTTATATGTTGAATCGTACTCAAACTGGCCTAGGCTCTCTGCGCAAGCTCCACGGTCCCCCTGGACTTTGACCTGGAAGTAACAGAAGAAGCCAGTACATAGAAGCAACTTAGAGAATAACAGAGGACTTACAGCACACACGAAATGTAGAGCGCTGTAAAGCTGTCCGATTCACAACTCAACTACAGGGTGCTTTCCCACCACAGGAGGTACCAAAGAAGGTACCAAAAGTGCAGTACTTCAATGTGTTGATTTTCCACACTGGTGTAAAAATTCGTACCAGTGCCAAATTATATCACCATGTGGGATTGGGTACTTTGTACTGAATTTCAAAAAATGGCTATAGCATATTATAGAGCTGGGTGATATGCAATATTGATACCAACATCACCTGTTATGCACATACAATTCTTACATCGCTAATCAGCCAGATTAAGATCAGGCTTTTTCTTTCCTTCAGTTTGGTACGGATATTATAGCACAGCTAAAGTCTCACTAAAACATTTTTACTCTGTCATAGGAAGAAAAACCTACCAAGGTTTGCAATTTTAATGATAATTCCTTTTCAAGATTTAGCATACGTTTAAAAATTAGTTTAAAGATTACCTCCAACTCTTTTGCATGAGCACTGATTGTGTTCTCCGAAACAATCATTTTCATCCTCGCAGTTTAAATCATTCCTAGATGGATTTGTGAGAAATGTATTTCTCCTTTTATTGTTTCATAAATATCGCAATATTTATTACAACAAAATCACATTGCAATATTTAAAAAATAGCAAGCTGTCATATATATGTCATATCATTATATAAAATAGTTTTCTTATGCTATCCTGATCTTGTTGCATCTGTTCTTGACCAGATTACAATAAAAGCTCGTGTCACTTCATTTGCCCATGCATCTTTTTTTATTCATTTTTACATCTGTGAAAGGAGCCAATAGGTCAACCAGAAAAAGCCTAATAGTAAAAGGCTAAAAGTAGCCAAATTGCGAGTAGGACATACTTTGGTCAATAAATCGATTCCCCTCCCATGAATGTATTCTAGGGCAAGGACAGCAGCCTGATTAAATGGCGTAGTTGAGCTATAACCGTAGCTCAACTTAGCTGCCCATATAAACGTACTGACTGAGCAGACTAACATTGTGGAGACAAAGGGGTTTCTCAGGCGTTGCGTTCGTGTGAGTGGACATCAGCAAACACACTGCACACAGCCAGGCTCAGCAGCAGACGTGGAATATGGGGGCACTCTTTGACGTTGACAAACGTCCAGCGTTGGCCCAGGTGGAACCCTAGAGAGCTGAACAATGTGGATGGAGGCTATATAACCCCGACAAGGACATCTACAACTGCACCAGTATGGAGGGTACAAGGATCCAGGAAACGTCAGCAGCGTAAATATGACCAGGCAGGAAGGCCCACCATCACTGTTATTCTAGCCCCATAATTGGCATCAGCATCCCCCTAGCTACACAAGCTTATTACACCAGTCTGCGGACCTCTCCTCCTGCATCCAGCACACCTGCAGGGCAGCACCACCAAAATGAGGTACTGTAGCACACACAGCAGACAGGGGCAGATGTACTGAAATAGAGAAACGAGGAGAGACCAGGTTGAATGATAAGGCTAACAACCCCTGGATAACTGTGGATGGTTCCAGCTTCAAGCACAAGGCACAGAACCAGACCTTTTCTATAACTATGCTCAAAGAATATCTGCCAATTATGCCCACTAAGGGAGCCCAAAAACTCAATAAAAAGGCAGAAGCCCCCACAAAGGAGCCAACTAGGTTGAGAGGCAGCTAAACCAACCAACAGACTACCAACAAGGCCAAGTCAGAACTGACAATTTTGAGGGCTATTGAAAACAGACATGGGTGAGAGGCGATATTCTGTTTTGCTCCACTGCTTCTGGACAAAAAAATCAACTACAGCAAACACCAGCAACAACACATGGTCTATTAATCAATGGTTGGTTTCAAACATAGAACAACCATTTAAATATTCCCTGAAAAAGCACTTCATACTATAACAAAGAAGGAGTGATGCTGTAGTTGAAAATGAAACATGATCTGATCACACTCATGATCTGAATACCACTTAAGCTAATCTGACAAAACTCCATTGTCAGGCAGAGCAGCGTCCCACTCCAAGTCCTCAGGAGGCCCCTGCAACCACACCCCACACAGCAGGATAGTCACCACAGGCCAACTGGGTACAAATCAGTACCGACAACAGGCAATCATTTCTGACATTGATAAAGTATTACTCGATCGACCTGGGACCCCCGGCCTTGGTCTGATGAACATGCATCTAGGGGCAGCCTAATCCTGCTAGGTAATTATCTACAGGTGACAAACAGATATGATCAGATACGACTAGCTACATGCCTGTGTCTTCTGCGGTTCCAGTGTTCCATGCAAGAACCAAACTGATCAGTAGCATGAATTTTCAAACTACAGATATCTTTGAAATAATTAAAATAAGATAATTGGAAGGAAAACTAGATAAATTAAATAATCTCCCGCAGGTTAATCTCCAAACTCAGATGGATTAACCACCTTCCCTGGGCACCAACGACCTCTGACAACCACTTGTAATTAAAAGGGTAGGTCATGATTATGTCGCCTGTGTCTGTTTTGTAGCTCCTATGCAGTGTTGGGAAAGTTCATTTTCTACATGACCTAGTTCAAAGTTCAGTTCACACATTTTAAAATGAACTAGTTCAGTTCATAGTTTATAATTCAAATTTTTTTTAACTAAGTTCGCAGGTTCCAAAATGAACTAGTTCATAGTTCTTTTACTTTTTCCAGTATGTTGCTGCAAGCTGTTACCCTAAGAATACTGGCATTTTCCAGTTGTTGCCCCCCATTCAGTCCAC